>CM046310.1:20671234-21271234 GCA_025267735.1 Mactra quadrangularis | reverse complement strand
TGTTGAAAGTTATTAGTAATATGTCATTGTGCTCTGCACGAAAATACAACTGTCAAATAGGCAATATTTAACAAATAAACATTAATTTGATCAACATGTCCATTTGCATTGTCTAATGTGTTTTCTCTGATTCAATGCACTTGAAAAATGTGTAAGTATATACCTAAAATGCATATAAACCACGCAACTGTTCATAACATTAGTAGTTTAATGAAAATTGAGAGTGAAACTGTATTAAGAAATTTAGGCATGTACATATGTTAAGGATTTGAAAAAAAAGCATTTTTGCCTTTTTCATTAGTTTACAATGTATAAAATTCATGTATTGGCTAATAATGCAAATTGTTCGTATTTCGTATAATAATATGTACAGGTATTTTGTTATACCTGTTTGACATATCCTTTTGTATGTTGTATTTTCATGTATGCGGACCATATGTCGTGAATGCAATAAAATGATAAACTGGTATAAAAACTGGTAACATACTTGCATGTTAAAAAGGAAATGGCTTACCTGCTTGTCTAACATGAGCTGTACTTGGACAGTGTTCACAACAATCTCCTGGTGTAAGAACTAAAGGTTGGTCACATGGTGGTAATGGACATGGTATATGTCCACAGAATACCATTCCATTATATGTGCAATTAAATCCTGGACAATCCTTACATGAAACATAGACACTAAACGTCACTAGTAAAAGATAGACCAACGTTAACTTCATGATGTAAAGAACAAGTAGAACTAATTCACTGACTTTTATGGTATATTTGTGATTTAAATTATTTTATGTATAGCACCGCTTGCCTTTGTATTATATTGAGGTCTTATCTATGATTAGGATTTCACAATGTCTTGATTTATTTAAGGAAGATTATGAGGAGTGACAAAGAGTGAAGACTATTAAAATGAAGGATTGAAGAGAAAGGTTTTTTGGTTAGGTTGAACAAGAAAGCAACACAAATTATGATTATTTTACAGCGACCACTTCTTGTACTTAATATTTCTGGACTCTTGTGTACAACTACTACCTATCCACAAGGCCGACAACTTCTCTTTATACCTTATTAATGAGGAGAAAATGACATCATATTGACCAGCCAAGGTGGATTTTGAACATCCATTTTCATAAAGATACTAGATTTGAGATTTTGTGTATTGCCAATGGCCCTACAGACCCGAGAAGAGGAAGAAATACATTTGGAAAAGGAATAATAGGAAACATAAAGGAATGGTCAATGGAGAAACACGATAGGACAAAATCAGTTAACGAAAAGATTCTTGGGAGAACACTGTTTAAAGTCATGATCGAGACAAGGAAATGCCTGCATGAAAAGATGTTTGCCATGAGAACAAAAAATTTGACGCTCTCATGTTGCAAAAGGGCTTGGTAATATCACGTTGCACAAGACTTGATACACGCCTTTACGGACATAAAAGGTCATATCAATATCTTTGTTTATGTCACCATTATTTGACGAGGTTAAATACATATTTGTTGTAGATATATGAGATAGATAATAATTTTGTCCTCAAAGTAGGTTAACTAAGTGACATTTTGCACTGTTCACCTAATAGGTTTTTTTATTTAATTTACTTAATATACTTAGAACTAGACATATAAGTGGAAAAAGTTTTGGAGATGTTTGCCTCCAAGGAAAATGTTAAAGCCGATTACCAGGGATCTCACGTGCTGACGGCTAATATCAATTATTATGATTTCGTCTGAACATTGGTAAAGCAAGAAAAATAGTCTCTTGGCAATCACGATTAAGATTACTTTTAAAAAATAATCAGAAAGTCTGGCGAAAGACCAAACTCTAAGTACGTCCATGGCATAAATTTTAGCGTCTTTATAAACTGAACACTATAAAACACAAATTGAAACAACTTCTTCACTGCTCAGCAAACAATAGCTTTCTCTGAAAAGTACTGGAAAAAGGAAATATGTTTTCTTTACAGGAACAGGTGAGACCTCATGAAGATTACGTTACTATTTTTATGTCGTTAAATTATATTGTAAAAACAGTCAATATATACGTGGAATATGATAATAAAGGCAAAGAAAGTTTATGCAGGACAACCAATGCGTAAAATAATAATAAACAAAAATATCATATAACTAAATTTGTCTGACTTGTCGATAATTAAATGTCTGCAAAAATAGCAACATAAATAGCGTGCTTTATTAGTATTACAAGTAAAATTAGACAAGCGGCTAACCTTTACTTCACAATGTTGCAACAAAATAATACATGGAAATTATCAGCAAAAAATAAATTGCTATATCAGTATTACAAGTAATATTAGACATGTTGTTAACCATTGCCACACAATGTTGCAACAACAATGCATGGAAATTATAGGCAAAAATAAGCAGAAAGCTTAAATGGTTCAAATATACACTTTT
Source organism: Mactra quadrangularis (assembly GCA_025267735.1). Lineage (NCBI taxonomy): Eukaryota > Metazoa > Mollusca > Bivalvia > Venerida > Mactridae > Mactra > Mactra quadrangularis. Next base: position 21,268,826 of record CM046310.1, on the reverse strand, counting down.
ATATTTGATAGTTCTCAAGATATTTTCTTGTTTATTGATTTACCATTTTTATAAAATTTTGTGATTTCAGATCTTAACAATGTGACTAATGCCATTTGTATTGTTTTAATTACATTTGTAAATTGATGAGGTGCAATATACAAATCTTGAATAAACAGCTCTGTCGTATGACTGATGAATTATGCAACATAAAATTGATCAAAATGAATAACTTATATGATTTTCATATTTTAATGACCACTGCTTAGAGAAGATTTTGTAAAAATGTCTTCGAGATTCTATTGACTCGGTTGACAATTGTTACAAAAATGTGTATTTAATAGCATAAATATGTTTTGTTTTTGTTTGGTTTAACGTCGTAGCAACACATTTTATAGGTCATATAACGACGGTCAGTCAACCTACTCACAGTTCCTGGAAAGGCTACGTCTCTGGATATAACTGTTAACCAACTATTAAGCGCATATTTTCGTCAGTGACTGACAACTGCCCTACTTAATTAAAATCATTGGTAGGAGGGAGAACGGCCGTAGAAATATTTTCATGACCAAGCTCCACGAAAGTATGCCCCGCCCGAGAATCGAACCCACGACCCCTCGATCAGTAGACTTGCGTGCTACTAACTTAGCTGTCAATCAGTCATCTCAATTCATTCATGTCTTTCGCATGTTTAACCACTTTGATCAACTTCAATCTTTTTCATTCTGTGATGTTGTCTTCCCATCCCAGTTATTTTATAAAGCCTGAAAAAAATGTGACATTATTATATAATGGTATTAATATATAATCTTAATATCGGTTCATTCATTCTGAAATATCAAAGAGCATCATAAAAAGTCAATAGAATCTATAAATCAAAATATCAGAGAAAGGAACGAAAATATATTTTCTTTCATGTACAATGAATAGTTATTATCAAAAAATGAAAAACTGTCTGTGACCTTTAATGATATCATATTATCATTATCAGTCCATCCATTTGTAAAAAACAGAACAACTAGAGAAACATAAAAAATCAAAAGAAATATCAGGAAAAAAAGAAAAGTAAAACATCTTCCTTTATTTACAACTACTACTAGTGGTTAGTACATTTGAATTATAAAACGTACACTAACCTCCAAAAGTTTCTTCACAGTACAATTAATTTCTAAGTTCAAATTTTAAGAATTTATATATCATTGTTTATTTCATTCATTATTCATGCAATGAAAATTGAATTTATTTCTACTTGTACATTTTAATTTTTGAGTTGAAGCTTAGTTTATATACCAGCCTCTGAAACCATGGTCAATGTATCTCAATGAACCAATATCAAGTTTCAGATAGTTTTGTTATTACATATCCTCAAGACAAATGTACTGATTTAAAAAAACGCAAAATTGAAAATCATTAAATAAACTGCTTTTACAACTTTTAGAACTTCTATTCAGTACAATATAAATTGTGAATGTGTGTAGGAACTTTTAGAGGGCAGTGTGTAAATGTCATGACATGATACACGTCCGTTCATTAGTAAATGACAGAAACAAACATCATAAAATGTTAGTAAAAATTCTGAGATTTAGAGAAAATCAGAAAACAATATATTCTTGTACAAGGACAAGTTAGTAATGGAAAGACTGCTCATGCAAACATAAAACGCTTTAGTTAATGACAGAGAACTTCATAAAACCTCATATACAAACCTAAAAATAGACGAAACTCTGAAAATATCGAAATAAACTACATGTAGCTTCATTGTTTGACCAATGTAATGTTTACAATGGAATTACTTAGTGACTAAGGCATCACAAATACTAAGGTTTCAAGAAAAAAACCGTACAAATCCGCCTCCACTCAGAGTTGAGTTTTAAAGAGCTGTAAATTTTCTAATTCTTGTCAGATTCCACTTGAGGCTTAGCAGAATAGTGTATACTATTTGCTGCGCATCTTCAACGCGACTTTTATACTTATGGTAACACCTTGGAAAACTATCCCTTTTCAAAGTGCTACGGAGACAGTTCGTCGTCCGTTTGTGAGTATGAAAATCGTTGGTAGCCGCATTGCTGCGTTTCCAGGATGTTTGGAAAAAGTCGAGGCTGTTATAGTCGCGTGGTATTGCCACCGTGAAAAATTTAACTTTATTCTTTTGCAAAAAAAATCTAGGTAGTGTCAACATTAAAAGACTATTAATGCCGACGTAATATAATATAAGTCCATTCATTCGTAAATAAAAGATACAGACAAACAACATGAATATTGTTTTCTACAAGAAAAAGCACGATTTTCCAAGAATGCCATAACATATTATGTAATACCAGTCACTTAAGGCGTAGTCATGGTTAAAAAAAAGCAAAACAGTTTATTCAGATATGAACATAGCGTACATAATTGTAGACGAGAACAATCAAAATTCAAATCTAACCAGACATATGGATAATACTGTCTTTATAATGAGCAAAAAACAAAATAAATAAAGTGTTGTATTTCAAAAGTAGTCAGGCATTGAAATCACCTTGAGGTTAAGTCATTACAGAAGTTACATAAGGTTATTATAGGAGAAAATGAATTTATTCAGCGATATTCTATAGCTAATTTCAGTTTGGAAAAAACTTTGTTAAGTAAAAATTTATTAAATCGAACATCTCTTAAAATTAACAGAGGTTAAAGCGAAAACTTATATATTGACATAAAGATGCAAGTAGTTAAGATATAGAAAGCCTATCCCAATGGGTTCTTCTTGTCGTTAATTTTTGTAGCATCCTTTCATAATATAAGTTTAAAAAGACAAAAGTATTTGCTTTTTAGTTGTGTGAAAAGTCTGCGATTTTACTGTTGCTGATTCTTATATATCGTCAGTCTCCTTTTCATTGCAAACATTACATTCAAGACAAAGTACGAATACAAAATTATACAGATCAGCTGATTTCACATATAGCGAGTTTCAGTGTGAAGAATTTTACGTACAAATCAGAAAAAAATATATTCTTGCTTTTTTGCGTCGTATTCAACACATATTTAGGTTATACATGTATATACTACGACCAGCTCTTCCTACTATAGGTTTCCAGGACACTTTTCTATCACCAGTGCTAACTTACCCTACCACGAGGCCGACAACTCATTTATAGGGTATGACCTGCCGCGACAGGGTTTCGAACCCGCCATCTCCAGATTCGAAGTCAGACTTGCTAACCACTACGCCACGGCCGCGGTTGTATTCTTGCTAATACAATGACGCGTTAGTAGTGGTAACAATAAAAGACTGTTGATGTCAACATAATATTCAAAAGTGAATGACATAGAACATCATAAAAAATTCATACTGTCACAAATCTAAAAATAAAGAAACTAGAAGAAACACGGTGGCAATACCACGTGACTAGGACATTACAATTGCTACGGATTAAAGAGTAAACAGTACAAAATCTTCTTCGACCAGGTTTTAATAGAGCTGTAAGTATTCTAATTTTTTTCAGATTTACATGATACCTATTCGAGACTAGGGAAAAAAGTGTACACAATTTGGGGCGCATCACACCTATAACGACACTTATATACTTTTTGCAAACAGCCTGGAACACTTACCAGCGTTTTTTCCTATTCAAAAAAAAAGACGACGACTGTTTACCGTAGCATGCTGAAGAGAAACTTTTTTTATTGTACTCATGGTGATGGAGACTGGCAAAGCTAGTATGTTGGATCAGAAAAAACAGACACAGTTATAGAATTGAAATATGGGCTTTTATTAACAAAAGCCATAACATATAACAAAGTGAAAATAAAAACTGAACATAATAAAATAAATGTTTAAAACCAACATATCAGGGCAGAAACTGCTTTTATGGCATAGTCACGTGGTATTGCAACCGTGATTAAACTACAATGAAAGGTTGTTGGTGTCAGCAAAAAGCGACGAAGTAATATAATAAAAGTCTATTCAACAAAGACAGACAAACATCATAAATAACTTTTTCTACATGGAAAAGTATGATTTTACAACATGGTTTATGCCATAAGATATATACCAGTCATTTGATATGTAGGCATGGTCAAAATAAGTCAACAGTTTATACAGATATGAACAAGGCGTTTATAGACAGGAACTATTAAAATTCAAACTTTACCAGACAGATCCGTATAATGTATTTAATGAGGTAAAAATAATATCATAAATTGTTGTATTTCAAATGTAGCCAGGCAATGAAATCATCTTTACTTTGTGTCATTACAAAAGTTCCATAAGGTTATTTTCGAATTAAATTAATTTGTTCAGTTAATTTCACTTTATCGATATTCTCAAGCAAATTTCAGAAGAGAAGAACTTAGTTAAGTAAATATTCATTAAATTTGAGTTCGGTTACAATCCACTTACATATATAAAAGAGAAGTTTGGTGGTGTTAATGTTAGAAGCCTGTTATTGCCGAAGTAATATGATATAAGCTCATTCATTTTTAGATCTAAACAACATAGATAAACAAACATCATAAATAACTTTTTCTACATGGAAAAGTACGTTTTCACAAGATTTTTTTATGCCATATGACATAATACCAGTCACTAAAGACGCAGTCATGGTTCATGACAGTTCATGCAGATATGAACAAAGCATATATAATTTTAGACAGAAACTATTAAAATTCAAACTTTACCAGACATACGGATAGTAATGTTTATAATGAGCAAAAAAATCGTAAATAAAGTGCTGTATTTCAAATGCAATCAGACAATGAAACCACCTTAACCGAATGTCATTACAAAAGTTACATACGGTTAATATAGAAGAAAATCATTTGTTCAGTGAATTTCTCATTTGCGAATTTTCTTGCGAATTTCAGTTGGGAAGAACTTTGTTATATTACGTACAAATCAGAAAATATATTTTTTGCTTGTACATTGACTGTATAGTAGTAGTAACATTATAAGATGCCAACATATTATTCATTAGTGAATTGTGCGATAATACCTTTTGGTGTTGGTGCGCCGTGAAACCCAAGCAAACATTAGTGAATGACATAAAACGTCATAAATAGTTATACAAATATAAATAACCGAAATAAACTAACAACGTTCTTTTACAATGGAAGATTCACGGTGGAAAATGACACGTGACGGTGAAAAAAGAACGAATCCGCCTCAACTCAGAGTTTAAAAAAGATTTTACTTCTTGTCAGATTTACATGATACCTTCTCTAGGCTAGGCAGAAAGTGTACACAATTTAAGGCGCATTGCATCTATAACGACACTTAAATACTTATTGCAAACGCCCTGGATAACCTATCCAAAAAAGGACGACGACTAGTCACTTTAGAACACTGGAAAAAAAATTATGATGTCATAGTCACGTGCTATTGCCACCGTGATTCTTTTGCAATGAAAGGTTGTTAGTGTTAACATCAAAAGGCTGTTAATGCCGAAGTAATATGATATAAGTTCATTCATTTGTAAATAACCTAGACAGACAAACATCATAAATAACTTTTTCTACACAGAAAAGTACGTTTGTTTTAACAAGAATTGCCATTGCATATTTTGTAATACCAGTCACTTAAGAAGTAGTCATGATCAAAAAAGCAAAACAGTTTTATGGAGATATGAACACAGCGAATATAATTTTAGACGGAAACAATAAAGAATCGAAATTTACCAGACATACGGATAGTAATGTTTATAATGAACAAAAATAAAGTCATAAATAAGGTGTTGTATTTCAAATGCAATCAGGCAATGAAACCATCTTAACTGAATGTCATTACAAAAGTTACATAAGGTTATTATAGAATAAGATATTTTTTACAGTTAATTTCACAAGCGAATTTCAGCTTTGAATTACAAAAAGTATCAGCAAAAATTCAGATAGATGCCCAACGTTAGTTTTGCAAAAAACAAACAGACAAACAAATACAGAATGATACAAAGAGAGATAACATTCGATATAACCTTATACAAAAACTCTGGATACAAGGAAGACAATAAAATAGCGTAGACAACCAACATAAAAATTACAAGGACATATCAGTCTCACAAAAGATTAAATTACTTGTTTTGTGGTAAAATATATTATCTAACACCAGTTCATTCGTTCGTAAGTGACAGAGACAAACAGAGAAGGATTTATTTTCCACAAGTTAAAAAAGATTTTCACCTATTTCAGTGCCTTTTTATGTTTTACAATTACCCGTCAGTGTCTATAATAGTAAAATGAAGAAAATTAATCTTAATATTTTAAGGCAAACTGACCTACACATTATGAGAAATATGAAACTACAGTCACAAAAATGCACTAGTAGTATCTAAACCGTTACTAACTGGTAGGTTTTAATGCATACACTCACCATATTTTACAGGTGTATGTTTTGTCCAAATATTATCATTATCAAAGCACTACATTTCTGCTTCCAAACTATCCATAAATGTCTATACACATCGATATTTAAATTTAAATATCTGAACGAGTATCTTTAAGTTGATTAAGCCGCCCGGCTAGCTCAGTTGGTAGCATGCAAGTCTACTGTTCGAGGGGTCGTGGGTTCGGTTTCCGGGCGGGGCATACTTTCGTGGAGTTTGGTCATGAAATTATTTCTACGGCCATTCTCCTTCCTACTACTGATTTTTAATTATGTAGGGCAGTTGTCAGTCACTGATGAAAGTATGTGCTTAGTAGTTGGTTAACAGCTAAATCCAGAGATTTAGCATTTCCAGGAGGAGTGAGTAGGTTGACTGACCGCCGTTATATGACCTATAAAATGTGTTGCTACGGCGTTAAACCCAACAAAATAAATAAATATTAAGTTGATTAAAAGACTTTTTATGTCATAATATATATCATATAATACCAGATATTTAAGGCTTAGATTAATTTAAAAAAATAGATATAGTTTATGTAGTATAACCAATGCGTATATTATTATACACAAAACGATTATATTTAAAACTAATCCGGACGTGTGGAAAATTATGTTTGCGATAGGAAATAAATCACAATATAAATAAAAATTTTATCAGGCAATGAATTTACCTTGACTTGATGTCATACAAAAATGACATGATTATGATGATGACGGCATTAAACCCAGTAAAATATAAATACAAATAGTTCTTTAAGAGAAAAACAAAAAAAGGAATATGCAGTATTACCAAAGCGTATATATCAGCATAGAACGAACCATTAATTTCAAACGTTACCAGACACATGAATAAGTGGTCCAGTGGTAGGACGCGCACTAAGGGAGCAGTAGGTCCCGGATTCGATTCCGAATAGGGGCATTGCTAATTACATTGAGCAAAAATCCACTTACGTATGTTCCACTCCACCCAGGTGTAAATGGATACGGTGAGGGATCGCAGACCTGAACATTAATCCAATGATCAAGGGTTATCGTACAAAATTGTAAAGTCAGCTGGACATTAATAAGGAAGCAGACAGTAAAAAAATACTAAAACTTTTATTGAAGGATATTAATGTCTGTGGTTAGCAAACATAACAACAAAACATGTAATAAAGTATCGTATTACAAATATCTAATCAGGCAGACCATTATGTTTTATACCACACGGTTGCAAAACAAGACTATATGGCTCATTTAGAATAACATAAGACAGTTTTTACATAGAATATCGTTTAAATTTGGATTTTGTTTTACTAAAAGAGCTATATATTATAAATTGTTCGAATAATAAAGTAAAGAAAATGAAATGTGACTCAGTTCTGATACAAAGCAAAAAGTTTCTTTCGCTCGAACGGGCCAACTCTCTCCCAAAATGCCTATGACAGTACAATGTATATAGGCATGTAAAGTGTCTATATAGGATCTTAGGTATAGTAGAAGATTAGTTCCTTCAAACGGTTATTTCGTCGAATCCGTAATTTCAGAGCCATTATTACTTGTACCAATGTTATTTTGTTCAGTTTCAAAGTTATGTACTACTTAAATGTTGTTTGTATACTTATATAATGGCCTTGTTTGTTATTTCTTTTTGTTTAAAAACTGTTAAGCTGATAAACAAACCAACCTTCTTAAACAACATGTATAAAGATAAGAAATGAATTAATTAAATGACAAGTCCTACTTCTATATCAATTGAAATTACAAGCACCGACTAAGTTAATTAAGGTTTAATCAAAATGAAGCTAACTGTAGTCTCTCTTTTACTAGTGACATTTAATGTCTATGTTTCATGTAAGGATTGTCCAGGATTTAATTGTACATATAATGGAATGGTATTCTGTGGACATATACCATGTCCATTACCACCATGTAACCAACCTTTAGTTCTTACACCAGGAGATTGTTGTGAACACTGTCCAAGTACAGCTCATGTAAGACAAACAGGTAAAGCATTTACTTTTTCCAAAATTCGTGTATGCATGTATTTAGGAATAGATAATAAAACCCAATTCGAATCTTGAAAATTGACACGTTTATCAAATATCAATATTCAATTCATTGTAAATAGTTTTCAACAATTTAAAAGAACTTAAAGGTTCAAAGTGTTTCTGTTATTCCTGTCGTCTTGTTGATTTAACTTTAGGTGCTCTGGTCTGTGTAAGGTCATTCAGTTCTTGCCTTTAACCTTCACAATGTCATTAGCTTTTGTTGAACAAAGGATTGGTTGAATTTTTGTCAAAACTGTGTTTGCCAGTTACCTTGGCGGAGCTATTAGCTTTTGTTTTATGTGTTTGTTTGTGTGTGTTAGCACGCAACATTGTCCAGTGAAGGGTTTGTTGACTTTTTCTCATCATGGCAATTTATTATTGTTTGTCCTTATATGAACCTTTTGGTGCGATTATGTGGTTGGTGCACATAACAACTGGTGTATATTCCCATTGGCAATTATATTGCTACTGTCCGTTCAATGGCGGAATTCCCTTGCGTTCTTTTTTTATTATTTGTTTGTGGTATCAATTCTATATCAAAAATTAAAAATCTAAAAATATCTCCGATTTTATTCTTATGCTGTGTGGTTGGTCTGTGTTGTTACTATATATGTAAATGTTATGTTTCAAGTTTCATTTTCAACACGTGCAAAGCCCATTGATGTCTTATTAATTATATTAACAGAACCAGCAGACTGTCCAAATCCATGTGAAGAAGGTGGACAACACTATTGTCATCCTATACCATGTCCATTACCACCGTGTGACCAACCTTTAGTTCTTACACCAGGAGATTGTTGTGAACACTGTCCAAGTACAGCTCATGTAAGACAAACAGGTAAGTCATTTACTTCTTTAAACATTCAACAACAACAGTGTTTACTACTCTCTGTTGATGTAAGGAATGGATTTTTCGTCAACTATACTTTCTCGTGAAATTTTGTCGCTTTTCCATGTGCAGCTGTCCAAGTACAGCTCATGTTAGACAAATGTGTTAGCCATTATACATGATACAAAATGCATGTACGTGTATTAAGAGACACAACAAAACAAAATTATATTCTTAAAAAGGACAAGAGCTTAGGCTCTCGGGGCATTATACATTTAAGTGGGACGATAATTGCGTCAGTCCCTCTTCTGTCGTGTATTAACCTCAAAATCATAAGTAATTATGGCATCTCAACAGTTTCATTACGTCGTCGCCTCAATGTCCTAACTACCAAATTTATTGGGGGAAATCGACTTTAAAAGTTCTAAAGGTGATATCTTCGTTGTTTCAGTCGGTATAGACATGAGACTTGGCAGGCACATTTACAATGTATTTCAATACATACATGAGAAATATGATTAAAATAAAATGAATAATGATATAATAAATTGCAATTAAGGGTTTGGAGATAGATCAAAATTCGCTTATTTTGATTGATGCATCTCGATTAAACATTGCGCTATCACCAAGAAGATGTATTCGTGCACATTTTCTGAAATTATGAGTTTGTAACACTGCCTATATGGCAGCATACATACTTATACAGATATACAAAGGGCATCAATGTGATTGGAGAACAAAAAAACACGATAACTAATTATTGTACTTCGACTGGACGAAACGAGATAGAGCAATGTTTGAACGAGCTTCTATGGACTTGGAGCATTGTTAGAGTCAACTAGACATTAAACCAGTGACAAACCTTTCATTTTGATCGGATTACAGTATTTTCAGTCTAAACATTGATCTATGTCCTGGACATAGAGCAATGTGTACGCTGAGAGCAGAGAAAAAGTGTTGAGATATGATAACGTACGATTGGCGGGTTGCACTATTTGACATGATAGTATCAAGAAACTTTTTTAAGAAGATAGAACAAGGTCATACAAATCGCTTGGGATGTTTATCTCATTTTTTTCAAAAATGGAGATAGGACATTGTTAGATTGAGGCGACGACGTGGTAGAGCATAGAATAACTCGACACCTTGCTCACTATTTTCCATTGTACCAACAGACATTTGATCATACAGGATGGTTTCCTTCAGATACTGCCCTTGTGAAGTAGTGCATACCTTGAACTGTTAAACTGACGTTTCCGGGTTTAAATTTAAAGTTCGACTGATTTAGTCACAAGCAGCGGCATTGAACAAAATTGATTGTGTCTGAATGCACCAAGTGCACTGTATTGCACTGCACTTTTCATAATGATTACGAATAAGAACTAATCGAAGTTACCATAACTCGATACAGCTTGAACTATAAAATATAGAATTAAGGTAGGTGGATACAATGTTTCATAAAAATTAAAAGTCAGTCAAACTTCACGAAAGTCGGTGTACATGTAGAGTCATACTTGTTTTTTATAAATATGATATTTATTTTCATTTTTATCGCGACGTCACCATGGTAACGACGTTTAATCGTCACACGTATAAAACACGTGTTGAAAACGTCGCGCTAGTTAAAATGACGTTTTAATATGGTAACAAGCTCCAAACCTCTTTTAAAAAAATACATCATTGTATGCACAGAGGATTTTGCTTACAATTGATATCAGGTTTGCTAGAGAGCTACTTAACGACGACGTAACGTTTAAAAAACAATAAAAAATCGTCGTAAAATTTAACGTCGTTTTATGTCTACATGCCGTCATATTTTTAGCTTATCGTGAAAATTAAGCCGGTGACATATACTTTTTATTTGAAAAATATATTTTGTATGTATGTATCAATGTGTATATGTAAAAAAATCATGGGGTCAATCGTGAAAAAATTGTCGAAATTTTAAGTTGAAAATCAAGTTATGGATTTTTTTCTTACGTCGACGTATAATGACATTACGATTCTTTATTCGCTCCCGGGCTTATACCTTGGCAACAAATGATCTATATATGGAATATCCGAGTTGTTATGAATTAAATAAAAGTATTTTCTTTGTTATACATTACATAAATCTAAAAATTGTCTTTATTTAAAAAATAGCACTTTTGATATTTATTTGCTTATATATTTAAAGATCTATACAAAACGATATTTTGAACGTATAAAATATAGAATAATAATCACAATTATGTTGTAACGAGCGTTAATGGCGCTAATTACTATTATTATTGCAAAAATGACGTCATTGAGGTCTCTACAAAACATTGGTCACATCTAGAGTATCATTCGGAACAACCTCGGCGATCATCTACGAGGATATACCTCGGAAATCAGACGTAGTAGAAATACAACCGGGTTATAAGGTCCGGCGATTAACTCCCTGGCAAGTAGTAATATTATTGTTTCAATCAATATTATCTAAAAATTTGTATGCTATAGTCCGATTTTATTCGGTGAGCCGTGACATGTTGGATGAGTCTAATCTTCACCATGACGATAGGTATAATTAGTAAATACTACACTGTAAATCAATACAAACTATAGATATCTCAAGTATATATGTATGATATAATAGTTCAAAATCATTGCCCAAAATAGCGCAGTCGGCAACGAGTCGGAAACATATAGCCAATGCACAAATTTTACTGCAGTGGTTCGAACCTCACCGCCTCCATGTTTTTTAATTTATTCTTAAATTCATGCATAGTTGTACGTATCACGTACGTATAACTCAGACTATGATACTATTTAACGAATGTGCCAAAGTTACATGCATCCCATTTCGCTTCTCTTTCTTATAAAATGCATGTTCATAGAATCATTTATATAAGACACGGTCGAGACAGTTAAGTGTATGACATAGAAGTGATAACTAAGCACAAACTCAGGCAAATAAGCATATTCTATTTTATATACTTTTGGCTTCGTGCTGCACAGAGATTTCGAGTTGTTCTTTTCCATGATAGCAAAAATATAAAAAAAATAAAAGAATAACGGATACCAAGCAGGATTCGAACCCGGGGGAACAAAAGCAATGTCTATCAATCCAAGTGTCTTACCGCCACGACCACTGAGTCACTTAAATGTTGAATAATTATAATAAAGACAGTAATCAGTTGGTTGGTCAAATAAGCTGTGTTACCTCTTTGAAGGAATGTTCCAAAAATCTATAAATACAAAAGTCCAGTCACGGTTCACAGGATAAAATCGGACTGTAGTTTACTAATTAGCTTTAAACAACATTCAGAAGTCATTTCTGTGCAGTTCAGACTACATTACTACAGAAACCAAATTCGTAGATCTACTTTTTCACCTTATGATATCCGAGATAGCGTAGAAGATCGCCGAGGAAGATCCGATGGTAAAGTTATAACTTCCTTGATTGACCTCTCTCAAAATGCCAATACTTTTCCTACAAAACTATTTTAATGGTTTCATATGGTTTGCATATTTTTAAATATGAGAGGCAATTCACTAACGTGACCCGAGTGCGTAGAAATTCATTTTATGTATTTTTGAATATATGTTTGTTAATATCGTAATACTGCATTTTGACCATGGCACTCTTCCTGTCTTCAATTATAGGAGGTTGGATTTAAAACATTATGAATTTTTCGAACGGGTAATAAGTTCAGAAGTATATGAAATGGACATAGCAAATTTACCAATTAATCCATTTTAAAGTGAACATGTATTAACAAGTGAACAAATATTAAATCAATTTCAATATAGTTATTTAATCAAATATAGGGAGGCAAGACAGGATGGCAAAAAATTTTAAAAAAAAAAGAATAACGGATACCAAGCAGGATTTATAATATTAATCCAGTACCATGATCGTGTGACCACATACACAACATGCAGGTTGACGAAATTTCGTCATCCCAGGATGACGAACGCAGAAAACAAGGCGTTAGACCTAGTCCTAGCAAAACACCAACAGCTCTGGTAACCATGCCATATTTCCCTTCTCTTAGAAAAAGGAATGACTTGGTGTTTGGGAACGACCAGAGCCAGTAAAATGCTTCGCCTGAAAAAGGCAAACGTTTGACAAAGTGAACAGGCACAGCTTGTCTGTTTGTTGCAAGAAAGTCTATGGATCTATAAACAAAATATTAATTACAAGGTTTTTAGTTTAATCATACTGTTGTACATAATTTATTAGTATGTCAAAAAAATCGTACATGGGATGATTTTACTTGAAATTTCATAACTAGCATTAATACGTTTTTTTCAAACCATAATTTAATTGCTTTTTTTAATTGGATAGTGCAGTTTATTTGTATTTGATAACAACTCACAATATTTAGAATTCATCTTCCAAAATTATCTTCCCCATATTTAATGTCCTTTTTACAGTATTTAACTATTGTTACATGCTCTGTCAATTAGGACCCAAATAGCGCAGTCGGCTAAGGGGAAGGAATGGAAATGAACATATAAAAAGTTCAAGAGGTCGCTGGTTGTAAACCGTAGCAAATGCCTTAATTTTTATATTTTACTTTTTATTATATATTTATCTTTTATAAATATATATATTTACGTATTAAGAGGTAACATTGACATATTGAGATATATAATCTTATGAATATTTTAAACGAAATAGTGTTATGTTTACGTTTTATTATGGTAGCTTTAAGATGTACATGTATTTGACTTATTCAATTACACAATCGTGTATCATTATTTGGATTATTGAAATATAAAACAAACATTTCAAAATGCATTTGTTTTATTCATTTTTTTTAAATAGATAATTTATAATATTAGTCCAGTACCATGATATGTGTGTCTTAGTGTCATCATTACATCAGATGTATTCCAAAACAATGCTTTACCATTATGATTACGCTGTTAGACATCAGCGTCATGATATCCTATTTGAGGATATTACGCCTAGGTTAAAGCATGTTTCCCGCATGCAGGTCACCATAAGCATACAAACTGAATATGAATGGTTGACAAGAATCATTGTGTTTAAATGCATTATATAGCTTTGTATTTCTCACAGGTAACAATGGTTCAAAGGACTGTCCCTATCCTTGTACGCAAGAAGGACATCATTATTGCTGTGTATAATATACCCTGTCCCTCAAGGTTTTATTAACACGTATTTCTCAAAGGTGACAATGGATCAATCAAATGACTGTATTTTCATGTATTTCTTACAGGTGACAATGAATCCAAGGATTGTCCTTATCCATGCACTCAAGCAGGACATCATTATTGTTATCCTATATCTTGTGCTATGCCACCGTGTGTTGATGGAAGAATAAAACCAGGAGAATGTTGTCCTACATGTCCAAATGGTAATGTACATGTACCTTATTCATTTGTTTTTTTTTTTACGTTTAGGCTTGACGAAACATATCTTTGAGGCCCACTAACAAAAGTTACACTGTCTAATAAATGCAAAAAATATGCATTTTTTTATTTCCAAACACTTTCAATGTAAACGAACTAGATTTAATAAATGCACTCATCGCTTTAATATGTATGTTACTTATTGGATTTCAAAGTGAAAGAAAACAGAAACTAAAGGTAGAAGTTGTGGGTTAATACTTGAAACTATTGTGTTGGTCACAATATTCTAATATGAAGTCTTTTGATAGAAAAAACTGCCTCCAAATAAGCAAACTCCCCGCAGTGGTTATCTCCCTTTATCAAATCATTAAAGTAGCAACGCGTGACGTAACCGCTGTGAGGAGTTTGCCAAATAAGCTCTTTAACGATTGTGGATATATATGTATAGAGTCAACGTTAAAAAATTAATATAGTGTGCTTTTATAAAATGATCCCTTTAAGCGCTTTCCTTATCTGAATTATCCATGGATGTGCGCACATCAGAACTGTCATTGCCGTACATATTGAAATCCATTGCTTAGTTTTTCCACGCTTTGTTTAAAGCCACTTAAAAGGAATTATATAGACATATAGAAAATCATAACTGATAAAATATTTTATTTGCAGGTCCCGATTGTGCAGCACCAGATGGCCATGTGATTCTATGGAAACATTGGGAAATAATTGGTGGCAAGAATTGTACATGTGAAATGCCACCAGGTGACGCCACTTGTGTTTGAAATGATAAATACGTAAACGTTATATGTTCAAATATTTATGTATTTGTCACTATGAGGCTATAGGCTCACATTAAAAGTTTAAACAGCATTTAAATGTTCAATCTATTATTTTCTTGACATTTTTTTCCTTAGAAGCTAGTGCTGAACGAAAGTATTATCCACTTGGCGAATTATTAACATGACCAATAGGTCAGTTTTACAACTGAAAGTAAAGAACGACTACTCTGGATCGAATTGTCCATTCGGGTCAGTACGGTACGGTCATAAATGAACTTTTTTCTTGCCACGTAATTGGTTAGGAATTTTTAGAAACAGTGAAATAAAATGATACCCAATTGATATAACCGTAAGTATGACACTTAATTATAATAGCTTTACATAGTAGATTTTATGTATACCACTTTTCTCATCAAATTTTCTCTGACTTTAAATTAAGGCAAATATATGAAGTTGATATATATTCGGACAGATTAAATTTCGGATAAACTAAAAACTTTGATGTAAGTCCTTGCCCCTGTACGTCATGTATTTAACATAAATATTTGTTGAATATTTTATAATAACTTCTTAAAAGTTATTACCGTATAATCCTCTAGCAGTATTTTATATTTTCTAAAAATGATTAACAAGAAAACTTGTAGAGTTTCCTCTTTCTCAGTGAAGACCCATTTAATTGGATTTTAATTGACCAATGGCGTAAGTATAATTATTATGAATATAAATCTGATGGTGTATTTATCACTGTTATTTTATTAAATAACTATTGGTTAAACAATGTACATCATATTGAAAGGCCTAAATTAAATCCATAATGATGTAACATTCAACTGGTATTTCTACTTTCTCTTTCATAACTTGGTCAATAAATTATAATGAAATTTAGAAATTTACCAAAATGCATCCTTTTTATGAAAATTTACACTCAAAACACACATTGTAAAATGATTTTGTGTTCTTGTTTACACATCTAAATTCAGGGGGTTTTGGGAAAAGGGCCCCTGACCAAATTGTGAATTTTTAATGCGGTAAATAGTCCGATTTGGGAAAAAATATCAACAAATCAACCCAATTTGGAAATTTCATCATAAATTTTTCTTCATTAAATTGTAACAGTTTGCTGTGGTGTCTCTGAGTGTTGCAGTGTTCTGAAAGAATTTGTTCTGACAGTCCAGTGAGGCATTCAATGCAAGTTCTCATGAATTTATTTTTTTTAATTTTATATGAAATATCGGCAGTCGTTTTTTTGTAAAGGCAAAAGACATCCTGTTCAAAGGGAATTATTTAACAAGATTGGGATTTTTTTCTTGAAATTGGGAAAAATGGTTCTTATTTGGCATTGGGAACGGGGCCGATATTCGGCCCCGTGAGATAGGCTGAAAAAGCCCTGAAATTTTTAAATGTTAGTCATTATAATAATTATATTTAATCAATTTAATGTACAAGTTCATATTAAAAACTTAATAATATTATTGTTAATGTGATGACAATCATTACTCAAGAATAATCGGTGTATTTCTGTGTTTTTGTCAAGTACCATTGAATAGATAGATCTAAGCTGTTGCTGAAAAAGGTTTTAATTGGTGTATGGAGAACAAAAACTTTGATTATTTTAATGTTTCTTGATTTTCAGCAATAACTTCTTATTTACTTGGTCAGTGTGGGTGAAAAAAAACAACAATATTTTGATCAATTGTGTGATAATAGAATATGAATCTATAGTTTTGTACTTATAGGTTGTGTACAAGTGTAAATCTAAATGATGTAATTTGTTTTATCATTTGTCAGATGTGACATAACACAGAACTAAAGACGTCAGGATGAAGAATAAGAGACTATCAGTTAGAGAGAAGACATACCTTACTGTGTTCATCTCGAATCTATGTGTATCCGTTGTCCTTGGCAACCTACATATTGTCAGTAAACCTCACAATGACACTGTTAAGTCTTTAAACAGAGGAGTTACAGACCAGATTACTATCAACCAAAATATTCTTGAAAGTCAGGTGGACAATCTCAAAGGTAGACCTGGGGAAGGTTTCTCTCTGGAAGTTGAGATTGGAACACCACCTCAAAAGGTATTTTTACATGTTTGTATTATCATCATCATAACCATTTCAGTTGTTTTAAATGGGTACTGTGTGGGCCTTGCCTGAATGAAGGGGATTTCAATGATAGGGTTTATCTTACAAATTGAAAGACAGCTGAACATGTAAATGGAAGCAGACTTTATACTGCACTAAAATTAATTTCAAGAATTAGGGACTTTAGTCAGTTATCTTTCCCTGATAAAATCTGAATCAATCCAATTGGTAAGTAGGTCCTTACAGTTGGAATCCTCAGATTTTATCATTGAAGTCCTATGTAAGGATAACAAATATTTCATCTTATATCTTTCTTGTTAATAAAGATATTAACAGAAATGGTAACATTTAGATAGTTCTTTACCCTAAGTGTTAATGAAGATATTAACAGAAGTGGGAACATTTAGATAGTTCTTTACCCTAAAAATACTTGGCTTGAATTTCAAACAAATTAAATGATTTACTATAAAGTTATTTAAGATTAATTTTGGCAATTTGACATTGAAAAGTAAGGGTAAAATCCGAGTAATCCAACTAATTGGAACTAACTATTTGAAGAGTATACAATGGGAAATAACTGACTACTTAAGGTCTCTTATTGTATGTTTATTGAAGTTTACCTCTGAAAACAGTAAAACTCATTAGGATAAGTTCAATCAGGTTTTGCTTTAATCTTATATCAGCCCTATCTATTATGTTTTAGTAATATTTTTATGTAATCAAACAAATTTGCAGATTAGAGTTTATACATACAATGTATATGATAAATGATTTTCGCTAGTCTATGTCAATAACTAGTTCCTACATTGGGATCATGGCTATTGCTGAATTTAATATCCAATAGCTTTTTAATAGGAAGTATATTATTTACTACTCAGAGTTATTTGAGTGCAAAGCTACTTCAATATATTTTTACTTCCTTTTTGTAGCTAACATTTATGCTATTGTACAATGATAAAGATCATAGTTTTCTTCCTAAGAGAGTATTTGAAAGTAGCACGGCACTGGCACTTGGGTCTGTAGTGCAGTTGGTAGTGCACTGGGATTTCAAATTCAGTGTCCCTATGGGGTCGAGTTCGAGTCCTGGTTATACCCTAAATTTCACTGTGCTGTCATAGGTGAACTCCTGTCCCAGCGCCTGGCAAACCCACAGCAGTAAAAGCTTAAGTTCTAAATAATAGTAGATCAAGTAAAATCATATTTTCATTTACTTATCATTTCAGTTAAAAGTATTAATAGACACTGGTAGTAGTAATCTGGCTGTAGCTTGTGCCCCTAATGCTGATATCACTTCTTACTTTCATAAAGATAGGTGAGTATCCATTATATGTCTTTGCTAAATTTTAAAAAAAAATGCTAGCATAATTTCTGCTTTTTTGTTTCCTTTGGGTTTAAAGGGTTGAAAGTATTTAGTGACAGATCACTTGTCTTCTGAAATGTGCATTGATCTTTTAAGATATTAACAAACCAACCCCTGCCTTTCTATATGTAAATTTATGTGTGTTATTCTGAAATTGTGGGACAATTAGCAAAAAAGTTTTTAAAAACTATATTTTCTGTAACGAGTTAGATTGTGGATTGAAGGATTGGGCCTGTCAAAGAACATTGAAAAGGATGACTGATCTTTACAATATGAATACAAAAAAGATTAAACAAATGCATAGTTTTTATATTACCAATTTCCTAATGTCTTTTTTCAGGTCTTCAACATTTCATGATTTAGGACTTCAAGTAGATGTACCGTATACACAGGGTAGTTGGAGTGGAATTCTGGGTACAGATAAACTAACTCTCTCATCATTTCCTGGTTCTACGGTAACAGCAAACATTGCTTGTATTAATGAAGCTAAGGAATTCTTTATCAATGGTTCTAATTGGCAAGGTATCATGGGACTTGGATATGCTGCTATAGCTAGGGTAAATATAAAGTTTAGGGTTTACACAGTCATTTTCTTAAAATTTTATGTTGTTGAGGTCAAATTTATCAATAAGCTCAACTTAAAAAACCATGGAAATAACCAGAAAAAAAACAGTGAGGAAAACATTGGGCGGCAAAAACTAGAAAAAAACTGGCAAAAACTAAATTTCCCAAATTTAAGAAGAAATATTTAATTAATTGTATTTTAAACTGATAGACAATGCTTTTAACTTTAATATTAAGCATAAATTTGACTGATACAGTAATAAACAATACATAATAATCATGTTTTCCAGGGTTGGAGTTTTTGCCATTTGAAAAAAAAACACTGAAATATTGTGTGGAAAAAAAATGAAAAAAAACTTGCAAAAACTATATTTCTTAACTTAAAAATGAAATATTTATAAATTTGTCCTTAAAACTGATTGAAAGTGCTAATTACTTGCATATTAAGTGTAAAATGGACTGATGCAGTTATAATTATAAACAATACATATAATCATGCTTGTGTCCTAGATTTGAAGTATTTGCCAATGGGAAAAAAACCAGAAAGGATAACATAGGGTGGCAAAAACTGGGAAAAACTAAATTCCTGATATTTCTCTAGTCCTGATCAACTTTCACGAGTCCCAGACATGGGGCTAAAAATACGCCTAACATTGAAAGGGTTTCATTGCACATTAGACTTCACATTCAAATAGATAGAATTTCCTACTTTCTTTAAAGCATAATTGCCACAAATATCTGTTTATGGCCTCTTCCTCATACATGTTTGTAAAAGCATGGTTCCGATCAGTTTATGAAAAACGTGGAGAAAGATGGCTTTTGAAGCTTGGAAATCTTCTGATGTTATAATAATGTAGAACCATCTATCTATTACAGCCTGATAGTTCAGTAGAACCATTTGTAGACAGTCTAGTACATGGACGTGGTATTCCTGATATATTTAGTGTACAATTATATAAAACATTATATCTATTACAGCCTGATAGTTCAGTGGAACCATTTGTAGACAGTCTAGTACAAGGACGTGGTATTCCTAATATATTTAGTGTACAATTATGTGGACTTGGATATATAAAACCTAATAAAAACAATACTGTAGGAGGATCTGTGGTGAGTACAGATTTGCGTGTTTGATCATTATAATGAGTATCAGCATTTTGATATGCTTTTGCATATTCACTGACTGACTCTACCACTATACACTTGCTTCTTTTATTATGTAATATTTTGGTTTAAGCTAGCAATCTACAGTATAACAGGGCTAGGCCATACTTTTTGAAGTAGAATGCTGATTAAGCAACAAGCTGTATACTTCAGTTGCCTGAATCCAAATATAGGTCGCCAGGGGCAATCTGATGACCTTTAATGTTGAGCCTTGCATAAGTGAGCATTTTCACTTTTACTTCAGTCCATTGGCTACTGGTATCTACATTAAACAATGTGTTAAGAGACCCCTTGTTGAAAAGGTGGTCTCTTAAGACAAATGGTGAATATTTCATTGGGTCTCACAGGGCTCAACTTGAATTTTTAATATAGGTTTGGTTTAAACAACCAACTCTATATTTCATTAGCCCAACCAAATGTTAACTAGCCATAACAAGATTCCAGAACCCAAATAACTGTCGTCAGGAACAATTGGCCAACCTTTAATGTTTAGCCCTGTAGTGATATAATATCTTCTTTTTATATTTTCAGATATTTGGAGGTATAGTACCAACATTATATAAAGGACAACTATATAGTACACCTCTACATAAACAACAGTATTATGAGATAGTTATCATTGATATATTAGTTAATGATACAAGTTTAAATATGGATTGTAAAGAGGTATGATAGTCTTTAAATTATCGCATTATGCTCCCCTTTAGACACTTACAAGCTAAGTGCCCCCTTTCTGACAAGGTCCCTGTTGGACCAAAGTGCCTCCTTATCAAGCGAAGTGTCCCCTTTTGAACAAAATGCTCTCAGTTTGAAAAAAGTGCCCCTAAAACAGCAAAATTCCCAACTTTGAACTATTTGCTCCCTTTTCAACAAAATGTCCCCTGATGGAACAAAATCTCCTAGTTTCTTACTTAGTGCTCTGTTTTCAAACAAAGTGCTTCCTTTTCAACCAAATGCATCCTTACCAGCAAAATGCCTCCCTGTTTGAACAAAATGCTCCCATTTAGAATAATGTGCCCCATTTCTTATAATATGCAGCCCGGTCATAAATAAATCATTTTTACCTATTTAACTAGTCTAATGACCAAACTTTGTCTCTCAATATCAGAAGAACCAGTTATAATAATATACCCGGAATCAATTTTCTCAAGCCCCTAGTTTAAAACATAATTAACGTTTTATAATTATACATAGATGTTTATACTGAGCATAAATGGGCATTCATACAAATATTCTTTCTATCATTATTATTATCAGAGGTGTAGAATTCCTTTATCCGACTTGTCCTACTCGAACATTTAAGTTTGTAGACAAGTAAATACTTCCACCCACTTGTCCATGGGCAAGTAATATTTTTAGCTTCAAACATACACCGACAGTATTACACTTCTGGATTAGGACATTTTTTATCCGAGACAATTTGATTTTTTAGATTTCACTTGTTAGTTTACAAGCAGAAAAAACTGGAAATTCCGCACGCCTGATTATGATGTAGACATTTTCTGATGTTTTAGTTCGTTTTTTGTTACAGTATAATTTTGATAGAACAATAGTTGATACTGGTACTACAAACTTTCGTCTTCCACATAGAGTATATAACAAAGTGATCTCAATGATAAAACTCTACTATCAGTCAGTAATATCTGTAAGTATCTAACCCTTACAATGTTGGAGTCAAATATGAAAAGCCTTTGTCACTAGCAAAAAGCCAGGTCAGCGGACATATCACATGCCAGCTGACCAGGCTCTTTGCTGTTGGCTGCTCATTGTCCAATTTTTATCCTGAAATCCCTAAAATGACAATGAATAGGTCTAAAAATTTAAGATGGACTAGTCCATTGTGGAAATTCAGCATTGAAAGTATTAATATATACTGTGTCTTGTCTAGTTTATACAAATTTTGCTGCACCATTAAGTTAGTATCTAAGTGATATATTTATTGTTTTAATGGTATTGGTAAAGTTTATTCAACTGTCTGTGGTGCCTACTTTAACCCTGCTGATTTCAATACTTGATTTATGATAATGAGTACACACTCACTGTGGTGAATATTTAAATCAGCAGGGTTAATGTTAGGTTTGAGCTAACTTGATGTTTGTATTCCATATGTATAAAACTACAATAGAATGATGATGGGTCTATAAAGATTTAAAAATTCATATGAAACCTAGTTGGTCTCTTATTATTTTAGAATAAAATCTTATAAAAAGTAATTTTCTACTGCCAAGTTGCATCTCCTTGGCTATGGCATAGTGTACTATTTTATGAAATTAATCAGTTAAGCACACTCACTCAATCACTTACTGACTGACACTCACTTTGATACAAGATACAAAAGTTTATTTCAAGTTGGAAATTCAAGTAAACATAATAACATTAGCTTTGATAAACTTTTGTCTGACAAATAAGGGAATAATAAACATGAATTTAAAAGCAATTGTGCACTCACACACTCACTCCTTCACTCACTCACTGTCAGCATATTTTACTGTATACAATGATATATTTCAGACAATTGGAGGGACAATGCCTAGTGATAATTTTTGGACTGGTATAGATGATTTATGTTGGAGAGAAGGCTATGTACCTTATTATTTATTTCCTACAGTATCATTCACTCTTCCATCAGGAGATGGTAAACAATTTACAGTAAATGTTGCTCCACAAGTAAGTTCCTTGCATATTATTCCTACAGTAAAAACTGAAAACTGGCTTCTCCAGATGCGGCAAAACATCTGGTTTTCAGAGTTTTTACTGTATATGTTGAACAGTTTAAGTAATGTCAATCTTTTATATCCTGCATTAATATTTGCCTGCTACCAGTGGGCACCTGCTATAGGTGGCCAGCCTGGCTTCATCCCACAGAAAATCACTATTTTGAACCTGTAATTAGCAGCCACGTGCTCTATGTGGCCAGTGGCCACCTATTTAAAAAAAAAACGACAGCAATCGACCTGTGTTTATATGGTAGGAGTTGATTGACATGTGAAATTAACGAAGTGTCACCAATATTGTATAAATAGCCTAGACTTGTGTAAGACCCACCCTGTTGAGTCTTCAAACAGTCAAAACTAATCAACTTAGAATCATCAATGATATGGGGTTTCCATGTTACAACAAAATTAATGTTGCTGTTAAAAACTAATGTCAATATAGGATTATAAATATGTGTCAAGCTTATGAAAATTTGATGTCTAGTTGATGAGTCAATGATTTATGACTGTTTTATATTAGAATGGACAATTTGAAGCATTAAATGACTACTTGTGAAAACAATTACTGAAATAGGAAAGTTGTGAGAACAATTACTGAAATGGGAAAGTTGTGAAAACAATTACTGAAATGGGAAAGTTGTGAGAACAATTACTGTAATGGGAAAGTTGTGAGAACAATTACTGAAATGGGAAAGTTTTGAGAACAATTACTGAAATGGGAAAGTTGTGAGAACAATTACTGAAATGGGAAAGTTGTGAGAACAATTACTGAAATAGGAAAGTTGTGAGAACAATTACTGAAATAGGAAAGTTGTGAGAACAATTACTGAAATGGGAAAGTTGTGAGAACAATTACTGAAATGGGAAAGTTGTGAGAACAATTACTGAAATAGGAAACAAAAGCTTTAATACATATTATAAAATTTATGATTACAGCAATATTTACGACCAGTTGGTGAAGATAATGATGACAGTATATTAGATGATTGTTTTAAACTTGGTATATCTTCATCTGATACAGGTTAGTATAGAGATTTAAATTGCTACTAGTTTTTAAGTCACAAAATGGTGTCTGATAATGGGAGATCCTATGCAGAAGTCTTTGGGATATCTGTTTTGGACATTGCCTCATAGTTGTTTTCAGAATATTAAGAATATGAAAGCATGTGTTTTGAAATAAGTTCTGATAGTTTACCTGGCTCTTGTATTACATACATTTTTTTTTCAGAGCAATTGATAATTTGTCATTGTCATGAGTTTTTACTCATTAGTTTATGTCTCTATGTCGTATGAGTAAACTGATATATCAGTAAAATCCTTTCAAGAGTAATTTCACTCAAAGATTTGGAAATGTAAAAGTAAAATGAAAACACAATGC
Organism: Mactra quadrangularis; assembly: GCA_025267735.1. Lineage (NCBI taxonomy): Eukaryota > Metazoa > Mollusca > Bivalvia > Venerida > Mactridae > Mactra > Mactra quadrangularis. Next base: position 21,244,253 of record CM046310.1, on the reverse strand, counting down.
TTATTATCATGCCAGGAATTTCTTACTGAGGCAGCAATCAATTTCATGTCACCATTTGTCTTTTCTATGCTTGTGTAACCAAGGGGAACGTTTAACAGTTACTATGAGCTATACACATTTTTGCTAACACTGTTTTTATCATCATAGTGATGAATGTTTCGTTTTAAACTAAACAGAACAAACATTTATTAATTAGGACTTAAACAGGTACATACAGTACCCACCAAAAGTTTGGAGACATTTTCGCTTTGTAGGCCAACTGAATATGATAACTGTTTATTATGAAATGCTTTTAACATTTGCTTTATTTTTTTGGTTATTATTATAATTATAACTTAGACTTCAAAAATAGCATAAAAGCATTGTTGTGGAAAATAATTTCAATAAACATGGTTTTGGAGGCTTTAGGATACGGATGCTGAATCTTATAAAATGTGTTGCATTCACGCAATTTGTTTCCATTTTACCAAAACGATACTGAAATATATTAAAAATAATGATTCTACAAAGATAATCGTCAAAATACAAGAATTATAGTAAATTTCTTTTGTCTCCAAACTTTTGGTGGGTACTGTATTTGTCACCCTTAAGCAATTCATACATGATTATAAAGGTCAAAAAATAATTTGTACTTAGTAAAAGTATCAGTATCATGAGTATGCATGGAATATGAATCACCTGCAAATATGATTTTTTTTTGCTTTTATGTTTTTCCATGCATATTTTGAAATTCTTAGATAAATGCCAAAATTATATAAGTAGATTTGAGGCATATTTTCTAATTTCTTGGTGTAAATGCTAATTTTGTATTCATATTCTACGTATATATGCAAATTATCTATGTCTGCAACTTATTTATAATGACATTATTTACAGGTAGTGTACTTGGAGCTGTTGTGATGGAAGGTTTCTATATAGTATTTGATCGTACAAATAAACAAATACAATTTGGTGAAACTACATGTGGACAGGTTGATATTACAGCTGTTTCTTCTAGTATACAAGGTTATAATAAATATAATGGTATGTATTGGGTTTATATCTCTTCTTTTATGCCACCCGGCTTGCTCAGTCTACTTAGGTGTCATGGATTCAATTCCCCAGAGCATACTTTCTTGGAGCTTGGTCATGAAATAAATTCTATGACTATTCTCCCTTCTATCTCTGATTCTAAAACATGCTGGGCATTTGTCAGTCCCTGACAGAAGTATGTGCTTAGTAACTGTCTAACAGTTAAATCCAATGATATAGCTTTTCTAGGAAAGGTGAGTAGGTTGACTGACTGCTGTGATATTGCCTATAGAATATGTTGCTATGAACTTAAACCTAACCAAAACAAATTAATCTCTCTCTCAAATGATGGAACATTTTAGGGTTTTCTCTCAACTTTTTCAAAGATGAGAGCTTATGCTACCATTTTTCCATGGGCATTGGTATTGCAATGTTTGAGTTTTATATAAGTATTATATCTTCAGCCCCTTAACTGAGATATTTTATTGAAAGTTTGTATACTTATTCAATGTGCTCATGTGAAAGCACCAGTGATAGAATTCATACTTGCGTAAAAGCTTGTGTCTATATTTTACTTAATGATAAACAATAGACTGTTGTAAGTTATTTCTAAACTAAAATAATGGCGTTAACATCCTCATCTTTCCTATATTTCAGGTGACTACACAGACTGTGCCTATATTAAAATAGATGCCAAGAATAAAACATTAACAATAGTAGGTTATGTTCTAGCTGGTATCTGTGGACTTTGTATTACACCTCTTATTGTACTGGTGATACAATGGCAATGTAGACAATCTAGATGTCCGAGAAAACTTGAACGATCTAACTCGGATTTTAACGATTTAATGGAAGAACAAAGGTGAAGGACGAAATTCGAAGACAACATTCATGTTTGTGAAAATCTCAGTCTCATTAAAATTGGATTACTATGATATGCTCTACTAAATTTCCCGCTACTATAGATCCGATGGTTTTACATTTATAGGTTATGTTTTTTTAACTTTCATTTGTATGAAGCCCCTAGAATGACATTTTGAATACTTTTTTTTATTTTCACAATTATTTAGTTTACAACTTTTATTTTGATTTATTGAATTATTATTTCATTTTTACAAAAAATCATTTTTTGTTTGGACAAATGATGTTATGTTTATACAAAATATTTATTTCGATTTTCAAGATAATGTTATTTCAATTTTTCAAAGTTATTATTACATAATTACTAAATATTTAGGAGCTGTGTATATTTGACTTAAGTAGTATCAAACTTAGATATATCAATAGGAATGAACATTCAAAATGTAGTTATACACTTATATCCTTATTTCACTAGCATAACAGTACTTAGTTCTTATGGCTATACATTAAAAAAAAATTCAAATAAAAAGAAATATATATGCAAAGCGGAAAGCATTTAGATATACATAGTAGTTACAAATGCAAAGTAATTCTACAGGCAATATAAAGATATACTTGTACGAACAGCAAATGAAAATTCATATTTACAACGAATACATGCACATAAAAAATTAGCAATACAATTAATAGAATATGTGAAAATTACAGATATAGTTGGTGCAAACTGGAACAATGAGGAATTTTAGTCAGTTTTCCTTCCTTGATAAAGTCTGAAGCGATCCAATTGGCAAGAAGGTCCTATCAGTTGGAATCCTTGGACTTTATCATTGAAGTCCTATGTAAGGATAATTAAATATTTCATCAAATATTTTTTTTGTTAATTTCTTTGTTACTGAGTGTATAGTTTCTGATTTTTATGAGATTGATGAATATTTGTGAATTTTGTTTGAGGAGTGTTCAAGTTTACTAAGAAGTGTCATTTTCATTGAAATGGTGACTTTGGTCTCAATTTCTTACTAGTGCTATTTTCATTTTACATTAACTTTGTATATATTCATGTCATTTTGTGAAGGTTTTTGATTTTTGACTTTCAGTGTGGGATTTATATAGATTTGACTTTTTATATGTGTATACAATAGCTTGGTTTATTATGCTGCCTCTGTTATATACTTTGCACTGTTTAAACTTTTTTAGATACTTTGTTTTTGAAGATATTTATTGAGTTTCAAACTTAACATTTTTTTTGATGAAAATTATTATATTTGGATGCTTTGTTATTCAAGTTATTTTTTATTGATTTTGAGTGATTTTTATGAAAATGTTATGTTTGGTACATGTAATATGCTGTTTTTGATCAATTGAAAATTAGAGAGTAAGGGGAAAATTACAAGACGTAATACTTACAATTTGTTTGTTGAAAATACATTTTATGGACTTGTCAAAATATGTTTTACTATGCAAACATCTATGGATTACTTTCTTGGGGTTGTGTGGACAATAATCAGTGCACCTTTTCACAAAAATCTAATTAATCTTACGAAAAAAATTGCCGTAAGTCATTTTCACAAACTTGCTAATCTAAGTCAGTAGGATAATAAATAACTGTGATATAATATTTAAAAAATATACAATATTCTACATAATTCTATGATATTTGGAATTCATTAGCTAAAAGATAACTGGATTTGGTTATGTTTCTTGCTTTTGACTTATGATGATTTTTATCATATTGTTTAGTGAAAAGCTCCACAGTTGATCTCTATATGTCAAAAGAGTGTTGTACTTTGATTTTTTATGGTGTGGAGTTTACATTATTGTTTACAAATATATTAACATTCTTTGTCACTTCTGTAAATATTTGTAAAATGCACATTTATGTAAAACCATATTTCCATTTTCTGCCAACAAAATTTATTTGTGCTGGATCATGTTTGGAGTCAATAATCTTCTACTCAACATGAAAATTTATATATCTCGAAATTTTGGGAGACATCACGCCACAATTAGCTGTCTTATTTTGTTCACATGACCCATGAAGTCCCTTATATTAAAACTTCTTACTTCTTTGTGCTAGATATTTCTCAGGGTAGGTGTTTGCAATGTTGTCTTGTTGTTGTAGTATGTTTTTCTCTCAACATTACTGTCAAAGTTTGAATAATTTCACAGTGGCTGAATACGTTCTATTACATAAATACTTAAGTGACATGGAATCACCAGACAAGCAATAAACTGTTAAGCTATCTATCTGTTCCATCTGAACAGTATCAGAATATCCCTATTGTTTGACAATGTACATTTTAAGGCTCAAAATTCACTGTGAAATTATTGACATTATGACAGTTCTGCAAAAAACTAACAATTATTTTTGAATTATTTGTTTCTTTTTGCTATAATATTTGTATATTTCTAAATCCCATCTTTGAAAATTGTTTTATCTTAGACTTGTTAGATATATTCAAACTATACAATCTGTTTATTGGCTTTAAAGTTTGTTTGTATTCTATTCTAATCAGCGAAAATTGCAGTAAAAATAGTATTAAGATTTAGCAAATTAAATATCAATAACAAATTGTATAGTACAACAAATATATGTTACATGTTTTGTAATAATTTGTATATGCTCATGGAAATATGCTTATTTGTAAATAAAGAAAATTACAAAAAAATGTATCAAAAAAAAAAAAAAAAAAAAAAAAAAAAACCAATTATTTTTGTTGTGAAAAATTCTATTTCTGCTGAAATTTTTGTATTTTATACTAAGTCTTATAGTCATGTTACATTTATAGCTAATATGTTGTCTAGACTTTTTGAGCACTGAAAGCCCATGGCAAGCTTCAAACTCACAACTCATTAGAATAAAGCAATATCAGTTTCTGGTTTCATCTTCTCCAAAAAATGGGGTTGGTTGGTTGGTTGGTTGGCAATGTTTTCGTGAGTCAAAACCAACTGTTTGCCTTTTTTGTGTTATTTTCTAATGTTTGACAAAAATTGATTTTGACATTTACAAAATACAGTTTGGTGAAAATTAGGTCAGTTGGAAAACCCGAGACATAACTACTTTTTTACCTTATATAGAAGTAGTAGTTTTTATAGTATTAATTTATTATACTTTACAAAGCTTTCCCTTCATTCAGCCTTCAAACGTAAACTTTTGTGGACTTCGAAATTTTTGATACTAAAATGGCAAATTTAACTAGACCAAACAAAGACTTTTGGAGGTAGGTAGCCAATTTAAGGCCCCTTTTTTGGAGGTTGCCATAAACAGGGGGATTTACTGACAATTTATTTACAGCAAAATGTATTTTTGGTTTTACTGACATATATTTGAATAGTGATGAATATATTGAAGTTCAAATGTACATTGTTTATATTATTTGTTTTCTTTTTATCTTGATGCATTTTACACTTATTGTTAACATTATTTGAATATTTATATGCAAGAAATATTGTTTTGTTTATTTATATTTTAACTTTCATAGCAATACCTACCTTTATAAAATGCTATAAAATCTGTATATATAAAGTCATTATTGTATTTTGTTTATGTCTATTTGTTCATTTATGTTAAAATTTTCTTACAAAGTTGTTGATAACAAAAATGTGTTAGTGAATATTATATTTGAAAGTGATCTTTAGGCTGAAAACCCTGTTTCATTTTGATGGAGTATCAAACTCCTGCAGCGGTTAATTCCCTTTATCAAATCAATAACCACTGCCACCACAAGTAAATTCGTCCCTCAGAGAGTCAAAATATTTTTCATCTTTTCTGTTACAATTCAATATTTTCTATAAATTTAGTCTTCTTGTAGTAAATTATGATGTTAAAATTACATTAAGATAGAAAATAATAATTGTAATTAATAATTTGTAAAAATAAAAGTGTCACATGGTATTACTAGTATCACGTGATTTACGTGTTGGCAGTGGTTATAAGTAGCAAAGTGTGACGTAAGTATTGTGAGGAGTTTGAAGGGGTTTTAGGTGAAAATTGGTTCAACTTAGCGTCAAGTTAATGTTTAATGATATTTCTGTTGCTTGTGTACATACATAAACCTCATTTTGTTAAAACCTTTAGATTGTCTATGCAACAACACTTTTTGTTTTTGAATACTTTTATACTTTATATTTTATAAATTTTGTTAAATTTATGTTTGTTTTGAAGCAATAACCTTTATCTTAGTAAATGTTTCAGTCATTGTCTAAAATTTACTGGAGCATTTGCCCCAATTTATTATGTAATATAGAAGCAAAATAGCGTTTTTTGGGGGGACTCTTTCAAGCCAACAAATTTTGATGTGTCCCTGGAAAAGTGATCAGGTGAACCATTAGCCTCAAATAACTTTGACTGATAGAAGCTGTGAAATACACTAGAAAAACAGATTGTTGATGTGGGTGGTTTACTATGAAGTAGTTGTTAGAGCTGATGGTGACAAGAAAAATATGTCGCACTGAGTAGCCGTGATTTACTGATTTTTAGCTTGGATTTCAAAAAGCAATAATAAATAAAGAAATGTGTCTTCCTGGCTGTTACCCTCACTTGATATATGTGGGGTTTTTTTGCTATATATTTACAATTTACAATATACATGCAAATTGTTTTCATATTCAAACTTTTAAGCATTTCTTTATAATAGTATATGCACTGTGTGTGAACAATAATTTATTTAATATTTTTTTTTTGTTTAATAGTTAAGTCAATTATTGTGGTACTATTTTTATCACTTGTGCTCATTATGCACATTGGGACATATTGTTATCCATCTTTGTCCTGCATTTGTTTGTGCAACTGTTTCATTGAAAGACCTGTAACCTATGGATATTCCAGGCTCTGTCTTAATAGTATTTAATTATTGTGTCATAACCAATTGTGTGAACTAAGTCACATGAACCCATTTTCAAAAAAATATAATGTTGTGATCTACATTTAAAAAAATATGCTTTGCAGTATCTCAATTATAGATTCAATTTACAGTTTTCATAAATTTGTGTTTGGTCAATGGTGAGCTATTTCAATTTGGTTTCCGGAGCATAACTTAAGTTTCATTTGGTCCACAATATTCAAACTTCATACGATGATTGTCCATATCAGGTAGAAGACCCCTATTGATTTTGGGGTCACAAGGTCAAAGGTCAAGGTCACTATTACCTTAAAACTGAAAACAGTTTCCGGAGCATAACTTAAGTTCCATTTGGTCCACAATATTCAAACTTCATACGATGATTGTCCATATCGGGTAGAAGCCCCCCTATTGATTTTGGGGTCACAAGGTCAAAGGTCAAGGTCACTATTACCTTCAAACTGAAAACAGTTTCCGGAGCATAACTTAAGTTGAAATATTCTCATGTCTTACAAATGCTTCATCTTAACTAAAAAAAAAACACTTTTCGGGCATATAATGCTCCGCCTAGCAGTGCTCTTGTTATTATTGTACCATCATGTTTTGGGTTAAGGGTATTTTGGGTTATTGGTGGATAAGTGCAAAACTGGTTTACATCCTTCACTATTTACATGTAGTTAGACTAGTTTTGCACTGACCTATCAAATATTATAGCTTAGAATTGGTAGAATTGTTGTAGAATTGTTGAAGAATATAATACCAAGGGCTGAACGAAACACTATTTTCGAATGAAATTACCGTAGTGTTTTGTTCAACCCTAGATACTATCTAACCTAAAGATGGCTGGCACAGTACCGAGGCAAAAATACTGTATATTTGGTATTTTGGGCTCTGTACTATGCCTGCATCCTTTGGTCTTACATGTGTTAGTGGTCATATTTATATAAAGCAATATTCTGTCTTACTCTTTTAAGAAAAATAATTTCTGAACTTGAATTTTTATTTACATCTGCATTTAGCAATCACCTGTATTTTTCTGTATTTAACCAATTTGTGCCTCTTGCTTTCATGAAGCACAGGTTTGACTGTACTTGTTTCTTTTTTAAATAGTTTTTTCTTTTAATTTTTTTTTGAGTGATTGGTGGAGATTGGTGTGTTTTGCTTTGACAATGGACTTTTCTATCAGCTTACTTCTATAATTGTTACTGTAGTATTGTTAAATTTCATTCAACTGCTGTCGGTGCATACATTAACCCCACTGATTTAAATACTCACTGCATTATTCCTCTCCTCATGATCAATAAATATTGAGTATTTAAATCAGCAAGGTTAATGTATGCACCTTTGGCAGTTAGAGATAACATGTTATTAATTCATGTATTCCATTATGAAGGATTGTGAAAAGTCAGACCTAAGATTTTATAAATGCATTCTATGAAAGAGAAATACCATAGATTCATCAAATTGATTAGTTTTTCTAAAGTGGTCGACTCATTTCAGCTGATATTGAAATTCCATGTAGCTACACTGTATAATGAGATTCAGTAAGAATTTGTTCAGTCTAGCTTCAGTGCTTTTCAGCACTTTGATTTGAAAAGTGATCGACTCATTTCAGCTGATATTAAAATTCCATGTTGGTTGCACTCACTGTACAGTTTGTTCACATTGACTAGAGACAGATTGATACATCACATGTAGCAGTTACCACACTGTGACTGACTGATTTTGTGAATGTAAATGATATTGGATTTTTATTCCCTTGTTTAAGGTCATTGTGAACAATCTATACAAAAGATTAGTAATCATTTTAGTTTGTGGTAAACTCTATTTTTGTTAAATGTTTTATTCAACTGTCAATGATGCATATATTAACCCCACTGCTTTGAATATTTGATATTTGTTTGATAAGCCCTGTAAATAGATACAGATAGGTACAGAAGCTTTGTAGTGTGTATTTAAATCAGTGGGGTTAAGGTTTGCACCACAGACAGTTGAATGAAATATTACTATATATTGTCATATCTTAGCCTAAGCCATTGTGAAATGCAACTCTGATCAAAAGTAATTATAGGATAATATATTCTCAGATATAAGGATCAGGGGTGTGGAATTTCAAGTTTTTTCCTATTTACAGGAAAGTGAAATCTAAAAATCAACTTGCCCAGTAATAAAAAACACTTGCCCAAAAGTATTCAAAAGAAATATTGAAAGCTATGATACAGTACCCACCAAAAGTTTGAGACAAAAGAAATTTAGTACAATTTTTGAATTTCGATGATTATTTTTGTAGAATCATTATTTTTAGTATATTTAAGAATGGTTTGTGATAAAATAAAACAAATTATATGAATGCAACACATTTATAACATTCAGCCTCTGACATCATAAAGCCACCGAAACCATATTCATTGTAATTATCTTCCATAACATAGTTTATTCATGTATGTTATTTATATGTATTCTCAATTATAATTATTAATGATAAGCAAAACATAAAGCAAAACAAAAAGGCATTTCAAAATAAACAGTGATCAAATATAGCTAAAAGCTATTCAGTAGGCCAACAAATTGAAATTGTCTCCTAACTTTTAGTGGGTACTGTATAAATACATACTATCAATAATCATTAATAATGATATTTGTTTATAAATAATTGACAATAAAATGATTCATTACTAAATATGATTGAAGCATTGAGACATCTTCATTATCAGGTATTGTTATGTTAGTATGTGTATAAATTTAACAGCTAAAAAATATTACGTGTCCACGGACAAACGGGATAGAAATAGTGACTTATCTTATCCACAGACATAAATGTATGAGTCCAACAAGTTGGACATTGGAATTCCACACCCCTAGGTTATCTTTTCAACAGAAGTAAAGAATATTACACAGAATGGAAAAAAAATACTGTCAAATGTGTGACCTTGTCTTGTAAAGCATAAAACAAGCATACAACTTCAATTAAAACAACACTATGTCATTAAAACTTTATCTCCAGACCCTCCTCTCTCAATGCCAAACCCCTCTTAAGTGGTCCGCCCGCTTAAGCAGCCAATTTGGCTGTTTCCCTTGGCTGGCTGCTTAAGAGGGACTGGACTGTATATCCTCAGATATGAGAATACTTTCTATAAAAAAAGTTTCATTCATGTACTTTGTTACTATTGGAAAGTTGAGTATTTCCCTTTTTCTATTTTGTTCTGTTTCAATTACATTCTTGTTATGAAATGAAATATTTATATTTGATGCTCTAATGTATTCTGCATAGTGTATGAAAATAAAGTATTAAATATATAATAAAATATCCATAACAGTTTGTTATCTTCTATATTTTATTTTGAGTGCAGAGACATAGATACTCCTGCTAAAAGTGACTGTCCAGCTGTGATATTTGGTAAAAGGAACTGAACAGTTGTGTTACTGGACTTTTAAGTTTTGGTTGGCAAACCTTGATTCTCAGCCTCTATGAACCCTCAGCACCTGGATTGGTCACCTCCACAGGGTCTTAAAAGTCAGTTAATGTATTTTCCAGTCAGTTTTCTCTGAATTACTTGGCTATTTATGGACCGATTTGTTTGAACCGAGTTAGTGTCAATAGCTGCCAGTGAGAGCTTTATAATGAGACTGCTTCCAATACATTCGGTGCTCAATTAATTTCCCTTGGGCTGGATAGTGCTCCTACTGTTTTTACTGGGTATTGTTTATAACATTATACCTGTTGTTAATGACATCATGCATTTACTTTGATGTAAACATATGCATAAAGCCTTTTTAGGCTTGACTTTAATGGGTGATGCATCTACATACAAATATTTCCCAACTGGTTCAATTCACACAATCTTCAAACAATAAGATTATTATTATATACCGCATTTGTATAGCGCTCTTTTCATATTGAATATATGTTCAAAAGCGCTTAAAGATGAAGACAATGTGTAGAATACATAAGGCTATTATGACAATATCATAAAGGGAGTTAAATCATAACTATTCTGCAATTCGATTTGATTATTTGTTGCAGTTATTTCCCTATACCTACAAATTTACAAATTTGAAAATATAATACTATATATATACTACAATGGAAAAATAGTTTTTTATATTTTCATATTTTTATCAAATAATACCACTGGTTTCACTGTAAAGCATGAACGAAAATTGTGTATTTTTTGTGAATATGTTTTAATTAAGAAATCACTTTCATAGATACCCGGTAATTACCAGGGTTAGACACTAATAGTTTTTACCAAGGATCACGAAAGAGTGCCAGTTTTTAGAGATTTCTATTGTTGGATTTTTCTCAACTGTCAAAACATGAATAATTTCACGGTGAATGTGTTTGTTAAAAATATGCCACCAGTACAAAAACAATGCATTCAGTCACGGTGAAATTATTCAAGCTTTGACAGTTGAGAAAAAACGGACATTACATTAATATACAAACACCTTGTGTACAAATTTGCAGACACACAATAATTCATTGGAACAAAACTAAAAATACACATGAGAAATCAAAAGGATAATAGTTCAGGTCTCAAAAAGGAATTCCCAACTGAAAACCACTCGCGGGTCCCCTTTGACAGGCTTTGATTTAAGGTATTACGTCCCTTACTCCGCTTACAATTAAAAATAGTTTTGTAAAAAAATGATAAACGCTTACAAAACATAACATTTTACAATATATTATTTATTTTGCATGGATTAGATTAACTTCGTAATTTGCAAATTCAAAAAGTTTAACAAAAAACGGTAATGTTCAGAACTTTAATTAATTGTAATCACCTCTCTTGCATGTTAAAATTGTATAATTTTAAATGAGTCCATAGAAAGTCTATGTTGAGTTTATTTGGATATCTTACATGATAAAAAATTTCGAATTACAATTTTACAAACTACAAACAAATAATTAAAGCAATTACTAGAATCACTTAGCAGCCACAAAAGTTTATAGTTAGAGATATTATATCTGAAGACATAACAATCTTACTTATGTCTATAGATATTTTGTAGTTGAATAAAACCTAAGAATACTCTTAGATGTGCCAAAATTATATAAAAAGTCCTTTGGTACAATAAAACAGAGACATTTGGGGGGGGTATCTAAAAAAGAAAGATGAGGCATGAATCGGGTCTACGGTGATTTCTGAGACCTACTGTAATTTATTTCGACAAGAATCTTCACGTTATAAAATGTATGACTAGATATAATTATGAAATGTTTCATAAAAAAATCAAGTTTAATTAACGTGCTTTAAGGTTTTCCGAATTAAAGGATATCCTGGGTCGAAAAGTATTAGGGACGCAAGTCTTATTTAATTACTTACTGAGCACAATAACAAAGACATTCCGATTACTTTATTGCAAGCGTTCGGTGATGTAGAGGTGTCGTCTGTTTGCGCCAAAAGAGTTGTTGAAAGACACTGCGTGCCGCGGCTGAAAACGATAGTTTTAACGTCTTCAAACCATACAAAGTTTATTTTCGATCAAAATTTCATTAAAGGTAGATTGTTAGTATAAATTTTTCTTAGTTATTGATGTCAGTGCAGAGGCCATTTTATGATTTACACAGGTGCTTTCCCCTTCTGAAATTTCTTTGAAATCATGCAGTTTTTCCCAAAGTTGGAGTTTACCTTTGATTTTCATTCTATCAATGAAATTGCGTTTAAATTTCCTCAATTACTTTATACAAAGTAAGGCACCATGCCATTCCCCACATACTCACTGAAAAAATCCTGCCAAGGACAGGACTAGCACCCAGGACCCTTGCTTGCGAGGTGAGTTCTCTCCTGAGTTATCCGGCTGCTTATTATCCTTCTCCCTATAATGCGAACAGTTAATTATTGTGACATTTATTTTCTGGTATTAAAAACCCAATTTTTTAAAGTACAAAGTCATATCCATATCATGAACACCTTCCACAGTAAAACAGACCAGCATTGAGCCATTGCTGCTGCTTGCATTAGAGACAGGGTGGTTCACCCTTCGGGAGGGGGGCCAGATGAGAAGGTTTAGAAATATTTGCTTGGAATGTTGACTCCTTTCTTAAACTCGTAGAAGAAAATAAAATAAAAACATTCTCAAATCACTGGAATCACCAAAATATATCACATAGGTACATTCTTAGTGATTGTAAAAAAAATACAATGGCATTTTATAATCTAAGTCTCATGCTTACCTATGTTAACCCACTTATTACCCCTGGTCATCAGCCTACTGGTATCTATGTATTAATCTTCCTGAGGGTCATTTTACTCTGCTTATTTGTGCAACCAACAGATTGGCCCAAAGGAATTATACCAACATGTCAGGTACTCATTTACACCTGCCTGGAGTTCAGAAATTGCAGGTAAATTTCTTGCTCAAGAATATTGGAAGTGCTCCTTGTTGGACCTCTCGATCCCTAAGCGTGTGTCCTACCACTGGACAACTGCTCCTGCTGATTGTCATTTTTCTCAACTTCCTGTTTAAAATTACTTTTCTTGTAGCAAAATGGATGATATCAATCTTGATCATTTCTTGGAGAAGGAAGTTAATCTTGGAATGTACTTTAAAGAAGCTGAGTTGAAGTCCATGAGTGAAGGAGAGCAAAAAAGATATAAAAATATTGCACAGAATTATGAGATTATGAAGTACATGGGTATGTGGTCATTATTTTTAACTCACAGTTAGTGGCAGGGATAATGTAATTATAAGATAATTGATATTTTTTATTTATTGGACGTTTTTAATATTTTCTTTGCATTAGCTAAGCTTATCCCAATCTGTCTTGGTGTACTGCCCTGGTAGGTTCTGGTTTTGACGATGTGGCAAACCAGACTAACCATAGCATAACTGTAAAGAACCACAATTAATTGGGATGAACTGTGTTGAAATTGTGGTTTTCAAATTCAAATTACAACTGGGATTCATTAAGGCATGAAATAAATGCTGGCTTATTCTAGGGAGATCTTGAGCATCTCTGTAGCTCTTATGGCATGATCCCTCTCTTAATCTTTAAACTACTGCTTGAAACTATAGTGAACCAGCATACCCTGCCCTATGTCCAAGGTGGAGGAATGGTGACTCAGTCTGCCCAATTGATCTTCTTAATGAATTTTTCAAGTTCATCCTTGTCTACAACAATGGCTACAAGCTGCCCGGCATACCTTGGGGCTTACTGGTATTGAGAACACAATTGGATGCCTTATTCATTACAGGTTTTCCAGCTGAAAAGCCAGATTTTATGAAAGGTTCTGCACATAGAAACAAAAGATTTAAAGAAATCCCAATCGAAATACCTGAGGAACAATCTAACAGTTCTGACAGTGAAGATGAAACTTGGACACCAGATTTAGAGAGAAGAAAAAGAGCAAAAGGTATTAAGTATCATAGTTGGCGGATTCAATACATTTTTATATATGATAATGTTTACAAGATTTGTTTTTGGACAAATACCTAGGTCATAACAAATTGATGATATGTTCTTTGGATTCTATGTTCTGGAAAATAATGGGGTGAGTGAGCGATTTTTTTTTAAATCTTAATTCATTTGCTTTATATAGTGGTTTGAACAAATTTTATGAGTGAGCAAGGAAATAAAAAATGTTTTTTTGTAAAAACTGTCAAAATTAAGGTGCAAGGGAATCCATGGAACACATGATCAGTTTGTTGTGGTCTTATGTATTGCATTTTATATGTCCCTAAGGTTGTTTATGCATGTATTTTGCCATGTTCTCTGCCTGTCTGTTACATTTGCTGTGAGCAAGTCCTCCATTGTCTTACCTATATTTGTTTTGCCTATGGACATTAAATGTGTATATTTACAAGTCCAAGCTTACCATTCCCTTTTGCATTTTTAATCTGCATATTTTGAAACTTAGATTATAAAAGGGATGTATGTAATGCCCAAAAGGAAAATAAATCAAAATTGTACCTTCCTTTTGAGTGTTTCCTCTACAATTTTTTCTCAAGTGTTTGTTTTGGCAGGTAACTTTTGCATAATTTTATTCTTAGAACTTGTTGGACTAAATGCTTAGTAACTGTCTAGCATTTTGATTAAATATGTTTATTTATTTATTCCAGCTGTCTGTCATAAATCAACATTACTCCAGATGATTCACAATTGATGTCTGAATAACTCAACAAATAATTTTCATTTTTTCTTTATATCATTGAATTGAACTGAAATACTAAATATATGTTGTAATTTAAACTTACAAACTGCACTTTCTGTTTACAATAGTTCAACAGATATATCATTGGCTGTTCTCCCTTTATTTGAAAGTGCCATTGTCCACAATGTTTATTTTTTTATTCATTCTTTTAGTAAAAATATCTATCTCTACTAGAAAATACTATTTCAGAGATGAAAAGGTCTTATCCAAGTTTTAGTAAACCAAAGAAAAGAAAAGCTGCTGTAAATGTTGTGAAAGAAAAAACAAAAGTGAGTAAAAATTTTATCTTGTTTTTAAACAATGTTTTTTGCTGCGTTTGTTGTTTAAGTGTCAGTCACACTTCATGTTTCATTCTTTGTCTAAACCCCCTTGGCCAAAGCCAGTGAGTAGTCAAAATGCATTTGGACTTTTGAAAAATACTTATAACATAGGGCTAGTTAATGTACAGATAGGGCTAGAGCTTGTGAAATAATATAGTTAATAATGAGCTGTACCCACTGTATCGACACATGATTTCATGGCTTATTGCAACTATTCTAGGAAGATTCACACCCCAATAACCTTACCATAGATAGGGCTCTCGTCACATTATAATGACAATTAATGTTTCTAAGTTGTGGATTTAGAATTCGCAACATTATCACAAATGAATCATGGATTTCCAATTTTTTATTTTCCTTGAAGTTGTACTACACAATATAGTCAGACTGGTGCTTAGTATTCATCAGTATTTACTTTATTTTTTTTGTAAATTTAAAAGAAAAGATATTCTTTATTCATAAATTATGTATATAATTTTGAAACACATATTTTCAATATGAATAGAGCCTTATACAAATGTGGTATATAATGATAATAAATTAAATAATAATTTTTCATTAACTTTTATTTTTGCCTACAAACTGTAAAATGTTTTTACAAAATATAGAATTTTACAATTCTTTCTTTTTTATTCTATAGCCTAAAAAAACTAAGAAAGTTAAGGAAGATGATAAACAATATAATCTACGTCGGAGAGATGAATCTAATTGTATGATGTTAGAAATTCTTGATGATGACCAATACATATGTAAGTTGACTAGGTTTAGTTTGCTTTTGTTTTGTTTGTCCCATTATTACAAAACTAGATTCGTGACTCAAGTTGATGGGTTTTTCCAGCAGATATACCGGTACCCATACATGGCCTTACTTCTGACTGTAAGATCTTTTATAAACGTCCAAATAGGTTTCTCTGCTCTGGATTGTTCATGGAATTAATTTTCTTCAACTCGGAGCAAATATTTATTTACCTTGAAATTTTCGGTGACATCACGTCACCCTCTTCAGCTAACTGATTTTGATTACATGACCGGTGAAGGGTCACGTGATAAAATATTTGCTCTGAGTCGAAGAAAATTAACTCCATCTTTTATAAAGATTAGTAGTTGATATTTCATTTGTGTGGGTTATGAATAATTCCCTTCAAGTGATAGATATATCAATTTATTAACTGTTTTCTAATTGAGATGCACAATAGTTGAATACAGGAATTTTACATGTTCATTGTAAGGGCTTTAGTAATACATGTAGAACGGGAACTGAGAACCTTAATAGTTGATCCAGTTTTATACCCAAAGAATTAACATTTTATATTAACATGAATTTATTGAAAAGGAAACTCTTGAAGCATCTACACATTATGACCTCATCTAGCATTTCATTCATGATTGTACATGTACTATGCAAATTATGCGACAGTTAAATTTGTTCATACCTTATATATAAAATAATATGCAACATTTTAGAATGTATTTTATTCTATGTTTTCAGTTTGTGAGGAGTGTAACAAGGAGTATGATTCAGATTGCCCTATTCATGGACCATTGGAACATATCAAAGATACTGAGGTTTGTTAATATATTAAAGAAATGTTGTTGCATTTTTGGAACATAGATTTTTTATCATTGGAGTGGTAACAAAAAGCTTATAACTATATTTTCACACTAATAATTTCCAACAAAGATAAAGAGACTAAGTTCAATCATAAAGTCTAATTTTAAATATCCTCATTTGATTTGTGAACAGACCTTTTTTGATTAGCACTGCCACACTCACTTGGTAGCGCTGTCAACCGATATCATAACAAAGCAATCTTCTGTAAATTTACAGATTCCTTGTTCCTTACAGTTGAAGATTCAAAGATTTGAGGAGTGTTGAAAGATTATACTGCTACATGGAAGAATTGTATAGATGATCATGACATTACAATAAATTCCCATTAGGCTTGTGTAAATGCATACCATTGATATTATCCTATAATTCAGATGAACGAATCATTGATTATAGTGCCTCTAAGATCAATGTATAACTGAAACACTAAGTTGAACAAGTGATTCATAAACATACATTTTCACATTATTTCAGATAAGTGAAGAATTCGACCCAGACAGAGCCTTACATACACTGCCCCCTGGATTAATTGTGAAGGATTCTAGTATACCAAATGCTGGGTTAGGGGTATTTACAGATAAAGAAATTCCTGCCAGGGTTATGTTTGGACCATATGGTGGAGTGAAGAGTTATAACCTGCAAAAAGCTCATGATTCTGGATATTGTTGGCAGGTTTGTCAAGTTTTCTATTTGTCTGCTTTATAAGTTGGGTCTCTCACCAATGTGGTAGTTTACACTCAGGGTTTAAAGAGCTGTCTGTCTAATATATAAACAGCAAATGTTCACTTTGGTCTTTTGGTTATTGTATGGTGATCTTATGGAGTTACCTCTTACAGCTTAAAAAGTTGTAAGTCTGGTCCCAAATAAAAAAACTTTGACTCAAATATGGCTTACTGAATTAAGTGTGTTATAAATTTATCTATTTTTTTCTCAAAAGTATTGTTGTTTCTTGGGGGAAAATTAAGTAAGGCTAACCTAAAAAACTTAATTTTAATTTAGGCCTAAAAAAAGCTTATTTGATATAATTCAGCCTATTTCTTAAAAAAAGCTAATTTGGAGAAAACACTGCTTTCAAAGACAAAATACCAGAAGTAAACATTTTAATAGTCTTTAGCATGTCATACTTTTCACTTTCTTACAGATCCATAATGAAGGAAAACAAAGTCATTTTATTGATGCCCAAGACAAAGCAAGATCAAATTGGATGAGATATGTAAATTGTGCACCTTCTGAAAATGAACAAAATTTAGTTGCTTTTCAATACCATGGTGGAATATACTATAGATCGTACAAGGTCATTTCTCCTGGTACAGAACTTCTGTGTTGGTATGGAAATGAATATGGAAGAGAACTTGGGTTAATAAGAGATAAACATTATCTCTTGAAATCTAAAATGGTGAATGGAGAAGGTATACTCTACTTTTTTCTATTTTGTACATAATAAAAATTTTGTCTGAAGATATTATCTCTCTGTATTAATTTTTCTTTTCATATACATGTATATTCAATCATAAACAAAGCAGCTCTTGATGTCGCAAACTGTCTCTATGTAGAACTAGTAAGCTTAGGCAATATCACATTCTTGCAGTGTTCAACACTTACTTTTTTTACCAGGGTTACAGAGGAAATCCAAGTCGGTTACTCAGAGATTCCTCCTGAACGTTAGGGATTCCTCCAATAATAGACAAAAAATAAGATACAGATTTAAGTTACAAATTGTGGTTAACATTTCATAGGAACTCAAATTAATGTAGAAGCAGCTAGGACATTTATTTAGTGATCCAGAAGGAACTAGCTAAGCCTCACTGGGATTACTCCGAAGTTTTTTGGATCCTTGGAATCCCAGAACACTATTACCCTGATACATGTTGTGTAAATAACTAAAATAATGCATTTAGTAATGGAAGAAGTTAAAAAAGCTCAATGGATAGAACACCTAAGTTGTTGACAAGGTGATCTTTGTAGGTTTTCAGCTCCTTGTATTTTAATGCTGATTTTACTCAACAACTATGAAACTTAAAACTGAATTGCTGCCTCTAATATGGATTGTTTATAACTGGTGGTATGAATTCATAAAATTGGACTTGGTGTCAAGTAGTATTAAATATTAAAATCAGCTACCAATAACATTGAATTATAAAACAGAGTTCTTAATTTCTTAAACCACTTTCTGAAATCATATACAATGTATTTAAATACTGAGTGTGTTTATTTATTGACTAGTTTGAACAAAGAAATTGAATCAAGAATGTATTTTTATAATGATTCTGTACATTTCTTTGTATTTATTTCAGAATGTTTTCCATGTGTTTTTTGTAAAACAGCATTTTCAAATGTTGCATACCTTGTTCGCCATCTATTGAGAACTCATGGTGGTAGAAAGTTGGTGCCTACAGATGTACAGACTCTAGATGAATGGCTGAGAAATAATGAAAGTAGACTATCATCAAATACAGCAACAAATGACAACTTGAATTGCCAACAGTTTAGATATAGAGAAAAAGAAACAAGTACAGATCTTGGAATAAAAACCTGTTCATATAAAGAAAGAGTACCTCATACTATTCCATTTGATATTTCTAGGTCACCAAAGAGTAAAGCCCATGATAAAAATAAACAAAATGCTTTTTTTAAGGAGAACAAGAAAATACTTTCTGGTGAGAAACCTTATAAATGTGATATATGTGGTTATGCATTTACACAAAAAGGTAATCTTGAGAAACATAAGAGAATACATTCTGGTGAGAAACCTTATAAATGTGATTTATGTGGTTATGCATGTACACAAAAAGGTGATCTTGAGAGACATAAGAGAATACATTCTGGTGAGAAACCTTATAAATGTGATTTATGTGGTTATGCATGTACACTAAAGCATCATCTTGAGACACATAAGAGAATACATTCTGGTGAGAAACCTTATAAATGTGATATATGTGGTTATGCATGTACACGAAAGCATCATCTTGAGAGTCATAAGAGAATACATTCTGGTGAGAAACCTTATAAATGTGATATATGTGGTTATGCATGTACACAAAAACCTAGTCTTGAGATACATAAGAGAATACATTCTGGTGAGAAACCATATAAATGTGATATATGTGGTTATGCATGTACACGTAAAGATGTTCTTGAGAGTCATAAGAGAATACATTCTGGTGAGAAACCTTATAAATGTGATATATGTGGTTATGCATGTACACGTAAAGGTAATCTTGAGAGTCATAAGAGAATACATTCTGGTGAGAAACCTTATAAATGTGATATATGTGGTTATGCATGTACAGATAAAACTAATCTTGAGAAACATAAGAGAATACATTCTGGTGAGAAACCATATAAATGTGATTTATGTGGTTATACTTGTACACAAAAAGGTAGTCTTAAGAGACATAAGAAAATACATTCTAAATAGAAGTAAATTTGGACAAGGAGTTAATGTATATATCTTAACTTATATTTTATCCTTTACACAAATTTTTAAGTCTGTGCTATATTATAATAAGATTTTTGTTTATATGTTTTACTGCAAGCATGTGTTAAATCAGTTTCCTTGAATGAAAATCAGACTGCACTTTCAAGTTTTGTCATGTTTGTAAATGCATTATAAGTCAGTTTTAATGAAATTTAATGAAATATTGTGAATATTATAGCATGTTTGATTTTAACTTAATATTTAAAAGATATTTTTTATTTGTTATTGTTTTGTTATATTCTTGCATGATATTTGAGAATTTCTTCTTTTACAGTTTAAGATACATGTATATATAAATGATCATGTACTGCAGCAACACTTGTTTATTATTACCAATATTTCAATGTTGAAATGTAAAATTCAATTCAATACAAAATTCCATGCAGTTCCATTCATTTAGTGTTCACACTGCACTTGTTATTACATGTATTAGTACTTGAATAGAATACAATTTTCATATCAATACATTGTCAAAAATATGCTTCATTGAAACATAGGGTACTTGTTGTTGAGTTGATTGGCATCAATATAAATTTCACAATTTGTTCTTTATTTTGTCTCTGAACTGACTTGTTTGTTAGTTATTTTTGAATGTTAAATTGATTTTTCTGTCATATTGTTATTTGAATTGTTATTAGTTTTCGATTTAGTGTTTAACAGGGTTAGTACACACTGGAAAAAACATGGAAACAGATTTTTCTGGAAAAATCATAGAACATTTTAGGGGAATAAATCATGGAAAATTAGAATACTTAGTGTGTGAAGTTGAATGATTCATGGAAAAATATGTATTTTGATTTCACCCCCCCCCCCCCCAAAAAAAAAAATAATGAAAGATATAAGCTCTAACATAAATCACAACTTTAAATGTTGGGTATGAATCACACTTAGATATAGGAAATGAGAATTTTACAAACAAAATAATCATCAGCTGCTGCAGTTCAAAGAAGAAATGCAAATAACCAAACATATAATTTGCGTACTGGTTTTGGGTTCTTTATCTGTGTCTGTTGTATCCTGGAAAACTGAGAGGAATCGGGGGAAAATATGGAAATTCTTGAATTCAAAATCTGCATGAACCTTGTATGAATGTTTAATTGATTATTTTGTCATAATGTTATTTTCATGGTTCTTTGTTTTCAATTTAGTGTTATTACTTAAGATGCTTGTTACTTAAATAAAAATTTACAGAAAATATAATTATATATTCGACTTTTTATAATTTAGTTGATTTTATTAGTACGAAATTGTTAACAGTACTTTCGATAAAGTGATCATTGAAGTTTGTTAAACAGAATTTTAGAAATGACTAGCAATTTCATACAAGACTAGACACAAAAAGAGTGTGGAAATGTATTTGACAAGCATAAAAAAACACAAAAAACAACACACAGGAGCAGTAGCCCAGTGTTACATAGAGACCGAGAGGTCCTGGGTGCAAATCCCGATAGGGGCACTGTTAATTTCTTTGAGCAAGAAAGTTACCTGCAACTGCTCCACTCCACCCAGGTGTACGTGGGTACCTGATGTGATCATGCATTGTATGCTGTGACTGCAATCTGTGCTGTATGTTAACAGTTGGTGTGTGACTCAATGACCGGGAAAGTCAGTGTCAAGAGTCGACTGAAAAGTGATACTAAAAGTAGACTTTGAAAACCTTGCTTTAACTTTAACATGTAATCATAGTCTGTACAGAAATCATTCTCTTTCCCGCGAAATCAAGACAGTCGATCTAACATCACTGGTTTCGAGAAGTCTGGTAGCCTTTGGGTACGAGAATGGACAGGAATATGTTTACCAGCTTAATATAAGAAATACTTTGTTTTTATGTAACATTTACAAATGTATTATAAGTATGTCTCAAGCTTGATTTGAAAAAAACATTTTACAACATTATTTAGAATTTAATACACACAAGAGGTGGACAGAACGGCGATAATTGAACTGCTGATATGATAAATGCACCTAAATGTTCGAATCCTATCCAGGGAGTTTATACCCTTCTATGTAAATTTGACAATACCGGTAATGTCAATTTTCCTCCATTGATTAGATAATATTGAGAAGTTTCTGGCCTTGTGGAAGGGTAGGTAAGTACAAGGGTCCAGGAAAGCTAGGTTAGGTGTGCTGGACGTCGTTAAATGACCTAAATTATGATGACAGGGCGTAAAACCCAGTAAAAAAGATTAAACAGATTTTTATTTGA
The DNA here is from genome assembly GCA_025267735.1 of Mactra quadrangularis. Taxonomy (NCBI): domain Eukaryota; kingdom Metazoa; phylum Mollusca; class Bivalvia; order Venerida; family Mactridae; genus Mactra; species Mactra quadrangularis. Next base: position 21,221,774 of record CM046310.1, on the reverse strand, counting down.
ATATGGAATGCAACAAATAGCATGGAATTCACTTAATTCACTTAATTCACTATACATTATCTTTAATTTAACATAACAGTAAAAAGACAGTTCTTCCTTATGGGAGGTCTCAGATTTCACAATTTTGTACAAATGAGTCATGAACAAAATTCACATTCAATGTTTATTACACTGCATGTAGTTGATGGTCAAATACATGCAATAACGAATTCTAATCATGCGCCCAATAAACTCAATTAAGGGCTAAGTTTCATAGTTTTGAATCTTGTAGCTGTATGTTCAACCAAATGTGACTCGAAACCTTTTTGTTGCTAACCCATGGGACAAAATTAAAATCATTTACTAAATCATTTAAATTTGTTGAGCTTCTTCATAGTTAATCAATATCTTCAAACATTCAGTTTATTTTAACATTCCTTGTAAACCCATTTCTGTAAGTAATAATTCAACACACTTTTTCTTGGTTCTAAATCACTTTGTGTTTTCCTAGATTTTGACTTGAGCAAGCAGTTTCACCAACATCATCTTATATAGCAGGAGCAGTTGTAGGACTATAGTGCTTACGTATCAAGAGGTCCTGGGTTCAAACCCCACTAGAGACACTGCTAATTCCCTTGAGCAAGAAATTTACCCCCAGTTGTTCTACTCCACTCTTGTATAAAATGGGTACTTATATGGATCACATGTCTAAAGGTCGTTTAAATGATGAGAGGTTAACATAAAAAGTTGTAAAATTTGTTGAACATGTATATGGAAGCAGACTTTTAATCAAACTTAACTTCTACTGGCATTCGGAATTCCTCGGCCATTCGCTACGTTCATTCATGAAAGGTCGAGGTGTTACGAATGCTTCTTCTGGGTGTCTACTTCTCCACAGTGGTGAGCACTTCAACTATTTCCACTTATTCTATGTCAGATAGGCTAAGCATTAATTTACAAACATAATTACATGTATTTAGTAAATATTTGAATTGGAATTTTTAAAGTAAGAGAACAATCAGTTTTTTATTGGAAGTTAACAAATATGTATATAGACAACCCTAGATTCTGCTAATTCATATACAATCTAGGCAAAGAACTGTTCAAAACCTCATTCTGAGAGTAGCCTCGTTCTGAGTGTAGACTCGTTCAGAAAGTTTTGTCATTTGAAAATTGCATTATGGGAGCAGGATTTTTTAAATCACTGGCTAGAGTTCCGTCCTGTTGATACCTGAGTGTGATACACATTAATTCTTGTCCGTAGTTAATGAAGGCCTTCTACTGTATTAAAACTGTGAAACAACCGTTACCTATGTGGGCCATGTATTTAGACCTTTGGTAATTTCAAAGTGCATGAAAATTTTCTTTTGAAGTCAAATTTTTAAACTGGTTTCGTCAATGGCACTAACAAATATTTTCCAAATTCGTCCACAGTATCCACAGCAACACATGCATGCACGGCTCCTTGTTTACCTAAGAATATTGCCTCGTCATTGATTGGATAAACTGGTTGATGCCAAATATCTGCATGAATCTGAACACCAAAACTTCCATTAAAATAGAACGCTTGAAAGTCGGACATTTTTATATCATCACTAGGTAGTGCTAGGAGCGCAATGAAGGGATCTTTATTTTTTGGAAAGAAAATTTGTCCACCATCTGGATGGTAGTTAGCCTCTCTTACAAGCACGTGGGTACGGTTGCTAGGTGACACATTCTTTGGTAACCAACCGGAAGTATACTCTCCACCCACAATACACTGGTCCCCGACCCATTTGGTGAAAGCGTCATCCCTTAACTCGCCACCCAGGGTACCAGTGTCTGGACATAATTTTCTCCATCCTGCAAAATAGAAACTACATCAAACATTTAGCCAACAAAGCAGAAGTAAAACTTAACGACTGTCACTTTTGACCTTAAACGTTCATTCCCAAAACATAATACATAAGGCCAGAAATGTCCTATATAGTTTTGTATTTTTATTGTCGTATGTTTTCAGTAAAAAAAGTCTTAATTTAGATCTTATTACTACATCTTTTGTAGAAGTAGTTTAAACCTCTATGATGGCACATGGTCAATGCAAGGTCGAGCTTAAAACTCAAAGGGTTTGAACAGTAGTTTTTACAAAGAAATTGGCACCTTTACGAATCTGGTGACAGTTAACACGTTTTTGTAAACCATTTTCTACATAATACAGCCTATAAAGTGTTCGAACATTTGATATGCATGTATTTAAAACGTACATCGTAAATGTATATAACAATTCAGCGGAATGGTGAATTTTAATCACCTACATTTTATTGGGACTCGAATGTCTCTTTAAAATAGGCCTACACATAGGCCTTAAATTGTACTAACTACAATTATAGAATATCAATGTCATCAAGTATGAATCACAATCTATATGACAGCCTTCAAAAAATTATTAATAGCAGAAATGCCTCTTCAGGGGCTCCGTACTTTTGTGAGCGCAACTCCGTTATTAAAGACCCATGTAGTTAAACAACTATTTACTAGATACTAGTACCCACCTTTCACTGGCCATGGAGTGATCTCCACTTTAGTGTTGTCAAAATCTGTCACTATTGTACCATATCCTTTTAAACTTTCAGCTGTTGCCATGACAACAGGAACCGGAAATGGATCACTATCAACATCTTCATACTTTGTATTTCCACTCATATCTATTTCTGTTAAATCAAACGAAAGTCATGTAAATTTTAGATACAGAATTTAAATAGTTGTTAAACAAGATCGTGTGCATTGAAATACGAGCAATGGCATTAACTCGGAACCCTTTACGGATGCACCATGAAATATTTGCATGAGAGGCACAGCCATGATTACCATAGGTTGTCAGGGATTTTAATTGCAAATATAGCGATAAAGGAGCATGTTTCATAAATGCCCTTAAATCAGGGTTGGTATTGAAAGTCAGGCAAAGGAAGACATTACAGAACTGAATATTTTATGACACGTACATAGGGTTCATCATTCTTTCATTAATTAAATGATTATCTAACTTTAAAACTTCTACGGAAATTACCGGATAATAACGAATGTTACTGAAATAAATAACCGCGACGATAATCCCTCTTAAAACCTAAATCGTACTTAATACAGCTAAAATTAAACAAATGACAACTTTCTGTTAATGAATTAATCAAGTTACATTTACAAGTATATTTATAAATATATGAAAAATAAGATATAATAATCATGTTTACCTTAAAACAATAAGAGTCCTTGTGTAGGTTATATTAAATTGTATGTAGAAAATTACGATAAAAATAAACAATGTACGTACGTAGTACACAGTTTATAAATGCATTTGTATCTAGTACATGAACCTTTATTACAATTATATGTAAATATTATCCACGTTTATTATTTCTATACCTTACTACTCGTACATTTTGTAGTGTAAGCTCATTAAACAATACAATTTTTGTGTATTATAAACTACTGGATTCTATATGTAAATCTTATTTAGTTGTAAATGGCGCGTACATTAACCCCGCTGATTTAAATAGTCAATCATCGTTAGTTGGTAGAGAAATACTGTACATGTTGTGAATATTTAAATCAGCGGGGTTAATGTATGCGCCACTGACAGTTGAATACAATTATCAATATATGTCTTTGATCTTAAAAAACACCTTCGGATCCAAGCTAAAAGATGGAATTTAATAAGTGACTTGATTTTTCTGAATTATTACCTCCTATGTATGGGCTCAAACAACCATGATTAGTGTGACCTTCGGAAACGCCGTGTTCGATAGTGCTGCAACGATTCACAGGAAAGTCGATTCGATGTGATTCGATACTTTTTCTTTCGATTCGATTTTTTTCGATTCGATTCGTTTATTAATATAATTTACTTCAAATATGCATTTATACATTAATTTGAGCTTAAAACTAAATAATATGGACTAACTAAAAGTGTTACTGAAATTTGATAACACGAAACTCGAAAATCTGCTAAATTGATATTTGCTTTTTTCAAGTACGAAATGGTTTGGGTACGAATGTAAAGTTCGCGAAAATGTATTATAATTGTAATTTCGACTAAAAAAGTATAAACAGCATGGAGCACAAATTGTAGAAAGATGCAGTTCTTGATATACTACTGTACATTTAACATAAACCTATGCTTAGTAGGCAAATATATTGAAATTTGAATTAACTAACATCAAAACTTGACCGGTAAAATTCAATCACACCGACCCAATTTGCGTAGCGTTGGGGCATATACTGTAAATAAATATTTGGAACAGAGTTTCCATGCTACTTAAATCGTAATGGAAACTTTAGAGAAATGTAACAAAGTTAACCCCAGTTTCACTGTCAACGTACTTTGTCTTTTAGGTGAGCCTTTGCTTTTATCGTTATAACTTATGTTAACATGTTAAAAGTCAGTCATCGAATCGAAACTCGCAGGTCCCGAATCGAAATCGAATCGGCGCCCTTGCAATCGAGTTTCGATGTATCGAATCGAATCGTTGCAGCCCTAGTGTTCGACTACGTGCGGTAACATTTAACTGTTCAAGAAAGGACGATAACCCTTTAAAGGGTTCAACCAAATTTTGAACAGTGAGCTCCTCTTGCCGTGGCAACCAAATGGAATATAATATGTTTTATTAATAAGTCTTAAGCTATCACATTTGGCATGCAGCATATCCTCATGAACGTGTTTCTACTTATGTTTGAAAACATAGAAAAAAACTTTAGAACTATGCCGACGTCGACAAAATTGACTAAATATGTATGAAACCTTTGTAAATGGTAGTATATATACCCAAATCTCAGTTTGTTCGCAAACAATAGCTTTTTTAACAAAGCGACATAATAACAAAACTTCATATAAATTTGTTTAATAATAAATCAATGTTACTCAAAAACAAAACAAAGAATACTTCTTAAGAACAATGATGAGTTTTGCGTATAAAGTCAGTTCCAATGCTCATAACCTTAATCCCTGGATTAACACCGAAATCTTATAACTACGTCATTATCATTACTCTGGTTTTGTCAATGGTACTAACAAATATTTTCCAAATTCGTCCACAGTATCCACGGCAACACACGCATGCACGGCTCCTTGTTTACCTAAGAATACTGCCTCGTCATTGATTGGATAAACTGGTTGATGCCAAATATCTGCATGAATCTGAACACCAAAACTTCCATCAAAATAGAACGCTTGAAAGTCGGACATTTTTATATCATCACCGGGTAGTGCTAGGAGCGCAATGAAGGGATCTTCATTTTTTGGAAAGAAAATTTGTCCACCGTCAGGATGGTAGTTAGCCTCTCTTACAAGCACGTGGGTACGGTTGCTAGGTGACACATTCGTTGGTAAGCGCCCAGTGACGTAATCGCCGCCCACAGCATTGTTAACTGCAGTACACTGGTCCCCGACCCATTTGTAACAAAAATCACCACTGCATTCTCCGGCCATGGTGCCAGTGTTTGTACACAATTTTCTCCAACCTGTAATTTAACATGAACACGTGATGTAGCATAAAATTCAATATAACATAATTGTATATATAAAGTTATTTAATTTTTCATAGCAAAGAAATACACTTTGCACGTATTACCTTACTTAATGAAGAAACGGAATCTTTAAATGATCATAACTTCTTTAATTATGAAGCATAATCAAAATTAATTATTTCCTCTCCTTTTTGTTTTTGACAATCTTTCACTTTAGCTCAAGTATACCTATTTCGCCGAAAGTCTCATTTGTAGACTTATACTGTTTAACGTTACTATACACAGGCCTCCGAGCAGTCTTTCACAAAAATAAAGCTTTTTTAAGGTTCGTTGTTCCAAAAGACTAAGTATTAATTTTAACAAAAATAATGGCCAAATACACTTGTATAAATTTGTCTGTTTTACGAGTCTGGTAGGCCTATTTGGTTCAAAAACAGATTCATGAATGGCTCATGGTTAATGCCAATACCATACGGTATATTTTTTGGTGTGGCGAAGAAAATAGCACTACGAAACACTTAGTGCATGAACTGATTCTGCAAGTACAACTTATTTTGTAGTGTGCTAAACACAGCAGTTCAGCCAAGAATAAAAGATAAACAAAACGGACATTTTCATTGATAAAATTTACTAGATGCCTGTACCCACCTTTCACTGGCCATGGAGTGATCTCCACTTTAGTGTTGTCAAAATCTGTCACTATTGTACCATAACCTTTTAAACTTTCAGCTGTTGCCATGACAACAGGGACCGGAAACGGATCCCCATATTTAGGATCTAATGCGTCATCATAACTTGCGTACCCACTCATAATGTTAGCTGTAAAATAAATGATGTCACGTGAACATGCATGCGGAACACCTCGGCGATAGCTCAGCAACACAATGATCGTCAATTAAAGGAGTCACCCGATTGATGCTCCGAATTGTAAAAATGAACTTTGAAATATATGAACCAAAACAAAAAATAAGCATGATTTTTTTCCTGAGGTACTATAAAATGATGGAATGCACACGCATGCAGTAGATTTAAACTTTATATGTCATAAGTATTGACATTTTATAGATAATTTGAACAATTTCAGGGGTAAATCCAGGCTTTCTCTGGCAATTTTAACACGTTCAGATATAATCATATGCTATACGTGTATACATATGCATTCGATGTCAGTTTTAAAGTTCGATGCCAGTCTTCAATGCACGTGATACCATCATTTATTACACACTTGCGCCGAAGCAAATTTATTTTTAAATAACAGAGACATGCATGCCCTGCAAAACGAGCTACGATATAAATTCAGTGTTCAAAGTGTTATCTGGACTCACGATAAAGAGTTCGAAATTTTAGTTAAGTACATGTAGATTGTATTAAATAGTTTTCAGGGTGAGTACGTACAGTGAAACCTCTCAATAACAATCGGCGAAAGGATCATACAAAAACTGACCGTTATAAAATAAATAATTTACGCTCTAAAAGGAGAAACACATTTTTTTGCAAATTGCATGAAAAGATTATTCTCGTACTCAGAGATGATCAAGTCAAGATTCTCGTTCTAGAATCTTGATAGCCTCTTGGTACGAGAATGGGAAAGATTGGCGAAGTTTGATTGTTGTAGGCAAGTGATGGTTAATTCGATGTGCAATGGAGAGGGGTTTACTGTATGTACATCAATCCTATATACATAAAAGGTCCTTGAATTACATGAATACAGCATATATGAACAAAATAACTTAACAATGCATAATAGTTAAATTACGCGAAGTTTCAGGAGCAGTTTCCACTAGTTAATGCTCTGCTCAGTCCATATTTGAATATGTGGCAAGTTATGTACAAATCATCTCATTACGACAATCACAATACTGCTTCTATAAAAAATATAAATCTTCTATCGCCCTCCGTTTATGGGCCTACGCATGCCACATTGATATGCCAGATTTATACATCATTAATTGTACACTAATCACCTTTAAGCACTTGTTTGTGCAGTTTTATAGTAGCGCATGAGAGCGTCACAAAAAATCCGAGCACCAATTAACGTTCTAGTCCGGACTCAGATATAGATCGTTTTTAGCTAGAACCTTGCTCTATGAACCCAGGAACTTGGAAAGTATTGCCGAAATTTTCTTGCTTGAATATAATAGCTACAGCTCACAAATCTTACTGTGCGGACTTTCAAAGATAAAACATAGAGACAAACTAAGTAAAAAACAACATAACAGAATACAAAATCATACATACCTTGTACACAAGTGACCTTGAAATTTCAGAATAAAATGATAAACAAGGGAGACAACAATGACTGGTTCAACATGTCAAAGTAAGAGTTGTTTCCCTTGTTAGTTCATACCAATTACAATAGCAATAGTTGATCAAATGTCAAAGAATTGCACTTTTGTAGACTGTGCGATCTCCACAGTTAATTATTGAATATCCAGCTCAGTGTTGGTTCAAAGACATTCGAAACCAACCTTGTTGTTTCTTTGAGCAATACCATTTATCCTACAAGCTGAGTATTGGGGGTCCAGGTAGCAGACTCGAGTGATTAACTAAAGTTATAAAAACTTGTTTCACAATCATGCTAAAATAAACTAGTATAACAAGAAATAAAAAATATTGTTGAAATTTCCTTTAAGTTTATAAACCAAATGAAATGCATAGACAAACAGTCATCACCATCACCATCATCATCATCATCACCATCATCATCATCATCATCACCATAATCATCATCACCATCATCATCATCATCATCATCATCTACCTATTTGATTTGGTACAGGCCGTAGATTATTCCTTTGGCAAGGGTGACACCTGTCAGCCTCATCTTGAACAAAGTCTTCTTTTTTATATTTGGCAGTCCTGAGGGTTGGTGGAATCCATTTAAGTTCCAGTATTGTGCCTAAAGTTTGACCCCAATCTGACCTTCCACATGAAATTCAGTACCATGCCTATTCTACACAGTGTAGTAGACACTCTATGCTTTAAAAAGGTTAATCCTTGTCTAAGAATTACTTCAAACTTTGAGGATGCATTCCAATATCAGTATCAAGCATTAGTATTATTTACTACATTAGTATTTAAAGTAATAAATATTCTTGCATAAAGGTCAGATCGAGCATCAAACTTTAGGCTCTATATGAAGACAAAACAAAAACTAACAGGATAATAATTTCAATGTTTTTAATTTTGATATTTTTTACATGATATCATTTTTTTATTCATACAACAAAGTACATTCAATGTACATAAATCATATAACAAAAAGAATCCTTAGAATATTTCACTACTAAATGTAACAGTAACAATATTTATATCATAGATAAAACATTAACAGGATCAACTAGACACATCACTTAATGTGATGTTATATACCCCCTTCCGACGGGTTTTTGTCAAGAAATTTCAATCAAACCCGTACAATAGGTGCTGATAAAATGAGCCATTACACTGCAGAAAATTATCAAATACAATATGCACATGCCCGCTTGATATCCGGTCTATGTGTTAAGTTTGAATCAAATCCGTAGAAAAGGTGCTGAGATAACGAACCATAACTCAGCAGAAAATTGACAGTAACATACTTGGAATATGCACATGCTTGCTTGATACACAGTCTATGTTTAAGTTTCAATCAAATCTGTACATTGAATAGGTGCTGAGAAATTGAGCGGACAAGTAAAAGCTACAGACGGACGGACCGACTGATCAACCAACTAATTGACTCCTATGTACCCCCCAAATATAGCTTAGGGGGTATAAAAACACTTTTATCATAATAAAAACCATATAATCTTCCACCGTAATTTCTATACTAAATTCTTTTAGCATGTTCACATTGACCTAAGATGAGAAACATGTTTCTATAATATAGTTTGTACATATTGACCCAAGGAGTAATTCAACTATATTTCAATTGTATTCTTTATCTAGGGTCAGTATAAACATGCATCTTATTTGTAATACACAATAAGGGACCTTAGTCAGTTATTTCCCCTAGTATACTCTTCCAATAGGTAGGTCCAAAAAGTTGGATTACTCGGATTTTACCCTTACTTTTCAATGTCAATTTGCAAAAATTAATCTTAAATTACTTATTTGTAAATCATATAATTTGTTTGAAAATCAAGCCAAGTATTTTTAGGGTAAAGAACTATCTAAATTTCATCACTTCTGTTAATATCTTAATTAACAAGAAAGATATTAAATGAAATATTTTGTTATCCTTACATAGGACTTCAATGATAAAATCCAAGGATTCCAACTGTAAGGACCTACTTACTTTGCTTCAGATTTTTTCAGGGAAAGATAAATAACTAAAGTCCCTTATATCAGGTAACTGTGATCAAGCTAAATCTTATACTTGTAACTTATCACAGGTCAATGTGAACATGTTACATCTAACTCTAAGATAATACACTTTGGCTTAGGTTAAAATGAATAAGTTACATCTTGTATATTGTCTCAGGACAGTATCAACAGGCTATATCTAAAAACATTTAACTTTTCTAAGGTCAAAGTGAACAAGCTGGGGCATAAATATCTTTTCTAAGGTCAAAGTGAACAAGCTGGGGCATAAATATGTAAGCACATTCCACTATGAAGAGTTATACAATATTCAGTCAGTATCAATACATTATAGGCACAAGTTACAGAAAAAATACTGAAAAAGTATTCATTGTCTGATTAAAAAATGTAATCTGACCTTGACATTGATTTCAGGTCTCGGGTCAATGTTAAACAGTTATATATAGGGGAAATCAGGCTAAAATGTGAAATAATAGAATGATTACATATACACTTCATAGATTATATAGGGGTTATTCCACTTTAACTTTAAATTCCTAAAGCGAAAAGGATATACTGAGAAACAATATAAATGGGCACTTTTTTCACTGAATCCTATAAGACTTTCCTGACAAGGTTTGGCCTATTTTAAAATGGAGTGCATCCTGTACAAAAACTGTACAAGAAAAGGGTCTTGTTATAACTAACATTGAGTGAAGCTTATAATAATTATGTAAATGTATTTCCTTGGCCTCAACTTTCCTCTTATATAAAAAGAATATGCTAAATATAGTAAATTTAATAATATGCAATCCATATTTTCTGAGAACAAAAAAGCTTAAAATAGATTTTATAATGCCATATTTCCAGATCTATCCATAGGCAAATAAAATTTTCTGTTAAAAGTCAAAGTTATATTGGGACATCCCTCATAAATAAAATGAAAACTAAACAAAAATCCTTCATAAACAAAAATAAAAACAGAGAGGTAAAAAGCAAGTACTAAAGGGGCCGTATAAAAAATTCTCAGAAATACATATCTTTTAATACATAAAGCCGAATATAAAAGAAAGGGGCGTATAGAAAGTTACAATGATTACACATACAATGTATATGAGTTATATATGGGTAAGAGGGTTGTACAAAATTAGTTTTGACATTTTTTAAAAGACTTAATACAACTAAATAACTTATGAGGTATCAAAGGTCTGCACAACCTAGATAAAAAATGACCATCTCTTCAAATAACAAACATAAAAAATAAATGGAGCAAAAAATGAACACAAAGTTAAAATACTATTAAAACATCTACATCAAAAATATACCGGGTATATCAGGGGCTGTCACGATTACTGAAAGAGTTAACTTAAACAGATTAATTGCTTGCTTGAAATTGATTAAAATTGGTTGATAATTGGCCATTTTGATATAAACTTGCAGCCATTATAATTTTATCATATCATCGGAGACTGAACTGGTTCCAATACAGAACAGGTTTCAAACTGATTTTTAATGCTAGATAAAATGTTTACTAACCCTAATCATCAATTTTCTATCATATAAATGACTTTTCAAAAATGAAATGTCCCAAAAGGGGGTCCAGACCTCCCCCTGGCATTTCCAAAATGTACCTGTCCATTAGCATATTTCTTGACTGTAAGTCATTTTTAAGTAGCATGAAACAATTTTTCTTGGTGTTTTATGTAGTTTTTATCATTAATATGTTGCATTATTCAGCAAAATGTGTATAATGTTGTTGTGGGTTGAAAGTTTGTACCTCCCCATAGAAAAAATCCTGGCTCCGCCCCTGAAGTACATAAAGGAATATGATATGAGGAACAAACTGCATTTCCTGAAAACATTTTGATTATCTGTGTTTAGTATTAGAACAGTTTAAAAATAATTCCCTTCAACTTAAAGTCACAGCATTTCATTTAAAAATACCCACTTTCACTTGACTATTAAGTCAAAGCTTTTCACTTAAAAATAAATGTATACAGCTCCACAAATCATATCTTTTCATTAAAAAAGCACTAACTTCATAAGCCATAATGTTTAATTAAAAAATTAATGCCTTTGCTTCAAAAATCACAGCTTTCCAATTAACTAATAAACTATCTAATGCTACTAACTTAAAGCATTCCACAATCAGAGAGAAAAATGAAATAGAAAAAGTGACCTATAATAATCTGTAACATCAATGTCTTACATCTCACAAGCTTAAGTATGGCAGATATATATACACATATAAATAGATAAAAAGAGAGAAAAAACATAACAATTTTTTAAAACATTAGGACGTTTAACACTAGCCAGACAGCACACTAGCCAGACAGCACACTAGCCAGATGGCACACTAGCCAGACAGCACTCTAGCCAGACTGCACACTAGCCAGACTGCACACTAGCAAGACTGCACACTAGCCAGACAGCACACTAGCCAGACAGCACACTAGCCAGACTGCTCACTAGCCAGACAGCTCACTAGCCAGACAGCACACTAGCCAGACTGCACACTAGCCAGACAGCACACTAGCCAGACCACACACTATCCAGACTGCACACTAGCCAGACTGCACACTAACCAGACTGCACACTAGCCTGACGGCACACTAGCCTGACGGCACACAATTATACAATTGATATTAATGTCTTTATACAATTATACCTTAGAATATAAAAAATGTAACAAAAAGGGGCCAAATTGACCCTTTAAAAATCACTCCCCAATATGTTATTCCTGATTAAAACAAGCCAAAAAAGCCAATGTTCATTTAAAAAACCTCACATAATGCTTTGATAAAACATGATTCTCCTCTAATCAATGATTTTGTTTCATATAGGCCTTTCTTTGGCACATGCAATAACCCCGCTGATTTCAATACTCAAAATTTTTAATAATCCCATTACATAAATAATCATAGCTTTTTTATTGATCATAAATAAAGACGTTCTGTGAGTTCTAGTGAGTATTCAAATCAGTAGTGTTAATGCATGCATTCTTACTTATACTCTTTAACAAAAGTTCAATAACATAATCTGACAAACTTTCCGGTAAATATTCTATAAAAGGTTAATAGAAAAAAAATCTATAAATTCTATCATTATAAATGATTGTTTTAAGCAGACAAGCAAGACAGGGCAATCAGCCTTTTTTACCATACACAGAAAATATGACACGAAACCGGAACTACATATCTGCACCCTGCCGGTACTTTTCATTCCAACTATACCCTTCATTCTCTTATCAAATAAGAATAGATGAATTCTGAACTTTATAATTGTACCAAGCCAATTTTTTCATTCTAATTTTGCATTTTAACCTGCACCCCTGTCCTCTTTTTAATTTGCTTACTCTGCCTACCTGCCCCTTTAATGAATCCTAAAACACTCACAAACAAAACATAGTTTTTTGTAAACATACAGCTCCTTTTCTGCCCTCCCCATGCCACTTATTTTGCCTGCCAAGTTTCTTTATGTGTACTAAAACAATCATATATACATAAGATTAAGTATACTTGGCAAATACGCAGCCATTAAAATGGGAACACAAAAAATGCTCACCTTGAGCAAATGCTCATATGAGCTAAAAAACACACAACTAGTCATACTTAATGATTAATTAACATAGAACATAACATCTTTCTCATTAGAGCTTTTCATTTTTTCAGTTTTCAAATGATCAATCTCGGCATACTGAACTGGCTCTCGTGACACATCGTCTAACGATGATGGGTGTCGACTTTTGATAATTCTTGGCGACGTTCCGTCAACATTTTCTGATGAACCTTTTAGATCAAGATCGGCATAATGTGGCTCGTAAGGTTCTCCGGAGAGTTGCTGTTGAGAGCTACATTTCGGTTGACCATTAGCTGATAAATTATTTCCCGGAAATGACATTTCTTCGTACTGAGAAAGGTCAGTGAAGCTATGACGACTGTGTACATGATCAACATGATCCGAGTCTTGTAGCTTGTCTTTTTGTAGTGGAACATTCATACACGGCATACTCTTTTGTTTATGCAACTCCTGTCCAGCAACAACCGGCTCTAAACCGCCTGATGAATTCAACTTACTACCATTGCCATTTCCTTGATATTGTGTTGATAAAACAGCTGGGCCACTAGCTTTTCTGCTTCTATAAGCCAACTGAGGAGTGACCTCCCCTGATAGACGAGGGCTTACAGACTGACTAACAGGAACACTAGTTTGCCGTGAAATTGGCGTGAAGAAAACTGGATTATTACTGCCATGGATCCTTGTAGTTGGCAAGGACTTTCTTAGACTATCTCCACAAAGGCCAAAAGACGCTAACCCAAAACCTGGCATTTTCCCGCCTACAGGAACAGATGATCTCCCGCCTAGAGGCGATTTAAATGGAGAACTCAATTCCTTACTACTGGCCGAGCTGCTGTTAGAATCATCTGATATGTAGCTCTGAGGTGTCTCAGGCATTGGTATATCTTCAGTGTCATCGCTGATGTAGCTTATCGGCGTTTCCGGACAAGGCAGACTATCTTCGCTAGCTGTGCTGTCTAAAATTCCCCGACCAGACTCTCTGTCACTATTACCGCTTGGAGTACGCTCAGATCGTTGAGGTACCGAAGTAGTAAAATTTGGCAATATATTATCTTTATCACTAAAGTCAAGGTCGCAATACCCTTCATCGTGCACTGGTTGATTACTTTGTGGTGATATCTGTTTAACAACAAGTTTTGCTAATTGTTTATTGTTGCCATGGGGGATGAAGAGTTCGGTATCTGCGTTTTCCGAATCTTTATCTACATCCGTGCCTACACTCACTATACTATCCGGTATCACAGCTAATCGTTTACAAGTATTCATACATTTATTCTCTGAATTCTCGCTAGAGTTAATTCTAACACACTGACCACTATCCGCATTCACAACCGATTTAACAGAATGTCCATCACTAGGTACATTCTTAATACTGTCATTACTACCACAAGTCATCATATAGTCTTGTGAGTTACCACACATTTTACTGTCCGAACTCGGGCACATTTTGACTGTACCACTTTCCCCACAACCATTTTTATCTTTATTATTTTGAGCCAAACATCTTGAACCTTTTTCGGGCACTACACAACCTTCATTAGCCCCTGGACAAGCAGACGCTTCTTCAGTCGCACGTTCTTCACTCTCGTCAGTTGATAATGAATGGGCTAAAAATGACTTTACACTGACAGGTGATTTTACAGCCGCATCTTTTTTGTTCGGTGAATCTTCAGTCGGCCCAGTTTTTGGATCGAAATCCATGTAAGAAAAATTATCATCTAAACGCTTTGGCACTTCTTTTGACAGCTTCTCAGAGAGAAAATCATCAACTCTTGTCGAACTCACTGGATCGGCCATCATGTAATCAGATTCCGTATTTTTAGGCCGACATCCAGTTTCCTCTTTGGCGGGAAAATCAATTTCACAATAATCCCTTTCAACAACACGTTTTGATTCGTTTGATTTGTTTTGTTCCTCATTCGGACAATATTTCATATAATCACTATCATCACTTTTAATACTTCTCAAAGGTGAGTCGGGTGAGTCAACTTTAACTTCAAAATTTTGTTTAAATACTTTATTAGAAAACAAATCATCATCCGGAATTGCCGCAAATGAATTGTCAGTAAGACCATCATCCTCATACTTTGAATGACTTCCTGATGCATGCTCACTCCCTTTCCCAATACTGTTTTTATCTTTATCAACTGAAGAGCTCTTTCTGTCCGATTTCTTCTCCTTCACACTTTTTGACTTTTGTAAATCACCTTTCCCATGATCATCTGATCTATTTTTATTCTTATCATCCTTCTTACTTTTTGAAGGTTTATCGCTTTTAAAAAACCCGCCTTCCGAACTTCTCATAGCCGAGTCATGAGATTTACTATACCCGTGTTGTATTTTTAAACCTGGGTGCGATTTAGGACCCTGTTCATAAGGGGACTGACTATGTAGCTTCAATGATGAGTCATCAGCACTGACGTATGAAGAAGTCCCACTTGGTTGAAAGGGGACGTAACTCTCATCCTCTGATTCCTTGCCCGAACTTGACGGCGATCTTTTATCGGATATTTTTAGTCTAGCTGTAGCCACTTTTAGCTGATTCTCAGAAACAGGCGAAGCTTTAAAAGGGTGTTTCTGGGGAATGGCTTTACCAGAAGGTTTGATGATTTTGGCACTCGATACTTTCTCAGAATGACCGTGACCTATAGATGAAGCGGGCGATGACCCAAGACTGGGAGCAGCTGAACTTGGTAGACTATGAGTAGATGACCCAGGGGACATGCCTCTCGACTTCGGAGCAGTACCAAGAGTCATGTCCATATAACCAGCAGGGTCTGCTTTTGGCGATGCCATAGCTTGAATATTCGGAGATGGTGTTTTACGTTTATCATAACTCATGTCCATGTAGTCCCCAGGTAGTAGCGTTTTCTTCCCTGAAGAAGACTCACCCAGTTTTTTCAGTGACTCACTCGACGAGTTTCTAGATGAGCTAGAAACCATTCCAAGCGATTCTTGTGAACGATGTTTAGTTGACAACTCTTGGGAAGTCGTTCTGACAGACTCGTATGAATCGGTTCTCAGACCCGAAGCCAGCTTACTGATTGTTCCTTTGGCACCTTGCCCATAACTAGACGACCTTGGTCTATGACCTTGAATGTACTGTTTTCCAAAACTAGACGATCTTGGCCTACAACCATAACTATCACTAGCCGTTCTAGGACGGTAAAACTCCATTTCCATAAAACTATCCGAATCATCCGACTTAACTGATTGGCTAAGAGGACTGGCTGGGTATGAACCATCGTGATGAGAATTTCTCAAGATCGTGTCCATGAATTGAGATCGTGATTTTTGCACGATCAAATGAGGAGCGCTAGAACTCTTGCTACTATCAAGCGGTTGCCTTCTTAGAACTTCCTGCGTCTGATGCACTCTGAACTGTTTGTTTGGTATAGGACGACTACCCACTGAGTATGCCCGTTTAGGAAATTCTCCTGACATTGAGTCGTCTGATAGGTAGCTGACAACTTTGGCTGGTCTCAGACCATCACTAGACATTGTACTCATATTTGATGGAGACATAGGTAGATATGCTTCACCACCTAAAACAGAAAAAAATAACAATGTTGTTGTTTTGTTATTTAACAATAAATGTCATGTAGAAACCACATTAAAGCCAGATTACCATCAAGATCAGACCATAAATGAGATATGCAACAGACTAAAAATTTTAACCCAAAAATTACAAAGGGAAATAATCAATAATAAAGCCAGGTACAATTGTGGTTACTGTCCAATTATGTTCATCATATAAAAATGTAGTAAGTTATCATTGTATGAAGTTTTATAAAGATCTGACAATAAATTGTAGAAATATATGCTAAAGAAGAAACTTTAATACAATTGTTAACGACACGAGACACCTGCCCACCCACCCTGGTTTTGCCAAGAATTTTTTTTACATAATTTACATACTTATATAAACGAATATTTTCATAGAAAAATCCGGCAAAAAATGAGTTTAACAAAGTTTTAGTTATAATGATTATCAGGTTATTCTAAAGCTGAGTATCATGGCCCTGCAACTTGTCTTTTTTCTCTCCCCTTGCCCTTTTAAGGTGCTCCCTATGCAGAAATAGCTACTTTGAAATATTAACTCTTAAAAGTGCTTAGCCCCCTTTTAGCCCACCTGCCCTTTTATTTTATAAGTTCTTGAGATTTATCAGTACTAGACTAGGTACCAGCCTACTTTCTCACATTAGAAACCAATGTCCATACTAGGTCCAAGTTATTTTACTAAGCATGCAGGCAGGTAGCTAGGTTCAATATGAGGTTAAGACTAGAAGCAGCAGATTTCGACACTAGTTCTTTTAAGACAGGGATGTGTTGTTGGTGAATAATGTTAACAGCTGCCAGCAAGCACAACTGGTAACTCTCAAATCTACTGATCCAGGGGTTCCTGGTTTGATTTCCGGCCAGGGCATAATTTAATTCAGTTTTCTCATAATATAATGGCTATGACCATTCTACCTCCTACCACTGATTTTAGAATCATGTAGGACAGTTGTCAGTCACTATCATAAGTATGTGCCTTAAGAAGGTAACTGATAAACAGCTAAATCAAGAGATTCAGCCTTCCAGGAATGGAGAGTAGGCAGACTGCCATGATATGACCAATACAATGTGTTGCTACTAAGTAAAACCCAACGAAAAAAAAAAAAAAAAAAAAAAAATTGTTTAAATGTAAATAAACTTACTTCCACTCTCTTTCACAGTAGGTAATGGTTGACTAGCTGGTCCCATGTCCATGTAACCAGGTTCTTTATTACCTCTGATAGCGATGGGAGCCGATGGTCTCACCCAGGCACCATCCATTATAACATAACCAGGACCTGGATCTGTTGGAGCTATAGAAAGAGAACATGAGAAATAAAATATTAGTATAAGTTAGAGCTGTCATTGATTGGGTTCGAAGTATATGGACGATATCGATAAATGAAAATCAACTAATTGGCACCACGGAATAATACCATACTTGCAGGTACCCATTTACACCAAGGTGGAGTGAAGCAATCGCAAGTAAATTTCTTGCTCATGGAAATAAGCAGTGCCCTTTGTGGGATTTGAACCAGGGACCTCTCCATCTCCACTTGACTACTGCTCCTACATTAATTATTTTTCTAAGGCAGAATAGCAGGGAGCTACACCTTGTCCTTTTACTCTTCTTTGTATTCATTTTTGCTTCTTCCAAGTGCAGAAATATTACTTTAAAAAATCAAATCTTTCATGAGTCAGCCGTCCAATCCCAATTTTAGCCTCCCCGCCCTTTTCTAAGTCCTATAACAATAACCTTTAAAAGACGAAAAATATTTAGAAAACTTACTTCTTTGTCCAGGGTTCATATCAATATAACCGTTATTATTATGTAGAACAGGTGTTGTAGGGGTCATATCCATGTATGTACTACTAGCAGCAGATTTAGGAGGTGTCATTGCCATACTTAGTGAACAATCAGTATTAGTAGCTGGACTGCTTACTGAACTACCTGGTGTCATGTCCATATAACCATCTTGTGTAGGACCAGAGTCATGTGACCCTGCTGAAGCTGAAAGATAAAGAGTAAGTGTTTACTTTAATGTTTTAGGGGAAATATTATATGGCAGGACCCTTTTAAAGATAAAAATAGCCACAAAAATGAAATTTAGGGAAAAACTTTTCTTCATTTACAAAATTGAACTGAACAGTAAAATATGTCATTTGCAAAAATAATTTGAGCAGAGGATCCAGAATAAACATTTACATTTCACATTTTTTTTTAGCTGTTGCAATAATTCCATGTAAAACAAGAGTTTTTATTTATTCAAAAGATCACATACATATATACTCTGTAACAGGGGGTTAAGCCCAGCTTCTAAGGCAAAGTAAGAGTAGACAACACCAATAGCACCATAAAACAGAGCATGTGGGAATAATATGTGACAAGTAAAATATCAATGTCTAGATTCAGGTTAAGTAATCATAAATTAAAATTCGAAAAAAGGTTGTCAACTTGGTATTTCTGAAAACGCACATATTTGTGATCATTGTTTTTCCAACCCCGGTATGTCATTATTAGATTGTGAATATCACGCATTTTTCCATTGTAGTAAATATATCGATGTTAGGAGAGAATAGTTATTCAATGGGTACAATCATAGAACCAACCTCATAGATTTTTATAATCTTATGTTGACTAATGACAGTCAAACTATCATAAGACTTTCCAAATTTGTTCATGAATTGATGTTAAAAATTAATAGCTAATATTCTTATTTTTTTTATATCAGTAATTACATGCAGTCTATTCACATGTTGTTACCCCAGCCAACTACACTGTCTCTTTTATGTTCAGTCATATGTAATATTATGTTTATTTTGCTTTGTATTCTATGTTTGACATAACTTAAATGTACGAGGGGTGTCCCAGTAAATCGTGGACTCAGTTTATTGCGAAAAAAGTATGCGCATCTTTAGCTCCATCTTTTAACAGCCACTAAATGCATGTGTTGTGAGTAAGTATGCTAAATTTTTAGACGGTTTATTAAACAAGTAAATCTGTGAGCTAATGCTCACTAGTGATACCACCGCAAAAATCTAAAAATATGCGACAAACGGGAAGTAGATGAGCAAGGAGCATGAAATCGCTTTACACCACATGGGACTATGGGATGAAGCAATATGCAAAGTATTAGGCAGCTGCATGTTATAGTTGCTGAGAAAACTGCGACGGAAATTTTGTAACAGACGGACGGACGGACACACACACACGCACGGACAAGGGTAAAACAGTATACCCCCCTCTTCTTCGAAGCGGGGGTATAAAAATAAATGTTTTGCTTCAATTTAAAAGACACTAGGTATGAAAACGCGGTGCAAGTCAACGTCATATTAAGACGTCAGGTCTATGAAACATTTTTATTCACTCTCTAAGTTTGCCTTGTTGTGAACAGTGACATATACAGATAAGGTATTTACTTCATATTTACTTTAACAATTTGTTTTTGTCTTACTTTTGTTACAAAAATTGTTACATCAGTCTCAAAATATTAGTATGGTCAATGATATAATGGCTCATGGGTTAAGTTTAAACTTAATTTTGAATAACACTCTCAGTAGTTTTTGGTACGATAAATTCAGTGGCTATATTTCACTATGAATAACTTCTCTACCATATGTAGTATGCACAAGTTATATTTTATGGTTCATTTCGTCTGTCTATGTGTTTATATTCAAATTTATTCCCGTCCATGTTGTGCAAGGCTGATTATGAAACTGAGTTGCAATTACATAGACTCAATCTTGTCCTGACGTCACCTTATCTCGTTGATGTCACCTTTTAGTGTTTCAGCTCAAATGCGTATTGCACACTTGTGAACATATTTTATGATCTGAGATTTGGTGTGATAATATATTGATAATTTCTGTGAATGTCTATGTAAAAATAAAATGCAATTAAAAAATTTAAGTTTAAATTTTGCTGTTCACTTAAACTCAGTATGAACAAATATGCAAATGTTAAAGTGGTTGCACCGCATGCACATACATTGTATTAGTTAACCATTAAAATAACGCCTTTAATGCAAGTTTTTATTGGTCGTTTGCATAATTTGTATAAAAATATGACTGACAAACAGTCTTGTAAATTATGATCATCGTGTGACGTAAGGAAAGAAAGTTATGGACAAAGTACACGATTTACTGGGACACCCCTCGTATATGACATAATTGTAATGTGCATGCTATGTATTATGGGCCGAAGGCCTAGAAATATTCAAATAAATTTTTGTATAGTATTGTAGTTATATGAAAACCCTATTATTTTAAACATAACTAAACCCATTACCAAATGTAGTACAATTCCCCCAAATGGGTCTTTGTCAAGAAATTGGGTGTTGACAAGAAATTGCCAATGGACAGACTGACAGACAATGTAGACCATAAAATAAAACATTCCTTGAGGGAATACAAACGGCAGCAATAAATTAATCAAGACTCACCTGGCCTTTCAGTAAATCTTGTAGGGGAGGGTGTACCTGACCTTTGACCTGGAGTCATCGGTAGGTAATCTCCACCTCTTTCAAAATGACCTTGACCTCTAGTAGGTGATGGTGTCAGTGACCTTTGACCTGGGGTCATAGGAAGATACTCAGAGGTATCCTGACTGTTGCTTTTATCTTCTTCAGTGATAGAATAAGAAGCTTCCGGTGTCAGGGATCTCCCACTACTGTAAATACAAAATTGATACATACCTAGTATAAACGAATTTTTACGAGCCCAAATTTATTTTTACAAGCTCTAAACATATTCTAGTTTGGACACTACAACCCTTTGTTTGGTTATGTTGGTAAGTGAAATACACAATGATACAGTAACCAGGGGACACCGCTATTTTTCTATGCAGTATGCATTCTAGATAGTGGCTTCAGTGCACATTAAAGTCAAAATCATGTAAGCAGCCTGCTTAATGCAAAGATATGCACATTATTTTATTAAATACAGTTAAGAATTTTTCAACAATATTGATGTGAACAAGCAATTCAGGCTAGTAAAAATGGATTTTTTACAAGACCAACTGAAAAAATACAACTTTTTTGAAGGCAGGCTAGTTAGGCTATTTACTGACTAAACTGTTGATTAATTAGTGCACTTTCAGTATACTTACATAAATGAGCCTTCAGGAGACATCAATGGTGTGGTAGGGTTAGAGTTATCATACACATGATCAACCATATCAGAGTGATGACTGGTGTGAGAACTTCTAGATCCCATACTGTCAGAACGTACTCTTTTATCTAATAATAAACTGTGATCAAACGCACTGTAAATATAAACAGAATGTATACAATTAGCAAACATATTATCACAAGAAACAATCTCCATAAACAGATAACCTGTAGAGCGTTGTCGTACAGGATCTCTACTGTCTCCGTGGAAGGTCACGTCAAGATGAACTTTGTGTCGACCAATTAATGCCTAGCTTTCATCTAGACGAAACACTATTAATAACATTTTGATTTCGTAATTTCTTTTTTTAGACC
This sequence comes from Mactra quadrangularis, assembly GCA_025267735.1. NCBI lineage: Eukaryota > Metazoa > Mollusca > Bivalvia > Venerida > Mactridae > Mactra > Mactra quadrangularis. The sequence continues at coordinate 21,199,413 of CM046310.1, read as the reverse complement.
AAGGTTTGCAAGCTTATTTAACAGCAGTATAATTCAAAGTCTGCGATTGGACGGCTCATTTCAAATTGCGTGACGTAGACAATGTAAAGAAGCAACGTATCATAACAAATTCGTCATGAATATTATGATGAGAAAAGGTCACCTGAACGTGACCTTCGTTTGGAAAAGGCCAGATCTAAATTAGCGAGTAGGCGAGCAGAAAATTTTAGATCAGGTTTTAATCAGATTGGTATACAATAAGCGAGTATGCAAGCTTAAATTCGAGCCCTGATAGAATGTATACAATTAGCAAACATAGTATCACCAGAAATAGATTTATGCATTCTAGATAAGATTATAATTAGGGACTTTAGTCAGTTATTTCCCCTTGTATACTCTTCAAATAGGTAGGTCTAATTAGTTGGATTACTTGGATTTTACCCTCACTTTTCAATGTCAATTTGCCAAAATTAATCTTAAATAACTTTTTTGTAAATCATTTAATTTTTTTTAATTTGTTTGAAATTCAAGCTATGTATTTTTAGGGTAAAGAACTATCTAAATTTCATCACTTCTGTTAATATCTTCATTAACAAGAAAGATATTAGATGAAATATTTTGTTATCCTCACATAGGAATTCAATGATAAAATCCGAGGATTCCAACTGTAAGGACCTACTTACCAATTGGATTGCTTCAGATTTTATCAGAGAAAAACAACTGACTAAAGTCCATAATTGTCTTGTTTCATTTTCTGAAATGTTATTTACACACATATGTACAATTACAGGGCAATTTACAAGTTTGGCTTATTTTGGGGCCAAAAAAGGGCCCATATCCCTTCTCAAAATCATATGTTTTTTTTCCTAACTCAGATCAAAATTACCTTCGAAAAAATTTTGGGGGTATAAATTTTAGGAGATGACAACAAGAAAGCTAAAAGTTTAAAAGCAAATTTAGATTTTCACAGTCTTCTAGTCAATATTACTAGTACATGTCAAAACATAAGCTGAAAAACAATAAGAAAACAATAAAAAAAATAACCTGCATCGGAAGCACAGTTGGTAGTGCACCACGATTTGGAATCTCGTGTCCCTAAGGGGGAACGGGTTCGAATCCCATCTAGTGAGGTTATACCCTTCATGAAAATTTGACAATAATGTCAATTTTCCTCCATTGATTAGATAATATGGAGATGTTTCTGGCCTTGAATAAAGGTAGGTGAGTACTGGTTATAGACAAGGGTCCAGGAATATATATATAGTTTTATTCAGAATAAAAGAGCATTGCACATGGTATACAACATAGCAAATATAAATAGCACTTTAACAATTAACATTTGACATAATAAATTTTGTGATATTAAAAATTGTAAAATAAGGCAATTAAAATGTTTATGGATATATGTGTATTAAATTAAATAGTACCATGTCAAGCCACAATTATTCAAGGATAGCACAAACAAGAGCGAACTCTTATTTCCATTGTGGTCCCAGTAGATAAGTGTGGTTAACATAGAGAGGTTACATTAAGTTGAAAGAAAATATATAAAAAAATAATTTACATTTAAGCTTCATAAAAAATATCACAAGTTTGGAAGTTAAATGATTATCTAATGCAATTGCTATATAAATATTATCACATAAATAAAAACAATGAAAAATGGTACTTGAGATCATTATTCAGTATGAAGTATAAAATAATCACAAATCAGTGGAATAGTTATATCCCAGTTAAGTAATGCTGTTTGATACTGTATTTAAAATGATTAAGGTTGGTAATAGCCCTGATGTTTGAAGGCAGCTGATTCCAGAGTTTAGAGCCATTGTAAGAAAAAGACTTCAAGCCATGGGATTTGACCTTTGGAACAGAAAAACAACCACCTTTACTGAACCGGGTGTTGTGAGAGTGAACACTGTCTTGTGACACAAAATGTTCTGTCATGTAATCTGGGGCCAGCCCATGTTTAATTTTAAATACACAGAACATGTAATCTGGGGCTAGCCCATGTTTTATTTTAAATACATGACACAGAGTTATTTGATCAACTCTCTTCTGCACTGGTAGCCAGTTGAGATCTTTAAAATGATTCTAAGATATGTGTGATCTTTGTTCTAAGCACAACACAAACCTTATCATTTTGTTTTGAGTGACTTGGAGTTTATTTTTTAGCTTATTTGTAAGACAATGGAACCAAAAAGAACAGGCATAGTCCAAGTGGCACTGGATGAGTGAGGATACTAAAAGTTTCTTGGTGTGTTCATTAAGAAAATTGTGCTTGCGGTATAGAAACTTGAGTCTGGAGTTGACCTTTTGAATAACAGAATTGACCATTTCTTCACAAGACATGAAATTATCTAACAAGGCTCCAAGGTATTTGACTGAAGAGGTAGACTTATATGTCTGTACAATTACAAGATATATTAAGAGAACTGTCTTTCTTTAAGCGAATTTTGGAACCAAAAAGAATAGACTCTGTTTTCCCAAAATGGAGTGATAACTTATTATCTTCTAACCACTCACGGACAGACTGAAGTTCTTTAGACAATTCAAGTTCTATCTGTAGCCTATCTTTGCCTGTGACTAAAACAGCAGAATCATCTACATACAATAGTAGTTTGTTATTGACAACTGCAGACATGTCATTAACGTATATTAAGAACAATAGGTGGCAAAGGATAAGAGCCTGGGAAACTCCACAGGTAACCTTGCTAAAAGTAGAATGAGTATTGGCAAATCTAAAAGAATCATGTCAACAAAGTTGCCACTGTCCATTTGAAATCTAATAAAATCAGTTAAATGAATGAGACAGGAAAGCTAGGTCAGGTGTGCTAGATGCTGTAAAATGACCTAAATTGTGTGGAAACAGCATTTAACCAAGTATAAATAAATAAACATTCTAAATCATCTGTCAATGTCTATTTTCATTTTCTGAAAGTATTGGGGATATAAATATAAGGAGAACAACTAGCAAGTATTTTTCCCCAAAATTTGACTAAGTTATGTCTCAAAAACCAATCTTTTAAGGGATGAATAGTCACATACTGGGGTCTGCACATAATCAACCCATATGGAGCTGAAGGACCCTCATTAAATCTAAACAAAAAAAACAAGAAAACAATATTAGGCCATGCAGTATCGGTATTTTGTTAAGCGTCCGCCTGCGCCTAGGTTTTAATGTCCTCAAAATAAAAAAATAAAATTGTTGGTAAATATTTTTAAATAATTTCAATGTTGCAGGATTCGATACGACAGTTTAATTCAGGGGAAATTGGGTTCAGCAATGACGTTATTCATCGTAAGCAATTTATCAAACCATATCATTAATACAATAAATACTGTACATGAAAAAAAACACTAGTCATTTTATATTAAATTAAGACCATTGTTTCATATTTTGAGGATGTTATTCCATTGAAAATATACACATAATGCATTGTTTTTGTCGTAAAAGATATTTGTGTTTTTCGTTTTCGTTTTTTTGAATAGGTACCTAGGTTTGTCAAATTTGAGTTGACGCTTATCAGAATTCCAATTTGGCATGGCCTTACCTTGGAGAACTAGACAAAGGTATAGAGTTATCAACCAGTAGTTGTGTACTTCTTGTAGTATATCCTACAGTTGACATTGGTCTTTTTTGACTGTAGGGTGGACGAGCTGATCTTGGACTCCTGTTAAAAAAAAAAAACTTTAACAATGAGAGACAGTCAGGGCTACAAGCACAAAACATTGACAAGTCTGATTACGACTAGAGAGCTTATTGGACTCAACTTGTTTCAGTAATACCTTTTTTTACATTTGGGTATGTTTCATTGATTGGAGCAAGAAAAGTTAAAGTATATTCAAGATTTGGGGAAAATGCATAAATGTTTGAAATGTTTCAAATAGAAAGAAGGCTTTTAAATAGTCTCTATTATGCAAAGAAGAAAGAACAAATGCCTTGACAGACATCAGAAATTTTTCCCTGAGGAGGTTCAGTAAGACAGAAGTTCTCATGGTTACAATCAATGTCTCAAATTGTGTAGTTTCAGGCTATATTACATAAACCACAAAAACCAATATCTATAAAATTCCTTTTTTTCCTAGGGAATTCATGTTAGAACAATTTTCTCTCAATATGATGTCTGTGGTATACATTGCATAGAAAAATGCAGAAGATTTCTAAATGTGGGGCTGTAAAAAAAAAAATAACAATACCCATGACGATGACTTTCACTAGTAGCTCTCTTCCTGTTATATATCTCGCCACCATGATGTGATACTGTTGATGTTCCGGTGTTACTACGACGACGAAAAGGTTCCTCAGCTGCTCTAGATGCCGCCATATTACTACAGGTATACAAAAAAAATCATGCAAAAATCATTTTAGGGGAATTTGGTGTGGAAGTAGGTGTACACCAGGGTTCAGTTCTCAGCCCCCTACTTTTCATCATAGTCCTGGAAGCACTGTCATGTGTGTTCAGGACTGACGTACCTTAGGAACTGCTCTATGTAGACAATCTTGCTTTAGCAGCAGACTCATTGGAGGAATGCAACGCAAAGTAAAAAGCATGGAAGGGTGTTATGAAACAGAAAGGGCTGAGAGTCAACATTAAGAAAACCAAGCTAATGGTATCTGGTCCAGGTCTTGATCCTCTAAGGGACTCTTCCAAGCACCCTTGTGCTGTTTGTAGAAAGGGTGTCAGGAATAACGCCATCCAGTCCACCTAGTGCTGTTTATGGGTCCACAAGAAGTGCTGTGGTATTTGTGGAAAACTCATGCCCAACCTTAACTACACCTCCCCAAGATGTTGCGGCACAGCTAGACCAATTAATGGTAGACCAGTCACTGAAGTAGAAGTGAACGGCACCCTACTTGACGTTGAAGCCAGTTTCTGCTATCTGAGTGACATGCAGTGTGCTGGATGTGGATGTACTCACGCCATCGCAACCAGGTGTTGTACTGCTTGGGGTAAGTTCAAGAAGCTAATACCAATCTTGACTTCCAAGCACATATCCACGACAGCACGTGGGAAAGTCTACAAGACCTGTGTTTGTTCTGTGTTACTGTATGGTAGTGAAACCTGGGCCACTACAGATGCTGACCTACAGAGACTGCGCAGAAACGACAGGGCGATGATATGTTGGATATGCGGGACCAAGCCCTATGATGAGACTGCCACAGAATTCTGTGTAATGGATGTGACTGATGCCCTTCAAACAAGAATGCTAAGAAGGTATGGCCATGTGATGTGTTCTAACGGATACATCAACTCTATTAAAAGTTTGAGAATACCATCCTATGGCAAACGTGGGCGGCAAAGAAAGTCCTGGTCATAGAACATAAAAGCAGACATGAAGACATACAAGATGCACATCAGCGATCCTCTAGACAGGGTTACATAGAGGACAGACGTTAGAAGATCTAGCCGGCTGCTGTCTACCCCAGTCTCTGGGACACCGGCAGCAGATGACAAATGAACTACTTTGATGAATGATTTTAGTGATTTTTTTTGCCTCAATATGGAGACGAAATAAGGGTTTCCACAATTGAAAACAAGAGCTGTCAGAGGAGACAGCATGCTCGACTAAGTATTTGTCACAGGAGATTAGGTTGATGGTATGAACATACATATTTTAAAATTTGAAATTAAAACCTTAACAAATTTAAAGTAAAAAAAAGAATTAAAAAAATTTAAGTTCATGGGAGACAATTTTGAAAAAAAAATGTATTTGGAGTTATAAACCTTGTCACATGAGATGTGGTTAATAATAAGGAACATATATTTAAAGTTTGAAGTCAATACCTTAAGAAATAAAACAGTTGCAGTAAAAACAAATATTTTTTAAAGAAAACTCTTAAGTTCAAGGGGAGATAATTCTGAAATAAAAATGTATAAAAAGTTATGAACCTTGTTACATGAGATGTGGTTGACAATAAGGAATATTTATTTAAAGTTTGAAGTCAATACCTAAAGAAATGAAACAGTTGCAGTAAAAAACAAACATTTTTTAAAATAAATATCTAAGTTCAAAGGGAGATAATTCTAAAAATATATATATATATATATAAATTAGAGTATGAACCTTGTCACATGATATGCGGTTGTTATTAAGGAATATAAATTTACAGTTTGAAGTCAATACCTAAAGAAATTAAACAGTTGCAGTAAAAACAAACACTTTAAAAGAAAACTCTAAGTTCAAGGGGAGATAATTAAGAAAAAAAATGTACTTGGAGTTATGAACTTTGTCACATGAGATGAGATTGATAATAAGGAACATATATTTAAAGTTTGAAGTTGATACCTTAAAAATAAAAAAGTTATAGTAAAAAATATTTTACTGCACAAAAACTTTAATCAGAAATATGGACGCATGGGTGAAAGTTGTGAAAACTGAAAATACTGAAAAAATTGCTAGCACCCCCGGTGGGTCCAGAGCAATGCCTTTGTGGGAATCCAGGGGGCCTGAGGCCCTTGGAAGCTGACAATGTAGAAGCAAAAAAAGCAGTGAAATCAAGCTCTTGTGAAAGCTAGCAGGAACTTTTAAGGACAGCAACTTCTGAGTAATATATCTATATATATAATTAAACATTGTGGTACTTTATGAGTACTTCATAAGTTCTAAACTTGGTATCTCTCATCATTCAAATTACAAATTGTATGGTATATTACCATCTTAATTCTTAAACATGCCTTCAAATCATTTCAAAGTGAGTGTATTAGACTAAGCTGAATGTACACAGAGAATAATTTCTATCCACTTGCAAGTGAAATTGTTAGTTAAGTCTTATTTTGGCAGCAGGTAGGTCTTCATTGAAAAACGATAGTGGCTTACTGTTTGCATGTAAAATATTTTGTCACAGGCCAATGTCATGCTCATTTTGCACTAATGACAGGAAATTGACTGTATATTATTTTAAGTATGTTATCTTTATGAAGTTTTATTTATTTATTTTAAATAGATAAATAAATAATTGCCAATATATAACCAATGTGTGAAGAAAATCATCAATAATAAGGCATATTAGACTAAATGCAGTTAAAGTATATATTGTGAAATAAATGTCAAACATACTGGCTAATTCTTTAATATCAAGCAATTTGCAAACTTCATGTGCAAAAATGCTGGCCTTGTTTGAAATCAAAAGACTGTTTTTGGAAAATGTGTTTATAATGTCCTCAATTTTTACCTTACTTTGTTTTGACACCATCACCCCCTACCCCCCCCCCCCCCTCAAATTTCTCACCGGATTTCCATGAATTGGAAAAACGACCTTGGAGGCCGTCCAAAATACGGAATGCCGTCAAAATACGGAAAACTTTCACCCATGTCAGGACGCGGATGCGAACGCCGACGCTAGGGTGAGTAGGAGAGCTCTCCATTTACTTCGTAAAGTCGAGCTAAAAACAACAAAAATACTACCAAATTTTCACAATTAATAGCAGATTATTACCAGGCAAAAAGTTTATTTGTCCGATACTTTTTTTTAAAACTTTTGGAGTAGGAAGCATGAACATTCATAAAAGAAAAGGAGGGATTACAAATAAACTTCAATCAATCCCTGCATCTGGTCAGATTATTTTGTAGAGCACCTAGATTCTTACTATTATTGAGAGAAGGTGATGCAATAAGCATTTAACAAACCTGTGCTTTTCACAAAAATTCTTACGAAAAAAATCTTCGTAAGTCAAATGCAAGAAACATGAATAATACGCTCATTTTTTGGCTTATCAATTCTAAATATTAAACAAATTGTGTAGAATTGTGTATACCTTTTGAATATCATATCATAGTTATGCTTATTATCCGTCTGACTTTAAAGTGCTATTTATATGTAACTGACTTACAAAAAAAAAATCGTAAGAATTTTTGAGAAAAGCACCATAGAACCATATTTGACTTAAATTTTTTTACTAATTCTATATTATACGTCTGAATATATCAAGCATAAAAAAACACTAATTCTATATCATAAGTCTGAATATATCAAGCATAAAAAACATAAAGTTCTCAAATATGAATAAATTGTTGTAGTTGCATGGTTTTTTTACTGCAGTTTTCAGTGCCACTGAAAAATATCCAATAATAACAGACGTGAGAAAAAAAGTCAACTTACTTGAGAACAGCATCATGCATATTTTGAGCAGTAGCAGTCTCATCAACTTGCATCCATATCTCACCAATACCAGTCACAGCACTTCTACCAACTTCCATAAAGAAGAAATTATCAGAATGTCCGCATCTTCTAACACTTTTAAACTAGAAAAACAAGATAGTTCTATAAACATTATGGGGTGGTTTTTGCCGTCCAGATATGTTTTTAAGTTATAACTTATGTAAATATGTATTTTTGTTGGATTTAATGCAATGTCAACACAAATTATGATCAATAAATAGTGACCAGCTCACTTAACCTAACTTTCCTGGTCCTTTTGCCTACAACCAGTACTCACTTAAATTTCTACAAGGCATTTTTTTCTGCATAAAACATCTATTGTTAGGAGGAAAATAAACATTATTGTCAAATTTTTATGGTAGGGAATAAGCAGCCTGGGTACAGCTCTAACCAGCAGCCCCTAGAGACACTAGATTCGAAACCCTGCCTTTCTTTAAATGGGCAAGCTAAAAAGTTACATGTGAATAATAAGTCATATGCTACATTTCTTGACATACTTAAGATCTTTTAATAGATTCCCATAGACAAACAAGGCTGGCAACTCCTGAGATATTCAGACGATTCTTCTTTAGTTAGAAGCCCCATACTGGACAAAAATCTAGAACAACTTCTGAGATGTTTTAGCCTGATTGACCATAAAGTTTTAATAGATTCAGACTAATAATTCAGAACTTAGGTTGGTGGGTTTTTTCTAACAGATAGCTTTATTTGTATGAGAGATAATTATTATCATGGAACAAAGTTGAAATAAAAATTTGTGTACACAAACAATAGGATTCAATCTGTGTTCCATACTTTTCAGCAATAATATGAAAATAATTTTGATCTGCACGGATGAATGCATACAGCAGGGATGAGCCGAGAGGGCGATTCGGGCGAAGAAGTCGCCCTTTCCGTTAAAACTTCGCTCTATTAGCACATCAAAGCGAAAACGAAGTCGTCGACATTTTCGGAAAATCAATGAAACAAATTATGACCCAGATTATGACAGTCCTCGAGACCTCGATTTCACGACGGATGGAACGTATCTTACGCATTTCTTACGTAATCTAACTATCAACTACGCGGGAGTTGTGCTGTTGGTATACACGCCTTAAAAGCCGATAATTAGTGACTCGTTTGTTTATCAATGCCCCCCTGTGTATATTGTCACCTTTAAGATCAACCAGCGTCCGGTTAAAAATCTATAGTGCTATATGTCGGCCCGATAAGTTTGATATCGTAATTAAACGATTGAAATTAACAAACACGTGTCAAACTGTGATACTACAATAATAAAAGTAGATAAAGCTTTTTGGATGCTAGCCGTTAAATTGATAATTGTATTAAATTATGAGCGAGTTGTGAGGCAGTTAGAAAAGACTTAATTAGCAGTTTGCCAATGATTGCGTATGTTTTCGAGACCCACGCTATCGTCAATCAAATGAAGCAAGGTTAAATCTACGTTAGTAATTTAATAATCTTATTATTTTGATTATAAGTTCTTCTTAATTAAGCAATAGATAACGGGGAAATTCCCTCAATTTTTCGATTTCAAGAATAAACACCGGTTGGTTTAAGTGAATTTATGAAAATTGTCGAAGCATTTGTCACGTAATCTACCCGCTTGCAGACTCTAAAAAATCAATAATAAGCAGACATTGCTACATAATATGTTATATTTAAGAAAATGTATGTTTTTTACAGCAGACCTAATTAAATAAAAAATATTTAAACAAAGAAGGGTCAAAAACGAGGACACTGATAACATATTTTCCAAAAATGGTCGTATATGCATTTTTAATCTCTTTTGATGAACATATACTAGCAAGTAAAAATGCTAAACCAAAAAGAAGAACGTTTTATTGAAATAAAAATTAGATAATTTAAGTTTACAATTTGATACAAAATCAATGTGTTCTGTGAATTTTGTGTAAAACATAGAACAAATAACTCAGTAACCAAACATCCAGGGAGTATTTAATACACTACTTGTGAGTTACAGCAGACACATCATTTACTAAATGTAATAGTAATTACATGTATTTAAAGGATAGAAGTTCTAGAAAAGTTTGCATTTGAGAAGTTTATGAATACTGTTCAAAACATTCCATTCGGCTCATCGAACTTTTCCCGCTTGTCTATCCTCACTTCTCCCTCATATCACTGCACTTCTCCCTAAATTATTGGGAGGGAGAAGTCACTTCTCCCTAAATTTAGAACCCAGGCTCATCCCTGATACAGTACAAACAAACCATATTCAACTGGAAAAAGCCAAAAACTCAAGATCCAAATATGAACTTTTTAAACAAATACACACAAACATACCTGAAATTGATATGCAGCTTTGTACTCTGAGAATCTAACTAAAGTTACAGCTTTCTCTGATAGACATAATCTAAATGGACCAGAGACTTTAGAACAAGATGTTGGTGATTTATGTTTTACTGTTCCTTGCCATACATACTCTGAAATGAATATCATAATTCATATACTATAAAGTTGGATTATATTAAGTTAAACAAAATATGGCAACAGTCAAAATAATGTTAAGAAGGGTAGGCTCTAAGGTTTTTAAGTGAGCAAATAGTGATATTCACTAATAATCTTTTTGTCAATATTCATGAAGGTGAAATTATAAAAAATCTTGAGTTGGCGAGATTCGCAAGGTAGGGATGAGTAGATCTAAACACAGCATTATTTAAGTCTAAAATTTATAAATTAAAAGATAACCAATTTCTGGAATTTTGAAATAAGCTGAAAAGCAATTTCTGTAAACAGATATCCTGTAGACAACTGTCATATAATCTCCCGACATCACATAGGGGTTACATTCAGATATGTGACCATTAAGTCAACCAATCTATTCAAAGCATTGACAATATTAATACACTTATGACATAGCAACAGAATTTTGGAATTTTTTATTTTGAGGTCATCTTCTTCAGAGCTACATTAACGACATGTGTTACTCAAAAGACAAGGGCTGCGATTGGAAGATTTGTTGCAAGTTAGTTAGTTACATCATAGGGACCTGTACAGTAAGCAGCAAAGAAGGATTTGCACAAGATTTTTGAATATATCTTTAATTTATTCACATATTGTGGGTTTAGTGCAAATTGCAAAACTATAGTAACTCACTCTTTTCTAATACTGAGTTACGAACGTTTTCCCAAAAACATGCGATATTATCATTTTAGAAAATTAACTTACCATAGTGTGGCCTTGGATCAGTATCTTGAGGCAAATACTCATTCTGATATTCAAGAATGTAGTTAATCCATTCCTCTTGTTCAATTTGATTTTCAGCAATAACAGAGAAGCATTCAGCAGGCAGGAAAATGGCTATAGCAAACTTTTGTTTTGTGTCCGTTCTCTTATTAACATTAAAGAATGTATGGAGAAGATAAGATTTTTTGGGTGGATGGTTAGACTTGAATTTCTTCTCACTGTCATAGTAATCAAGTCTTGATGGACCACTACTACTGGTGGATCTCAACACAAAAAACTTCTTCTTCATAGTCTGAAATTGAATAATCAATATATACCAAAGTCAAGACTCTTACTATTTAAAATGCTGACATATAAATCATGATCCTGAAAAATAAAGTATATATATTACAAATTAAGTTTAAAGAATAAGGTATGACTATTAATCTGGTTAGTTTAAAAGTCTGCATTGGAAATCTTAGGACCACCAGGTCACTGCCAATTTTCTGGCTTGAGCAAGAATTTAACCTGCATAAGTGCAATTGCTTCACAACACCTAGGTGCAAATGTGTACCAGCATGGGTGGTATTTTTCCATTGCGCCAATGAGTCGGCTGTACTTAGTGGAGTGAGACTTCACCTTCAGATTTATCAATAGACACCATTAGTCCGAGGGCATGGGGTAATAGCTGTAAAGTGGTGAACATCCGAAAACAAGAAACTTAGTTAGTTAGTAAACAACCTTTACAAAATGCAATTAAAATTCTATCAGGTGATTCAATAGAAATGACATACATTGGAGATGCAAAGAAGCAATGATGCCATAACTTACGTCTACGTCCTCTTTTGGTGTTTGACATGGTGGAAGATAGATAGCTTATTTATCATATCGTAGACACCAGCCACTGAGTCTGACAGATAAAATTAGGTAATTAGGTCAATCCAAACACTTACCTTCAATTTCTTAAGGAACCCTTGCTTGACAATATCTGAGCCAGGGCTCTCTCGGTACATCCCAATCCTCCGTCTTCCATCCATGATGGCAGCACAGAAGTTGTAAGTTTTTAAATCAAATTAAGTCAAAGCAATATCTAGAGTCACTAGACCGTGACTTCAACAATTCACCTGCATGCATGTAAAATACCATATTGGAATATGATATCAATAGCACATGAAAGACTTAGATCCATTGACATGTCTTTAGAAAATACTATAAATTAAATCAGATTGTTTTCAGTTAAAAAATATATCACTGTCACACTACAAGTCTAAAAAATAAGTTGAACAGTTCACAGCAAGTTGTTGACAGCATTCGTCAATCAAGACGAAACGTTCGCAAATTTATTAAATCTTAGCCACAAATAATTCACGATCAGTGTTTCTACAAGCGGTTTTAATTATCACTGCTGCAGATCATTAGAAACTTTTTTCAAGATCTGCATATCTTCAACAAAATCCTATTTTCACCCCATCGTCCCCAATTTACTTTTCTGACCGAAGCCATCTTTATTTTTTGATCACGTGACGATCTTTAACATGTAAACAAGTTGTACGCATGCGCGCGTGATATGTGGGTTGGGGGTCTCCCTATTTACCGACAAGAAACGTCAAGAACCGTCAAGAACCGTCAAGAAGAGATATTTATTACAATAGCACAATAAAACCAATATTATGTTATTATTTTCATAATAATTGTCAAATACAATGTAATTTGATTGATTTGGATGTAATTTTCATGTAAAAAATGAAGTTATAAACACCGACAAGAGATTTATATCGAGCGCCGAATACGCGAAAAAAAACCGTCAAGAAGATTAACACACTATATAATAATATAAGCTAATTTCATTATTGCTTATAAGATAATTTTTTGTATTAAGTACTTTTAATAAGTTAAGATAACTTAATTTATGTCAAATATACTTTAATCATTGAAAATAACTAATGATGGAGGCTATTAAACGTCGATTGCGAATTGCCGTCAAGAATCCATAGATTGGGAATTACCGTCAAGAAACGATCAAGTGGTTGATATAAGCTTATTTTTTATTGTTTATTTGATAATATTTTGTATTAATACTTTTTAAAGGTTAAGATACTGAAAGTTAAACGTAATTTATGTCAAATATACTTTAATCATTGAAAAAACATAATGATGGAGGCTATTAAGCGTCGATTGCGAATTGCCGTCAAGAATCCATAGATTGGGAATTGCCGTCAAGAAACGATCAAGTGGTTGATATAAGCTTATTTTTTATTGTTTATTGGATAATATTTTGTATTAATACTTTTTAAAGGTTAAGATACTGAAAGTTAAACGTAATTTATGTCAAATATACTTTAATCATTGAAAAAAACATAATGATGGAGGCTATTAAGCGTCGATTGCGAATTGCCGTCAAGAACCCATAGATTGGGAATAACCGTCAAGAAACGATCGAGTGGTTAAAATGATATAATGTGTACAGTAGTTTGATTTCATGGTTTTATAAACAAACATCGGTAAATGGAGAATGTTGAGATAATAAGTGATTTAAATTGATTAAACCTATTTCGACTCCTCATTGAGTCTCATCAGGTGGTGGCTCATAACTTTATACAAAGAATGAACAGATATCCCCACTATAGGTTTTTATTTATTTTTATTTTTTAAAACTATGCACAGGTAAAATTATTTACAAGTAAAAATCATATTCATGTAAATATTGTTACATTTTTATACATTTATAAAGATAAACATTTTCCAGTTATTTCATTCATGCCGCGCCCTTTTGGCAAAGGTTGTAGTCTTAGATTGTTCAGTTCGTTTTTTTTTTGTCCAGGTTTTTTTGCTACTGCCGAAATTTTTGGCAAAATTAACTTGATAATGCAATATAAATAATGTTTAAAATAAGGTTTTAAATTTTAACTAAACATTATAATGTATAAACTGGACAATCATTGCTTAATACTCGGTTAAGATTTCTTGACGGTTTTTACACGAATCTCTTGTCGGTATCGTGGCTTCAGATTTTCCTTGTCGGTATGAGTTTTTCTTCTTAAAATATGATTTAGAAATATGTATTAAGCATTTATAAATTATGTACATTGAATATTCATTTTAAAGTTCATTTAGTAGATAATAATTGGTATTTTTCTTTCTTGACGGTTTTACATGAATCTCTTGACGGTATGATTTTTTTAGTCACAGCCATAAACAGTTCTTGATTAAATATCTGTTAAGTTAAATATTCATTTAGAGAATGTATTTAATGATTAAAATAAGGTGTTGAATTTAAACTAAACATTATAATGCATTAACTGGACTGACATAGTTAATTTCTCGTTCAACTTCAGGTTACGATTTCTTGACGGTTTTTACACGAATCTCTTGTCGGTATCGTGGCTTCAGATTTTCCTTGTCGGTATGAATTTTACTTCTTAAAATTTGATTTAGAAGCATGTATGAAGCATTTATAACATGATTTATCATAAATAAATATTAAGATTTTTATTTATTTGAATAAAATTTATATTTTTCTTTCTTGACGGTTCTTGACGTTTCTTGACGGTAAATAGGGAGACCGGTGGGTTGGCGATAAAATCCGTATTGAAAAAATACTCCGATCTATAGTTACCTCCCTTGACTGTCATTGATACCTGCGGGCATGTAGCATTTCACTTCAACAATATAGTTTTAACATAACGTTCCACCCCAAACCTCTTAGTTGAAGTAAATTCAGTTTTTTGTAAACTTATCATAAAAGCGTATTTAACACTGGCTTTACAGTATACTTACTTTTGGATCACAATTTAAGTAATCATTTTCACAGGACTCTGCTCATATATATAATTATATCTTGACATAAAAATGCTTTTGTTCGATTTAATGCCGTAGCAAGACATAGCACAGGTTTTATAATCTTCATAAACCCCATCGAAAAAGTAGTTCAATTAAAAACACAAACATCTTATATCAAGAAACAATTTTAGTGCAACCGTTACCTAACAATTGTTCTTAGCAGTTGTAGGACAAATCCTAGAGCGAATTATTAATAATAGAAGTAAAATATCATATTCCATGCACGTCAATACCGGGGATGACACAAAAAATCTCTTATATCCATTGTGGTTCCCGATATACTTTTAGGCATTTGTGTAGGTTAAAATCAACAGCTTCGTTGAATACTTTCTATGAACAGTCAAAACTTATATATACAATACAGTCATTGTTCTTTATTCTGATAAATATTACACACATATTGAATAGCTAGTAACAAGAGCCGCACTAAAAAAATTGAATTCCAAGCACAGGCGATAGTCAAATGTGGACTAATAACTCGTATGCACTAGGCATACCTTTATTTGAAGCTCTGCTCCCCCAAATGAGACTTGACTTGACTTGTACTATTTTTTTTGTTTTACTAAACTTCGAAATGTTTTTATTCTTTTTTTCATTTCTATGATAAATCCGACTGAAATGAAAATGGCGTCCGAGTATGTTTTAATGGTGATATAACACTGCCTGAAAGTTAATTCAAAATATTCTCATATATTTTCGACGTTAAAGAATATACAGTCAATTTATTGTGTTATGTAGGAGAGTATCTATGAAGATCGACAGGTCCCGGATTCGAACCACAGTAGGGCATTGCTTATATCCTTGAGCAAGACATTTACCTGTAGTTGTTTCGCTCCACATCAATTTGATTAAAACCCGATCTAATATTTTCCGCTCGCCAACTCGCTAATTCAGATCTGGCTTTTTCAAACGAGGGACGCGTTCAGGTGACCTTTTCTCATCATAATATTAATGACGAAATTGTAATGATACGTAACTTGTTTACATCGTCTACGTCACGCAATTTGAAATGAGCCGTCTAATCGAAGACTGTGAATAATACCGCTGTTAAATTAGCTTGCAAACTTTGGTCTAAAATAGAAATTACGAAATCAAAATATTATTAATAGTGTTCCGTCTAGATGTAAGCTACGCATTGATTAGGCGACATAAAGGTCATCTCGACGTGACCCTCCATTGAGATAGTAGAGATCCTGTACGACAATGCTCTACGGGATATCTGTGTACCGTCGGAGATTGGCTCCACATCATACTGGCAAAGCAATCAAACAGCATTTATAGGACAAAAAAGCATTTATATCACAATGTAGTTCGATGAAGCCACTTTAAATTAAAAACTTTAACAAATGCCTTTTTTAGATTAGTTTAATTATTAAATGAACCATTAATTGGTACTATACAATTGATGTTCATTTTGGTCATATAAAAAGATACAATTTAATAGAAAAAAATTACAATGAAAATGAAAAAGGTATCATTGAGTTCAATTATAGGAAACCGCAACATAATTAAATAAACATGCAAAATAACTACTAAATAACAATAAACATTAGCTTAAGTGTTCTTTGAAAAAAGCCTGAATACACACCGGTAATCAGGATCAGCAACAATAAAAAAATCTACAGACCCTCTACAAGTTACATTGTATCTTGTGAAAATCATAAAAACAAAATTTATGTGTACAATACAGTGTCTAATGTTTGACTCCGATCTGACCTTTATGCAAGAATATTCATTACATTGAATACGAATGTTGTATTAATGCTCGATACCGATATCGGAATATATCGTCAAAGCTCGAATGTAATTAATTATTTGACAGGCGTACATGTAGACGATTATTAGATGCAAATGTGAAAGGTCATATCAGGGTCAAACTTTAGGCACAATACACTATTCAAATATCTAAATGCAAAATAAACAAATGAAATTCCAAGAGTTGGAAAAGCCCGAGCCGCAGCCGCGGCATAGTGGTAGAGGGCAGGATGCCTATTACATAGTTTTGGACTACATGTATATACATGATGAGAACTAACAGGAGAGAGACAGGTTAAAAAGTTAAAAGTTAAAGCAAGGGTTTTTGGAGTCTACAATTAGTGTAACTATTCAGTCGACTCTTGACAGTAACTTCCCCGATCATCGAGTCACACACCAACTGTTAACATACGGCACAGATTGCAGCCACAGCATACTGTGCATGACTCTTACAGGTACCCATTTACACCTGGGTGGAGTGAAGCAATTGCAGGTAAATTTCTTGCTCAAGGAAATTAGCAGAGCCCCTAGTGGGATTCGAACCCGGGACCTCTCAATCCCTAAGCGCGCGTCCTACCACTGGACTACTGCTCCTACTAAGGTCAAATCTCAGTTTTACAGGTAGATTTCTTAGAATAAACAGTGATAAATAGCAGTGGTTCATAAGATTAATTAATCAAGGATTTGTGATATCATGTACAATGTAGTGGTTTTATATTTGGAATATTGTGTTTAAGAATAAAAGTATGCAAGATTGCAAATATTTTATGGAAGATAATGAATTTTTTCAGTAACATTTTTGAATTTTATGACTTTCATGAGAATGATATACTTGTGACAACTGAATATTTTAATGTAAAAAGGGAAAGTGTTAATTCTCAACATGAATCATCTTGTCAGTCAGATATTGCTGAGCTTGTTGGACAAAGTATTCCCATCGAACAGGGGCAAAGTATCCCCAACAATGCATAGTTATATACATTTGTAGTTCGATTCCTAACCACGACAGATAATTCCCCTCCTCCGAATGAGGAAAAGTTGTCAAATTCTTGTGAAAAGATAAGTGGTAAGCTAGTACTGTTATGGAAAAAGGGTTCATGCAGGCAAGTTTACTTGAACAGCGTACATAACTTAGTAAAATGTACTGATGTACGGAGTAAAATACAATGTACAATTTAAAGCCCCATTATCAAAAGTAACACCGTTTTTGACGGTAAAGAAAATAGATATCTATCTATTTCAAAAGCCTCTATAATGAATAAGACTTTTTTAATAAATTCAAATATTGCTTATGTATATATTTGTTTATGTTATTTATTGCATCTTAAATTGAAAGTATAACGAAACCAAAAGTAGAATTAGGTTGTCAATACTTGAATCAATTATAGTTTTGATCACAGTATGTAATTTAAGATGAAGTCATTTATTACAGAAAAAACTTACTCAGAATTACACAATTAAACTCTAAAACTATAGTAGGTTGGATATATCGAACATTAATGTAAATGAATATAGAGTGCTCTTATAAAAGTACCCCACTATTTTAAAATGGGCACTTGGTCAAACTTTAATTTAGAAAGCATAGTGGTTTGAACAGTTTATTATGTCTCTAATATATGTTAAATGTTGATAACTTTGTGGTTGTAAAGTAGTTTTCAAGTCTACCGTCAATGAATATACCTTCGTATATATTCGGAACTCCTCGGCCATTCGCTACGAATAATTATTCATTCATGAAAGGTCGAGGTGTTCCGAATGCCTTCGTATAGTGACTTTAAAATAATCTTTAGCGCGTAAAGTATGACCCCGATCTGACCTTTAACATTAACATCGAATAATTATCTACACATATCCCGACGAAAATCAGTACCACGTCTATTCTATACTTCGGCAGCGATTGTAAAATTATAGAAGTATATGTTTATGTGTTAAATTTCAACACAATCCTCACAGCGACGGTGTAATCGAGCATTAATACAACATTCGTATTCAATGTAATGAATATTCTTGCATAAAGGTCAGGTCGGGGTCAAACTTTACGCACAATACCAACTCATCAACACTATTGATTAATTTAGTGCGTAAAAATTGACCCCGACCTGACCTTTATGCAAGAATATTCATTACATTGAATACGAATGTAGTATTAATGCTCGATTACACCGTGGCCGTGAGGATTATGTGTATTATCATACTTCTATTATTTTACAAACACTGCCGAAGTGTAAAATAGACGTGGTTCTGATTTTCGTCGGGATATGTGTAGATAATTATTAGATGCACATGTGATAGGTCAGGTCGGGGTCAATATTTACGCACTATACCACAGTCCAAAATACGTCTGTGAATCCGGAAATTTTACAAACTTAGTTTTATAATTCAAATAGTTTCAAATTTTCAACAAATAAAAATCTACATATGGATATAACACCAGTAAATTTTCACTCAGATATTTTTACTAGAAGTATCTTTAATCTTAAAACAAAAGCCAAAATTTCCATGGGAATAAGGGACTTTAGTCAGTTATTTCCCCTAGTATACACTTCAAATAGGTAGGTCCTATTAGTTGGATTACTCGGAATTTACCCCTACTTTTTAATGTAAATTTGCCAAAATTAATCTTAAATAACTTTTTTTGTAATTCATTTAATTTGTCTGAAATTTAACCCAAGTATTTTAAGGGTAAAGAACTATCTAAATTTAATCACTTCTTTTAATATCTTAATTAACAAAGAAAGATATTAGATGAAATATTCTGTTATCTTTACATAGGACTTCAATGATAAAATCCAAGGATTCCAACTGTAAGGACCTACTTACCAATTGGATTGCTTCAGATTTTATCCGGGAAAGATAACTGACTAAAGTCCCTTATTGGCAATGTCACGCATATATAACTCATCATGGTTGTGGCACAAATATAAAGCTTCCGCTGGTGTCGTCTTTTTCCACTACTGTTTCATCGTTAAACAGCTGACACGTTTTCTCTACAAAACAAAAAGACATTACAAAACTACATGTAATTAAGGTAGAATTCATATAAGGCGAGTATTTTTTTATTTGTCGATACTCGAAACCTCCTGTGGGGTTTATGATAATTTCAAAAAAAGAAATACTCAAATTCTCAAAAAAAGTCACTTTTGGAATTTATTTTGCCAAAACTGTTTCAATATTTTCAGTGTGTCATTCCCTGAAGCATTGTTTGCTAAATCAAGAAGTAAACATAAATAAAGTAAGAAACCAAATTAACAACAACCAAATACTTAAAAATGTTTGTATATAGTTGGGATCTTGTGTGGATCACCAGATATGTATATTATACCCTTTAAATGTTCTTATATAAAGTTTTATCATTCAGTTATCTTGAGGAATAACACATAAATTATTTACAGATAAACTTCATCATGTTCATAAAAAATCGCAATGATTAAGTGAAAATATTCGAGGGTTTTTACCTCCTCCCGTCAACATTTTTTCATCACACTTCGAGTATTAACAAATAAAAAAAAACTCTCGCCTAATGCCCATTAACAGTCATTAAAGTATCTGAATACCATGATAATTGATTACAAAACAATATTTTTCTTTAATAACATCATGATAATAATTACGTATGGATTAAATTTATAAAAACAACATTCTGTTGCGAAACTTTTCATGAAAAAGGAGTTTTTTTCTCTCTGATATGAAAATAGAGAAGTATTGTTTTTGTCATAACAAAATAATAGTTAATTATACATGTATAATCATAGACACGGCCTATCGATGAAAAAAGACACGCAATTTAGTGATGTGGTTAGTTGGTCGTAGAAACTATATATATATAAACAATTAAACCTCCATTTTGTCAATTTCTGCTTCATTTAGCCCAAAATGCTCATTTAGGGTTTTCGACATGCCATCTTCTACTCATGGCAGTGTTCTTCTTCTTTTTAGAATAGACTTGTTAATCGAACATGCCGAGAAGAAATCCAAGATGGCAGCTACCATACATTATGCGTTGGAGTTTTTGTAAGACGACGACTATTTTCAACTTTTTGAGAGGGTCA
Organism: Mactra quadrangularis; assembly: GCA_025267735.1. Lineage (NCBI taxonomy): Eukaryota > Metazoa > Mollusca > Bivalvia > Venerida > Mactridae > Mactra > Mactra quadrangularis. The sequence continues at coordinate 21,178,440 of CM046310.1, read as the reverse complement.
AATACAAGAGTTACGTTACTATTAACCTTGTAGTATGGTGGCTGATTTATGCCACGTCGCATTGTTGTCCCGCGGGGCGCCACACGAAAACACGAAAGTACGACAAAATGGTCTTTTTGTCGTATCATCGTCCCGCGAGGCGCCATGCAAAAGCACAATCACACGACATTTTAATCATTTGTCGTGTTTTCGCCTGTGAAAGCACAATGCAACGATGTATTTTTACGACAAAACTTTTACAAAGATACGACACATTTTCGTGTCGTGTTATTGCCTTTATTTTGTCGTATCTTTGTGTTTTCGTCTCACAACCCGCGGGACGATGATACGACAAACAGATATTTGTCGTATGATTGTGTTTTCGTGTGGCGCCTCGCGGGACAAAGATACGACAGATTCATCTGTCGCATGATTGTATTTTTGCTCTTTCGCCTTCCGCTCACACATGCGCAGAAGACTATTAAAGATGTACGCATGTGTGAGCGGAAGGCGAAAGAGCGAAAATACAATAATACGACAGATCTACTCTGTCGTATCTTTGTCCCGCGAGGCGCCACACGAAAACACAATCATACGACAAATATCTGTTTGTCTAATCATCGTCCCGCGGGTTGTGAGACGAAAACACAAAGATGCGACAATATTATGGCAAAACCCGACACGAAAACGTGTCGTACCTTTGTAAAAGTTTTGTCGTAAAAATACATTGTTTCTTTGTGCTTCCTCAGGCGAAAACACGACAAATGATTAAAATGTCGTGTGATTGTGTTTTTGCATGGCGCCTCGCGGGACGATGATACGACAAAAAGACCATTTTGTCGTACTTTCGTGTTTTCGTGTGGCGCCCCGCGGGACAACAATGCGACGTGGCATAAATCAGCCACCATATTGTAGGTAGTTCCTATTGTTATAAAAATACTAGTTTTTGAGGAATGAGTAATCTTGGAGGTCTTCTCAGTCGTTTTCGTTCATTTACATGAAGTTGTAGCAATAATTTTGCTTTCCACTGTTGGACGTACCATGTCAATAATTGACCTTGCGCTGAGGCTACTAGCTGTAACCACGGCCTTAGACACATCCATAAATTTGAAATGTACGATTAAATGATATCCGATGAACAGTTTGTAGTCACATATACATATATAGTAAAAATTGTATTTTGAAAGCATGTATTTACGACAAGATATATTTTGCATAACCGTTACGTGCTTCGCCTCGCGTATGTAATAAAAAAAAACCCGGGTTTTTTGTGGACCCCTACGAATTCTTCCGAGATTACTCATTCAATGAATGGTCGAGATGTTCCAAATGGTTTAAAAGCCTATACTCACCTCCGTTACATTTTCCAATACCGCACCTTTCCATTTCTATCTTAGGATCAGTTGTATAACACCAAAGTTCGCCAGAATTTGTGGGATCTCGACAAAAGTTCTCAGCGTCTCCCAGTTTGACCTCTTCAAACATATTAGCTGTAAGATTGTGTGAATGTGGTGTCTGCGTGTCCCATCTTTGACAAGTTCTTCCTGATATGGTCTTGTTCCAAGTTCCCATATATGATTTGACTGACGGTCCATCATAACATGTCACGTGATAGCTTGGACCTGAATGTAAATTTAATCATCGTAAAAGGGGAGAGTCGTAACTAAGCCCACAGGATCTCGACATTCTGTATCGTAGTTTGAAAAATTCCCTTCTTATTATGACATGAACTAGGGTATTTTGCAAACTACGATACATAATGTCAAGCTCCTTTATTAAGTTCCAGAACTCGTGGTTTATCCTTAATGCCGTATGTACTTAAATGTATTAATCATAGTCATTACTATTGTTTTATAGCTTTGTATGTAATAATGGGCAATGTTTCAATACCCTGAACAATGTTACTGAAACTCATTTTAGTAAATACTGAAAGGGTGTGACGTACTAAGAAGGCAATAACATCTCAAGAAATATTGATCATTTCCAATGTTTCACTACCCTGAACAATGTTACTGAAACTCATTTTAGTAAAAACTGGAAGGGTGTGACGTACTAAAAAGGCAATAACATCTCAAGAAATATTGATCGTGTCTTGGTGCACTAACTCAGGCGGATCTACTGGGGGTTCAGGGGGGTCCGAACCCCCATGGAGTTTCCAAAACGTGCCTGACCATTAGTGTATTTCTTGACTGTAAGTCATTATTAACTAGCATGAAGCAATTTTTCTCGGTGCTTAACATAGATTTAATGGTATGTGTAATGTAGTTTTTATTATCAATATGCTGCAATATTCTGCAAAATATGTATAATGTGGTAGTGGTTCGAAAGTTTGGACCCCCCCCCCTAGAAAAAGTTTGCACCCCCTAGAAAAAAATCCTGGATCCGCCCCTGATTACCGTTAAAACTCGATTGTTACCAATTTAAAAAACCGGTTGCCTGATGAATTATTAAAAAGTTGTTCATATTTGAATTCAATAATTGAAATATCACGAACTTCAAAGAGGTAGAGGTTGGTATTGTTAAAGGTTTTAACTGAATATCTTCCCGTCTCATGGTTTTAAGCACTGGCACCAGAGTCCTCACATTCTTTAAATACGCACACATATAATCAACAAATTCAATTAAAAATAAATCGCTCCCGTGTACATTATCGTGTACGAGTCATAAGTATACTTTCATTATAATATAAGGCCATGCCAAATTGGAATTCTGTTAAGCGTCAACTCAAATTTGGCAAACCAAGGTACCTATTCACAAAAACACACAAGCCGAAAACGAAAACACAAATACTTGTACGCCAAAAACAATGCATTATAATCTATTTTTCCAATGGAATAACATCCTCATAATATGAAACAATATAAAATGATTAGCGTTTTATTTTTCACATAAATGTAAATTGCTACAATGATAAATTGCTTACGACGAATAACGTCGTTGCCGAACGCAATTTTCCATGAATTAAAATGTCGTATCGAACCCCGGAACATCGGAATTATTTAAGAAAATTTTATCTACTATTTTGTTTTTTTATTTTGATTGAGGACTCTAAAACCTACGCGCACGCGGACGCTTAACAAAAATCCGATATGGCATAGCCTAAGGTAGTGCACAAGTGCACAGGGAACTATATTTAGGGACGTACGCATTATTTTATGATCACTAGATATGAACCCTGGTGGCAGTGGTTTAAGTAATTCAATAATAGTAATTAGGGACTTTAGTCAGTTATCTTTCCCTGATAAAATCTGAAGCAATCCAATTGGTAAGTAGGTCCTTACAGTTGGAATCCTCAGATTTTATCATTGAATTCCTATGTAAGGATAACAAAATATTTAATCTAATATCTTTCTTGTTAATTAAGATATTTACAGAAGTGATGAAATTTAGATATTTCATTACCTTAAAAATACTTAGCTTGAATTTCAAACAAATTAAATGATTAACAAAAAAGTTATAAAAGATTAATTTTGGCAAATTGACATTGAAAAGTAAGGGTAAAATCCGAGTAATCCAACTAATTAGACCTACCTATTTGAAGAGTATACAAGGGGAAATAACTGACTAAAGTCCCTTATTGAACAACTACAAAAAACTAAGGACCCAATTCGAACATTCAGAATAGAAAGGTCGTAACTACGAAAATGTGTTTATGATAAAACAATAATAATTATAATTTACAAATGACTATTATCTACCAAAACCTGACATGTTATCAAGAATTTGGTTCTTACTCTTTTAATTAAACATTCCAAGAGTGACTTATTATGTATCAATTTTTGTGTAAATGTACAAAATCTACTGAAAACTCAAAACTACGTTTTAAGACTGATGGTATGGTATACGTGTTTGTATTGTGCGTAAATATTGACTCCGATCTGACTTTTCACATTTGCATCTAATAATTATCTACACATATCCCGACGAAAATCAATACCACGCCTACTTTACACTTCGGCACGTACGCTTTACTGTATTTAAAATTGATCCCTGTGTAATAATTACATTCGAGCTTTGACGATATGCTCCGATCGGTATCGAGCATTAATACTTCATTCGTATTCAATGTAATGAACATTCTTGCATAAAGGTCAGGTCGGGGTCAAACTTTACGCACAATATATGTAAAAGGTCATAACTGTGTGTCAAAATGTTGTAAGTGTCACTTACTATTTACCTATAATGCTATGCATTTGTATTTTCATTAAAAATTCGTTAGTGATTCAAAATGTTAAAATCATATATGAACTTAAAATGTTTATTTTACTACATAATGAAAATGTTCTTTTTACTGACTTTTTTAGTCAGTATAACATCAAATCTATTTACACGAACATTAATATCAATTAGCAATTCAAAGATACGACCTTCTTTTATAGTCCAATTAGAGGATGTTTTATTTACGACCTTTTATCATTTTATATCATGTTTAACGTTTTAAATTGCATACATGTATAATTTGAAGCAAATATTATAAGATGCGTATCTATATACAGATTCAAAAAGTTCGTAAGTAGCACATGTATATATTAAAACGAAGATTTAAAACAAAATTTAAATTGCATTCTTTTGGCATTTCATAACATTGTAAACATATATGTTTAGTTTATATGTCCTTAGGTATTGAACACGAGTCACTTTTTTATTTATCATTATTATAACCTTAATTTTTAATTAATAGTTTTAGGCATTTAAAGATTTGTCAGTAAGTCATTATTAGATTTACTATGCTGATTGTACCTGTCTTCCGGTAGTTTATTGTCAAACTTCTAAGTAATTGTTTTAACTATCTAAATATTTATCAGCTAATGAAATTGTTCAATGTTCAGTATTTTGCTATATAAGACCAACCACATTTTAGTTAAGACAAAGAAAGAATCATTTGTTGACCTGTGTGTTACATGCTCTTTGTGACTTAGTACTCTAATAAATATTGGTTTATTGCGAACTATAACAACTTTGTGAAAACTGTTACTTTATGTATAATGGATTAAACTGTAAAATTACTGAACTACTTTGTGTGATTTATGAACTCTTGCTTATATTGAGAACGACTCACCACAGCGTCAAAACGAACATTACGAGCAATAAAGATTTTATCGTCGTAATATATACGACCTTATTATTCTGATGGGTCGCATTATTCGCAGAGGATAGATAAAAAGAAAACCAAATTTTTTTACATCTGAACAAACATAATCAAACATTAAATATCCTACATTTCGTAATCGCACAATATTGTGTTTCAACGCTCTCTGATGAAATACACCATAGCGGGGAATCATTCTTGCTTGGATTACGGCAGTAGTTGTTCGCCTCCTTTATTGAGACATCTGGAAAGTCCTCTGCACTATATTCATTAATATCATTCACCAACTCCCAACGTTGACATTCCAAATTTGTCATTGGCACGGCCCATCGTCCTTTGTATTGAAGTTTATGGTCAAAGTCTTGGAAACATAGGTTATCGTTACGATCTGAAACAAAAATGCATTTACATGGTGGCAATACCACCTGATTTATGACATCACAATTAAGTGCTACATTTTCAAGAAGAACAAAGTAAAAATCCGCATCGACTCAGAGTTTACAGGGCTGTAAGTAACTATTGTCAGATTTACACGGTACCTACTCGAGGCTTAGCAGGCAAGTATAGTGTATTTGCAGCCCATCACTGCTCCAACGCCAATTTTATTATCGCCGTTCTTGAATGGCGATATACACAATTATCAAGATTTGAGTATTTTGTAGTCGACACCGGTTGACTTAAGCCAATCAAAACGATGCATTTGAGGTCCTATGATTGATAAAATGGACGTCGAATAGTCAAATTAGGGGGTGCGTGAATGGACTCGTCGACGCCATGTTTTGTTGGGTTACCTGTTTGTATTACTAGAAGATACCATTATCAATATATGAACGAGTACCAGTTTTAAAAAAAAGTAGCAATACAAGACCCGACCATGAATAAAAATGCACAGTAACATTTTTTTCTGTTTAAAACTCGCATTTGTTGAAAAAAAATGCAATCTTATCTGCCCTACATTCGGGAGAATCTTAATAAACATATTACCATGTTTATGTATACATGTAGAACTATTTTATACGAAACATAAATGTCTGTTTTATATGGTCTCTCATTTTTAAAATAAGCTATAAAATGTTTCGTCCTACTATTTTATAGCTTTAAAACGGCATTTTAATCAATATTATAGGAATTCTACCTTAATCAATTCATAAATTCTATTTTTATTTACATTTGTATTTATATTTACATGTGCAAGAACTACGACACATGGTTTACATGGATGTATGCGCCTAGAAATAGTTTAACAGTTAAATCCAGAGATTTAGTCTTTCTGAGAACGATGATTAAGTTGACTGACCGCCTTAAAACATGTACAATGTGTTAAGGGTGTATCAGTTTTTGAAATTGAAAAAAATCTATCAAGTTGGTGGGATAACTAAACAGATTAAAATATCCATAAATTCCAAATAATAATTTGTAAGTGATACGTCAAGTGTATAGACATGACAATGGAAATATAACAAAATTCAACAAATAAGACATTTAGAAAGAAATGAAAACAGTTATCCTAACCCTATAACCTGGATATTACATGTATAATATATTTAGTTACCCCACCCACTTGATAGATTTTTTCAATTTCAACAAATGATAGACCCTTAAATCCACAACAACAATGAAGTCATATACGAGTAAAAACTTACACTTTGTGCAAGTGGAGACGTCACATGGTTCCCATCTCGTTTCTGGATCCGTAGTGTAGCACCATGTGTAACCAGAGCCTGAGGGATCTCTACAATAGTTCTTTACATCCGATAAAACAGCTTCAACGAAATCTTCATCAGTATAGTGATGACTATGAGGTGATTGTGCATCCCATCTTTGACAGTGTTTTCCACTTCTGGTATAGTTTATACTACCAGTGTAGTTTGTAGACGATAGATCATCATCGTAGCACCCTTCATGTTTGAATTCTAAAATATTGTTTCAGAAGTTATAGTCACGTACAATTTAGGAGACAATGAAACATTTTTAAGATTATCATAGCTTACTGGTTTTTGACATTCCAATGGGATTCTTTGATTTCCACTTTTCATATACCTCTCGATCCCTAAGCGCGTGTCTTACCACTGGACTACTGCTCCTACTTAGTTTAAAATGATTCTAGACAATTGCTTTAGGCACGATATAACCTTTGTGAGTTGGTACTAAGTTTAGGCCATACAAACAAACAATATTATATTAAAGGGATATACAAGCAAATGACTGTGCCAAAAGTATAGAACCAAGTTAAGTCTTTAAAACAGTATTAAAAACGTAAGAAATCACTTACTAATAACATTTGCCACTTACAACATTCAATTGAACGAATTAAATCACGTGGCATACACATTGTTGAAAACGAAAGTAGGATACAGAGGGAATCACCAAGCTATTTAAAAATTTGTTATATGTCATACTTGCTGAAATTAAGCATTTTCATTGGTCGCTTCTTGTCTTTTCAACATTATTTGGCGGTTAGAATATCTTTTTAATAGAATTATACTAATGTTGCACAATAACAAGCTCTAGTACATTCTCATCTGTAAATGCATATTTTAACTCTAATCTATCGTTAGCTAACCTGACCCACGTGGGTCTAGTTAGGACACCCCCCCAAATATTAGAAGAAAATAAAGAAGTATTTTGCCAACATAATATAACAGTGTGTCTGTTGTATTCACATTTATAAACAATATAGTTCAAAACCAGGAAATATGAAGTTCAAAGTTTGCCTGTGTATCCCTTTAAAGAATTATTATATACATGTACATGTATCTTTCATTAAAGTTACGTTACCTAATTTAAGTATTGCATATAATAGAAATGCATTTAAAACGTTCTTGGAGTGCACGTACGCATGATAGGACTGTTTCTGAAATATATTGGAGTGCACTTAAGAACACCATGTACAGCCAACACACACCCTCACAAACTCAAAGAGTTAGATCTGATTGTTTTAAGTAAAATATAATTAGTTTCTAATACCATACATGTACATTCGGAACTCCTCGGCCATTCGCTACGAATAACCTCGGACATATTTAGACGCCATTTTGGAAAAACCGGTGTTGAAGTAAACAAATACACGTTCGTTTAGGCGATGACTGAATTTTCGCTTTTAGTCCGTAAATTTGAAATTACATGGTTCAATGATATCGATGAACAGTATTTAGTTCAATTTAAAACAAAGCAATAAGTTTTGACAAAGATCTGTGTGTATACTGCAAGAACTATTTTGTATAACCGTTACGTGTTTCGTAGGTAGTAGGTAGTAAAATCCAGTAAAGACCCCTCACGAATCCTTCCGAGATTATTCCGAATGATACATGTACTTACTTAATTTGCAATCTTGAATTGGACATGCTTCCCATCGGATTTTAGGGTTGATGGTGTAACACCATGGTAAGCCAACACCGTCTGGATCACGGCAAAAGTTTTGTGCATCCCATAAGTCATCCAAAGTGCCAAAATACATAGAATGTCTATGTGGCGACTGAGAGTCCCATCTTTGACAAACGGCGCCACTGTTTGTCCTTGTCTGGCGACCTTTGTAATACGTCGGGGATGTGTCAAAACAATCCCCGAAGCCTGTAATATCAGAACAGAACAGAGGCCTGTTCAATTACTCTAAACGTCTCAAAACATTCCGTAACCTTACTTTCGGAACTGCTCGTCCATTCGCTGCGAATAATCTTATCTAATAAACAAATATATACGATAGTTAAGGCAATGAGTGATGTTTTAAAATTTATGAACTAAAAGCGAAACATCACTCATTGCCTAAACGATCGTATATTTGTTCACTTCAACACCGATAGTTTCAAAATAGCGTCTAAATATGTCCGAAATTATTCGCAGTGAAAGGTCGAAGAGTTCCAAATGTAACGTTACAGTACGTTTTGGAATGTTCGGGATAATTGAACAGGCTACTGAAGTTTATTTAGAAAAGTTTGTTCGTTTGTTTTGTTTCTGTAAGATTAACGCCGTTTCAAGACATTGTATAGGTTTTATAACGTCGATCAGTCCACCTACTCACTGTTCCTGGAAAGGCTTAATCTCTGGATTTAGCTGTTAACCAACTACCAGGCGCATACTTTCGTCAGTGACTGACTAATGCCCTATATGATTTAGAGTCAGTGGTAGGAGGGAGAATGGCCGTCGAAATTATTTCATGACCTAGCTCCACGAAAGTATGCCCCGCCCGGGAATCTAACCCACGAGCTCTCGATCAGTAGACTTGCGTGCTACCAACTGAGCTAGCCGGGCGGCTAAAAAACATTTTATAAATATAATAATTCAAGCATAATAACACACATAATCAATATACATGTAGTAACGTATACATGTAAATTTTGACAAGAAGTTAAACATGGTTTACAAGTCTACATAAATATAATTAGGTAGTATCTCACATAATCAAGATAAGACTATTTGAAATTTAAAACGATGAAATCACACAAAACAAATGTATTTTGATGAGTTTTCATTTTTATAGCTAAAGTACGAAAGACCGGTAGTGCCATTTCAACTTCATGATTTCCCGACTTCATCTTCAAGAATTCACATTTTTAACTTCGTGAATTCACGTTTTCAACATACGGAATTCACAAATTCACGATTTCAACTTCATGAATTCACGATTTCATCTTCATGAATTAACCATTTCAACTTCATGAATTAACGATTTCAACTTCATGAATTCACGATTTCAACTTCATGAATTCACCATTTCAACTTCACGAATTCACGATTTCAACTTCATTAATATGATATTATTCAATATGATACTCGTATCTTACTCTTTATATTTCTAAACATCACTCGAGCAATGAGACCATTGATGTTAAAACATTATATGGTCATACATTGTACGACATTAGGACATGAAAGTGGTTGTTCGAACAGATCATTTTGGAGAGAGCACTATGTCTTACTATCAGAATTTTGGTTGCTCAAAAGAAATCGTTGGTCGCTCGAACAAAAAAGGTGGTTGTCCCGTGCAACCGGACACCTACTAATTTCGTAGACTGTGGTAAACATTATAAGACACTTACCAATTTTCTCTCCGTACGTGAAGGATGTACAGTTTAATTCTTGGCATTTTAAGGCACAATGAATGGCGTTTTCGACATCAGTAGATGCAAACAGTTTGTTGACATTGGTAACAGTTTTGTTTATGCTCTCTAACCTGTACGTGTCCGCATCCACTAACATACACAGAATACATAATAAAATAAATAAACGCATTAATTTAATCTCAATTTTTTGAAAGTCAGCAATTTTTCGTTCCATTTCTTTCGTTTTACAAAAAGCAATTTATGAAACAAGCTTCTTGCAAGGTAATCATAAAAGTAAAACTAACAAACACTTTATTTTCCTTTTTAATAATTTATAAACAATTGTCGTTTACATTTCAAAGCAATTTTCTTTCTGGTCTCATGTTTGACAAGGTTTAGCGCGCCGTGATTTAGAATCTCGTGCCCCGAAGGGGATACGGTTTCAAATCCCACCCGGGGAGGTTATACCCTTCCATGAAAATTCGACAATCATGTCAATTTTCCTCCATTGATAAGATAATATGGAGAAGAGTCCGGTCTTGTGGAAGGGTATGTGAGTACTGGTTATAGACAATGATCCAGGAAAGCTAGGTTAGGTGCGCTGGACGCCGTAAAATAACCTAAAAAATTGTGTTGACACGGCAGTAAACCCGATGTAAAAAAAAATTGACGAAGTTCCCATTTCTAAAAAGGAGATATTGTGCATGCATTCGTGTTTTTGTTGTTGATGACTAAATATAATCTAGAATCGTTTTCGGGTCGTAGTATGTAATTTGGAGAATGATTTTCCTGTCAAAAGACTAAATGTTAAAAGCAACGTAGTCAACTATAGTTTTAAGCATTGACAACCGAAATCTACTTCCGGTTTCAATATACATGCACTTTCACTTTGAAATGCAATAAGTTATGCCTCAGTCCCATAAAGTCGTGGCCGGGTTGTCGCGGACCCGTACGTGCAGACATTCGGAACACCTCGACCTTTCATGAATGAATAATTCGTAGCGAATGGCCGAGGAGTTCCGAATGACGTGCAGACAGTCGTAGGCCGTGGGAAGCCTTGCGTATCAATGTGTATCAAGGTGACGGTACGGACATGGCACAGAACAACACATCCGTATGGAGCCGTAGCTGGAGGATATGCAAGTTTATTCCATACTCGGCCACGATTTTGTTCACGATTTGACTTTAAAACTGATACGTGTATCCATGACTCGTTTCACAGACCCGGCTTGCGGAGTTCGATCGCACGACGCTCGTACGGTGCCCTCACGGCTATTTTTATGTTTATTGGACTGTAGCATTACGTATTTAAGCAATACATGTAATTGAATTAAAAAGTTCTTTTCATAAGAGTACTTGTTGTTTGAAGTAGATGGGCCAATGTATCACGTCTTTGACTCGTAAAATGTGTTGTCTAATAGTTTAAGACACCTATTTACCCTGGCCCAGTCGAGATAAAATGTGTGCCTTTCACAACATTGTTTTTAGATAGTTAAAGCGTTTGAGGCTCAAAAATACATTTTGTTCGTTGCGATGTATATTTTGCCATCGGCCTATTCTTAAAAGGAAATCAGTTATTACCCTGCAGGCAGTTGTTGAGAAAAGCGTATTCTGTACATTTCGTCATAACTAACAAATTAAAGTATTCTATTATTTACAAATATTATTGATTTCGCTGAAATCACTTACTTAATTAAGTTCCAACAAAAGACCTGTTGTTTCCATAAATGATCAATGATTTTCTCCAGAAACAGAGCGTTGTCATGGATTGAAAAGAATATTTATTTATTCTAAGTATCATCTATGGACAACAAGAGCGTAAAACATATACACGAATATCATACATTATACTGCGTACAAAAAACAAAACGTGTTTTGGTAAACATTAGAATGAGACAATTCAATTCAGGGGTAGGCAGTAATGAAAATAAAATTTGTGTAATTCATTTTAACAAAATTAGTATGGTTAATAAACCACAATGTTTTTGTAAATCATGCTTGTAATGGTAGAACGCTTTCGATTACACCAACAACTAAGACACTTGTAATACATATCACAATTGTTTATTTTAAAGTCATCCTGGGCATCCCTCGTCGTGGGTTAGTTCGTTGTATTGTTATTATAAACAGTGATTTGTTTTTTGTTCGAACTATATATAATTGTAGGAACACATCTAGTTTAGCGGACCCGGAAGTAAATATCAATATGCGTGCGCAGCGTGCTGTTTCTCTTTTATGGCTTCCGCCCCCCCCCCGCTGATATTAAAAATGGATAACAAAAAGCATTTTAAAATAGTTATTTAAAATAATTCATTTAAAAAATGAATAAAAAACTGCATCCGTAAAAACAAAATGGCGTCCAAAATATGTAAACAACGCAACGTCCGAGCATGCGCAACAACGGGGTCCGCTAAACTAGATTATATCCATAATTGTATAAGTTAAAAGGGTTATTAAAGACTGTAAGAATAGTATTTTTTCTGCGCCGCTATCTAAGGCAAGTTTTTTGCCTATATTTTTAACCAATACAATTTACTTTACCATTGCATTTACATCCTTATGTGGGTATCTTTTAAAGGCAGACAAGTTGTATCATTTTTTTGTTTTAAAGCCCCATTAATATCAAAAGTAACATTGTTTTTGAAATAAAATAAAAATTGACATTTATCTATTTCGAACACTACTAATGAACAAGATTTTTTATTCAAATTCAAATATTGCTTGAATATGTTACGTTTGAGTGTGAAACGTCCTGCAAACCACCGTTCTTGTTTTCTGCATCTGTTGAGGATTTGCCTTTAACCAGTTTCCCCAGGTCTGTTGAGCAGACCCACGAGTACCGCCGGCCAAAGACACAGGAACTGTCGCTTAGTTGTGGTCAGTGTTCTGCTCATCATCGACCTCCATCATCAACATGGTGCTCGCTGTCATAGATATTTCGGGCCTTATCCATGTATATCTGATAGCGAGTGGTCCCACCGTCTTACGGTGTGGAGGTCGATAGCTTCCAGCTCTTCTCCTCTCGTCGTAACCATAGCCAGCTAGACGCACTCTCTGCAGCTTGGCTCAGTCTTTGGATAGTCTTGCGCCTGACTCTGCCAGTCGTCCCGATTGCTGCCATCAGTCGGCACACAGATTGGGAACAGAATCCCCTGACGCCTACTTCAATAGGAAACAGCCATGTGCGGTAGCCTCTTTCTCTACATTCGGTGAGAAGCTCTGTATATTTGGCTTTCTTCCTCTCGTAGGCCTCTTCACATCGTGTTTCCCAGGGTACTGTTAGCTCGATCATGATAAGCTTCTTCCCTGTTTCTGACCACAGTATAATGTCTGGTCTGAGGTTGGTCTGGACAATCCCTGGGAACACAAGCTTCTTTCCTAGGTCCACCTCCAAGTTAAATAAACTTTGAAATCTTAAGTTATTCATTGCATTTAAGTGAAATTAGATCGAAATCGAAAGTAGAATTTGGATGTCAATACTTTAAACAATAGTTTTGAGTCTTGTTGCAGAATTTTGCACTATTTTGGAGCAGGTATATTTCAAGAACATTAGTCCGTGTCTGCTATTATGTTATGAAAATGAATTCGTATTATTTTGATAGGGGAAACAGAAATGTTAAATAGACGTAACACACTCAATTTATTTAAAACGAGTTCACTTGTGAGGTTAGTTATACTTCTAAAAATGAAATTAAATCACAAAAGAAAAAGTAAAAATACGATCCCGGCAGGATTCGAACCTGCAATCTCCTGATCCGTAGTCAGGCGCCTTATCCATTGGGCCACGGGACCACTTTACACCAAACCGTAAAACAAAGTAAAATGAATAGTTCTTTACCAATCGAGATATTTATTCGTCAAGACGAAAATACTCATTTTTTTTATTAATGCCACTATTAGGGAAATTTATTCGACTTTCAGTGGCTGAATAATCGTACGATACTGCAGTACTCACTATCGACTAAATAGATATCAGTATTCAAGTCTGGGTATAATTGAACAAATATCGAGTATTTAAATCAGCAGGGTTAATTTATGTGCCACTGACAACTGAATAAACTTACCCATACATGTACTAAAGTATTCATCTGAACGAATCACGATCTTTATGCAAGTAAAATACCATAGGACCGAGTTCAATGATGGTTTACAATGAAACACGGTAGTTAATGGTTTGTACCGTTTCTAAACATTAGTTATCGAACATTATATGGACCGTCACATGTGTGCTCCTGTTCTAACTGCATTGGACTTAAAGACTTCCTTCGTCTATATAAAGAACTTCTTACACTTACCTTTCAAATTTCCGAAAGTGGTTATTTTTAGCATTGACCTTCACACTTGTAGAACATGGAACAACATAGAACAAGATAAAGAAATTATATTTCTTACTTTAATCACATAGTTAGAATAGCGAAAACTTAGTAAACAAAAATATGAAATTAGAAAATATTGTTTTCATTGGATTAGCAACGGTATTGTTTCTAGGTACGGACGTACTGTCATTTATCAACGACGCTGATTGTTCACATAATTGCACACTAGCTGGAAACTGGTACTGTGGACCTATACCATGTCCGTACATACCATGTGATGTACCAAATGTATGGGAGAAAGGAGATTGTTGTGAACACTGTCCAACAGATAGACAGATTGAGGAAGTAGGTAAGTTTGAGGTGTCTATATTAAGTAGTAATGATGATGATAATGATAATGATGATGTCGTTGTTGTCAATGAAAATGATGAATCTGATGATGATGGTGGTGGTGATGGTGGTGATGATGATGATGATGATAAAAATGATGATGGTGATGGTGGTGTTGATGATGATGGTGATGATAATGACGATGGTGGTGGAGGTGGTGACAATGATGATGATAATAGTGGTGGTGATAATGACGATGATGATAAAATGATGATGAAGATGATGATGATGATGATGGTTATGATGATAATAATGATGCTTATAACGATGATGATAAAAATCATGACGATGATGATGATTATGATGATAAAAATGGTGATCGTGAAACTAACGGCGATGATAATGATGATGAATGAAAATGATAATGACTGATGAAGTAAGATTTTTACTATGTAATATTTTTTGTATTATAAAAGTAATAGTAGTACACATGTATTTTGTTTAGTTTGCTACTTATGGATGTTGATTATAATGAGATAATGATTATGATGAAAATGTTGTTGATGGTGTTGATGATGTAGATGTTTTCTCCTACCTTTATCGTTTACCATTTGTCCTTTGACATGTTCTGTGTTATCTGCTTCCAATCTTTAAAACTAAATAGACCCCCTTACTCTCTTCTGAATAGTTCTTATCCGCCTCTCTGAATAAACTATTATATTGTTAAGTTTTATTCATCTGTCAGCCATGAACACCGCTGATTTAAATACTTACTACAATACTTCTGTACACACGATAAAAAAAGAGTACGAGGATTATCGAATAAATATCTAGTATTTGAATCAGCGGGGTAATGCATACAATACTTAAAAATATTTCGTTTGTGTTCTTTTACATAGAATAAAAATCGATTAATGTATTAAATTCAGGGGGTTGAATATATAAATATAGAAGCATATCTCTCTATTTTTCTTTACAGATAATCAGATAGAACCAACAGTCATCACAAAGAATGTAACAGCTCACCTGTGTCCATATCCATGTACTATGGGCAATGAAACAACATGTGTTCCACCACCATGTCCACCACCAGCCTGTGTTGACCCTGCTAAATATAGACCGTCTGACTGCTGTGAATATTGTCCACATGGTATATATAATATACTTGTTTTGGTCGTAATTTTGGTTAAATTTGTACGCTGGTATCCTATCCGGTCATCCTGGCTTTTTAACCCTTAACTGATCAGGACGTAGGCAAGAACATTTGAACCCAGATATCGGTTACCATGGCAACGCTGGAGCGGAATAAAAGGATAAACACGTCAAAGCTCTTCCTAACCAAAAATGTGCTGTTCATCCATTTCTATTTTCCCAAAATGATGCCTTATATGCTAGTTCAGAGACTTCAATTTTCTATGATTTTGGCTCACAGTTCAATAGCGCCGGAAAGCCCTTCGAGTTCAAATGACCCGGCTACATGTAGAAATTCAACTAAAAGCTATCAAACTAATGTTTATCAGTGCATTCAGCTCTTTGATTTTTCAATTTCAGTTGAGGCTTTTTTAACGGTTATTGTTGTGTATTTCAGGCTTAAACTGCAGAGGACCACAAGGCAGCATCATTCCTTACGAACATTGGAAAATAATTGATGGCAAAAAATGTACATGTAAATACCCAGCAATGAATGCAGATTGTGTTTAGATCTATTTTCTTGTAATTGGAATAAAATCAACTAATCTTCTCTTTGATTCTTGACGCTTATTTCCGAGTTTTATTTACATTCTTTCAGTGCCATCAGAATCTGTAGCGTGCGTAGTAGGCTATGGGCATGATTTCGATTCCCGTAGGTTGTTGCTGGTTCAAACCTCAACCGGGCTGGTTTTACATTTCCTTTAAAATTGAATAAGGTAGGTTAATTGGAAGGGTAGAAGAGCACTGATCATAGATTTAGGTCCAGTAAAGCTACGTTAGTGGAGCTGGTAACCATAACATGAACATAATTTGTGTTGGGTGGTAGCACATGCAGTCAAAACATGTTCAACACCCTTAGCTTGGTTACTAAATGTTCAAGTAGTAATGTGTTTAAACACAATTGGTATTGACGGTATTTACAATGCTCTGATTAAACGTGTTCAAACACAAACGCACGGTCGTAAAAATTCTATTACAAACATGCTTTAACACAAACTGTAATATAACAAATAAAACATGGCCTTGATGGGCAATATGCAATATTCATGTTCAATACAATTGCTCTGCTGCTACAAAAAATATAAAGAACACAAATGCTCTTTTAATACAAATACATTTACAAACACAACAAATTCATAGTAGTTCCAAGTAAACTTATAAACATGTTCAAACATGTTTAAACACAAACGGCATCGTTGCCAGGATGATTACATGTACAATTCTTCCCGTCTATTATCTTCCAATGATTCCAACCAATAATACTATCATCTGGTCCACGACAATTGTCTCCTGAAATAACAGAAAAAAATGTTGTTCGAAAAACCTCGGGAATTTCCGTTCATTCTTGTTCGTGGAACTAACAAATTTGGGCGTCAGAACTATGGAGTTTCTGAAGTGACATTTTGAAATACAAATACATGAAGATTATTACAGTTTTGAAATACGGGGGTTTACCGATTTTGGCCTGTCCAATCCTTTTTTACAATATCAGGTGACAATTATCAAGCTATGACTGTATGCTGCTAGTTAATAAAGGGAGACAACTTCTACTTTGATAAGACATTTATTATTTCCCTTTGTTGACAATTTTACAATGATTTCTAAATACATTCTGTGGCTACGCCCGGAGTAAGACATGTGCAGTTTTTGTCGTCGATAATTTTCCAGTGTGGAAAAGAGATGATAGAACCGTCGGGTCCTCTACAGTTAAGACCTGAAACAAAAATCCGACAGGCCAAAATTGTGTGGTTTTTTTTGTAGGCATTGAGACATTGGACCTGATGCAGAAATCTGACGGACCAAACATATACAGAAACAGACATTGAGGGGCGGATAGGCATTTGTCTGGTAATGATGGGATTGCAAGTCGGACCCTTATTCGAAAAGTTTTGTGAATATTACTTTGCATACCTACAAAAATATTACTGTTACTTATTACAATGGGCCTACCTTTATAACTATCTTGATATTGTTACACACATCAAAAAATACAAAAAACTAAGTGCTAGTCTATTGAACTATCGAGTTCTGAGGGCCATGCAGTACTCGTTATAGTCTTTGAAAAGGAGAAATCTAACTAAGTGAAATAAAAATCAGGGCTAAATTTTCACAACCCAAATATATAAGTCGTGTTGGAAAATCAGGTGAGCGAAAATTAGAGGTATTGTATTATGTCTTACCATGAGGGCAGTAAACGCAGCAATCAGTTGGTTTATATCTGGCTGGGTCCACACAGGCTGGAGGAGGGCAAGGTGGTGGGTAACATAACGTCTGGTTGCCTACTGTACATGGGAACGGACAATAATGTGCTGTGACATTCTTTGTGCTTACCGTGGCTTCAATCACGTCCGCTGTAATAGAAAGAATATTTCGTACTACTCGGCCAATCGCTACCTCGGATATAGTAAGACGCCATTTTGGAACTACCTTTGTGTCACATGCTCATACAAAATGGTTTGAGAGGAGTTGGTCGAAGTATTTCGAATGAAAAAGAATGTGAATGGTTAAAGTGAATATAAGAGCAGAAGTCAATCGTAAATATTCGACAATTCTGTGACCAGAAAATATTCATCCCAACCCAGTTCAGAGTGACCAGAGACGCACCAATCGGAATAGTTCCGACTTTGTCGTCAGAAGGTTAAAATAATTGGTCGGAATACTTCGGTTATGTATTATTATTATATTTTTGCACATCAGTGGAGTACTGGAGTATCATCTCGGGTTCACTGCTTCTGTTGGTTTTACATAAAATAAACAAATCTGAAAATGATGCCGGTGACATACATATTATATAGATCGTACAAAAACCCTGAGTATGTAAACTATACAGTGAACTGATTTGCTAAAGGGGATGTTCAGGATGACAATAAAACGTCATTTTAATATATTTTTATAAGTGTCCTGTTGGTGTAATGGTAAAAGGTTTTACCATTATAAGCATGATTGACTGGATTGGGGGCTGGTTTATATGCTACACTTATTTGTAAAAATAAACAATACAATATTATGTCCAATATATTTCCAAAGGGAATATATATAAAAAATATATAGATCACTCTGTTGTCGTTAATATTTCGGCCGAAGCCTTTATCAAGAAATTATTTTCAGAAAAAGAATGGAAACAAGAAAAAAGAAAATAATTCCTTGATAAAGGCTTCGGCCGAATATTTATGAAACAGAGTTTTCTATAATTTTTATAAATAAACGATACAACTTTCTTGTTTTCAATACATCCTTACCTCAGTAGTGGACTGGTTAATTTTGATGTTTACACAAACATGTCCTGTTTTTTATGCGAACTATACTACGTAAGATGAAAAGCAAAATTAAAACTTACCAGTCACCAAAGTCCATACATTTGTGTAAAGCATAAAAACAGCGTAGAGCACAAAAACAGAAACTCCAAAAATATTCATATTTTTCTGTTTGTTTTTACTTTCCAATAAGAATTACAACAATAACACTCGTAATTTTACTTAAATGGTTTCATAGATTTTCTTATCTATATACATCATTGTCAATATTCCTCATTAGGAATTAAACTAATTAAACAGGGGTGGATCCAGCATGGTCCTATCGGGTCAAGACCCCTTCATTCTCAGTCCTCTTTAAAACTTCAAACTACTTGGAACTCTCGAAAAAAGTTGCATTTGAACATAATGGCTCAAGTCAAAAATGGTTTTTACTAGTTTTATTTTTATCTCGTTCCGAAAGGATGCAATGGTTACCTCCCCTTTGCCATCAATATATAGCTCTGTCCTTTTTCTAACGACATGAACAACTGATAAAAGCATTTAATATGAAAGTATTCACTGGTCAAACCATGAAGGTTTTTAGACTTTGTTTATTTGGATTTGTAATATTGTTGTTATGTAGCAGAAATGCACGTTCTTCTGAAATAGGTAAGTTATCTATTTTACTTTATAAAGCCAGTGTCCGGAAGAGGTTGCTGATCCGAGCATCACTGCGATCCCTAGGGCTGGTTATATCCCTCAATGAAGATTCAACAATAATTTAGGCTTTTATCCATGATTAGGGTATGTAGAGAAGTTACCGACCTTTTGGTAATAGACAAAGGTATAGGAATGTTTGGTTAGGTGAGTTGGTCGCCGTAAAACGACCATAATTATTGTTCTTTCGGCGTAAACTCCAATAACACTATGCAAGTTTTCAAGCATTTTATTAAGAGATTAATACATGGCAGTGGATGGCCTAATGACCATTGTCAACCCGTTTGGATGAATAATAGTAAACCGTTGTTCCTGAACAGAAGAGAACAGAACATTTTTCATGTATACCCAAACACATTTTGTTATTTTGTACGTATTATACATGGTATATACTATATTTAGTTACAAATATTTAAAATGAATAATTTCAGATAAAGAGGTAAAATCAACTACACCTACCAAGAAGATCACAGCACAGTTTTGTCCCTACATGTGTACCTTAGGTGATGCTATACTATGTAACCCACCACCGTGCCCACCACCACAATGTGTTGATCCTGGGAAATATAGACCAACTGATTGCTGTGAATATTGTCTAGACGGTAAGTGTGCTTAATTCAAATATATAAAACCACTAAGACCGGAACTGTTCCGAGCCAAAACACTATGTACACGTGTGTACATGAGAGATTTACAACTTTTCTTGGACATTTTGTCTATAACCAGTACTCACCTACCCTTCCAAAAGGCCATAAACTTCTCCATATACCTTATTAATGGAGGAAAATTGACATAATTGTCATTTTTTCATGAAAGGATACAACCTCCCCGGGTGGGATTCGAACCTGTGCCTCCCCCCCTCTGAGACACTTGATTCGGAATCCTTGTGCGCTACCAACTGCGCTACCGACCCAGATTGTGATACCTGTTACCTGGGTACTACGTAGGACACATTTTCCAGAAAGGTTTGACAAACAAATGGTTGCTATGCTAAGAGT
This sequence comes from Mactra quadrangularis, assembly GCA_025267735.1. Lineage (NCBI taxonomy): Eukaryota > Metazoa > Mollusca > Bivalvia > Venerida > Mactridae > Mactra > Mactra quadrangularis. Next base: position 21,157,548 of record CM046310.1, on the reverse strand, counting down.
TACATAGAAACAGAACACAAAGTATTGTGTAAACAATATTTCTGCTAATTTGAATTGTCTGAGAATTAAATTTTTAAAGTACATATGGTTCACAATATTTGGTAATTTTACACCATTATGTTCAATGCTCGTAGACATTGTATGAATTTTATCAACGATTAGTTTACGAATTTTTATTGTCATTGTAATTTCATTAATTTTGCTTACACTAATTCACTTCGATTTAGTTGTGAAACACATTCTTACAACTTAGTTAATCACTCTCGAGTTCGCATGCTGGTCTCCTAGTACTAGGCTTATAGGATGAAGTTTCTTACTAAAGTAGGATGAGGTGTTATTTTTAATCAACGCGGGGAATGCTATCCTATGATCATTTTCTATTAAACGTCGTAACCACTCGACCACTTTATGTTGAGAGGTTTGCACATTTTAATAGTAAGATTTTCAAGACAACAAATCTTATGTCTAAGTTATTTTTATTCGTCTTTTTCCTCACACACAATGTATAATTGTTTCTTGGTTCAATTCAGGTCAAAAGAACTGTAGTGGTCCTGATGGTGTCATAATTGAGTATCAACATTGGAAGATAGTTGATGGTCAAAATTGTACATGTAACTTTCCAGGAATGAATGCTGATTGTGTTAGCTCATATTTTAGCTGATATTTAGATATACATGTACGTGCATTATACAGCTAGGATAGTTGAAACTTGTATTTTACTCTGTTTCTAACATGTTCTGGTTGATCTAAATTCCCTTGTTATATATGTTATATATGGGGTTAATGTTATCATAAATAAAATATGTAAAACAAAAACAACATTTCGTGCCACATTTTATGATCATAAAAGCTATAGTTGTACTGATGGCAAAAAGCACACAAGAAAGATAACTCTTGAAAAACTTTCTGACATATCTGTATTATTACCTCCCTTTAAACAAATCGTAAATCAACTTTTATCTTTGTAGGGGCCTACTTATCTACCCTTTAAGCATACTAACCTGAAGATATCTTATTTGTTTATACAGCTTGTTTACTTGTATGAATTTTTTGAAGTATTTTAACATTTACAAAACGTATGAAGCAAAAAAATCCGTCAATTTTAGAATAAGATCTTTTTACCGTTTTAACTCTTGAGCTCAGTAAATGATACTTTGAATTGTTGCTTTGCCACTCTTGAAAATATGTTTTCTGAGCTTACTCGGTAAAATAAAAGGTCGATCCCAAACCAAAATCGACCATTATCCTCTATTCAGAAATGCCAAAACCAAAGTAAAAAAACGTCAACCAAAATTTTGAGATATTTGTTTTATTCCTGATAATAAGAATTTAAACACATGATGTCTGAGTCAACGGATGCTCACAGGTACAGTTTTTACCATCTATAATTTCTGAATGTTGCCATGGTATCACGTGACCATCAGGTGCTGAACAATTAGGTCCTGAAATATAATATTTGTGCATAGATCAGCCTTGCACCTCCTGAATTTTAATAATGGAATCGCCTTTTTATAAATTTTGTGCAGTTCATTGTCAATTTAAAAGATATTTTATTAGAATGCTTCTGGATTCAGATAATATGCTCGTCTTTTCATACATTTAGAATAATCTTTTTGTAAATTTTTGGATATCTAGTAAAAAATCTTAAGTTAACGCTTGAGTTGCTTAAGTCTGCCAATAGACTCGTCTGGCCATACATTTGGAATAATCCATTGTCAGTTCAAGGGACATCAAAATGCAAATAGCCTTTGATTTCTCATATTAAATCATATCAAAAATGGACTCGTCTTGTCATGGAGTGGACCATTGTCAGGAATGCCGAGGTTCTTTCCTATATCAGTCACCTCTACATAACAAGCAGTAGTCTAGTGGAAGGACGCGCGCTTAGGGATGGAGAAGTCCCAGATTCGAACCCCGCCATGGGCACCGCTAATTTCTTTGAGCAAGAAATTTACCTGTGATTGATTCACTTCAGCCATGTGGAAGTAGGAACCTGCTAGGGTGGTATAATTCCGTAGCGCCAATCTATCGGCTGAACAAAGCGGAGTAAAAGACTCCTCAGGGAGAAATATACCAGTAGCCGATGACCAGGGGTAATAGCTGTATAGTCGGTGAACGTGCATTAGCATAAAACTTGAACTATAAAATCCCATTACTTTACATATTTACCTCTACATAACAACCAATTTAATCAAAAATCCCTTTACTGTCTGAGGTAGAGAGATTGTACTGTACATCTAGTCATCTGCTATAGTCTTGGTCACGGAAAGTAATTTTCTATTTTATACAACTGTCAGTGGCGCATACATAAGCTCCGCTGATTTAAATACCTCGATCGATAGAAATATATTTATTTCAGCGGAGTGAATACATGATCATTTATAATATTGTATGAGAGGTCAGATACGTGACCTTGGACAAAAAAGATAACAAAATGTCAAAACTATGGCTAGAGACTAAAACCTATTGGACATGTACAATCTAATCCGAAATGGAAAAAATCGTTAAATATATGGGGTTATACGGAGCCCCTAAAGTGACATTTTGAAATACTTTTTTTATTTTCACCGTTTAAACGTAATATTATTTCGTAAAAAGGAAATAATATTTCGTAAAAACGAAATAATATTACGTTTAAACGAAATAGTTGTGAAAATAAAAAAAGTATTTCATAATGTCACTTTAGGGGCTCCGTAGGGTTATGTCAAGCAAGTTCAGGACTGTCATATAATACCATTTGGGTCTCACATTGCACAAAAATATATAAATTAAAGAGCCACAGGAAGCTATCAAATCATCAACTTTTTAGCAAAACTTACGTAAATTACCGAAGACGATAGTAACTACTCGGCATTTTCCGTGACCTGAACATTTTACCAACCTGATCGAGTTTAGTTTTGAATTCTTTTAAACTGTCAGTGTCGCATACGTTAACCCCGTTGATTTAAATACTCAATATGTAGTCAAAATTCCCCGTAGATAAATACGGATATTTCTATTTATCGATCGTGAGTGCAAAAGCACTGCCGTGAGTATTTAAATCAGCGGGGTTGATGAACGCACCACTGACTGTTTAGTGAAGTTATTTCATTGCTTCGCGCCCTGGTACCACTGACCACCCGGAAGCCGAATTGGTCTAGTCTGGATGGAGGTGAAAAGTAACTGGGAACCTCTTTTCTGCTTCTGTCTTTTATCTGTTTAGGCACTAATTCTTGCCCGATCTATTTTCTCTTTCTTTGAACACCATCAAAGAAATGTCAAGTCTGACAGTTTGATGAAAATATGTAGATATATAAGAAGCTACTTACCATTTGGACAAGATGGACAGCAATCGCCAGGTTCTTTATGAGAATCAACACATGGTGGTAGTGGACATGGTATTGGGTGACAGAAATGATGACCATTTATCGTACATGGATAGGGACAGTCATTCTGTCTTTTAACTTCTTGAAAAATATACAAAAATAAACTTCTTAATTATAATTATAGAAACCAAACGGGATGAAATTCCGCCTTCTGTCCATTTAAAGACTTCTCCTTCCGTACTGATGTCGATTTGCAGATATTGAAAAAAAAGTGTTTAAAGATTATAAACTGTACATTAAAGAATCGTTTAGATATCATCACAATAACGAATTTGCAGTAGGGTTTTGTAAAGGCATAACATTTATACATTTTATTAGGCCAATTATACTGTAATTAAAATTAACAAAACGTTGACCTCGTTTCGCTACGATTGATGTTTTTGACTTAAGCATTTTACGTAACTTTTGAATGGGAAAGTGATGCCTCGTATTTAATAGGTTTAACAAAATGATGAATAAGTTCAAGTCATAAAATGATGAATAAGTTCAAGTCACCCTTCGACCAGCACTCCAGTGGTTTGATTATATATGTGTAGATATTATATTTACATTAGTGTATGTTTTACAATCGTATTGTTCACTGTATACGAAATTTCTGTGGCAATATCATGAAATGTAAATAAATATATTAATATAATTGAATTAGTTAGTTAATAATCACATATCTCACGTAAAAGCTATAACTCGAAGGTTCTTGACAAAAAGTTTAAGCGAACCTTGACCAGCTTAAAGCGCTTCAATGAATTAAAAACTACTGTACTTGTTACCAATCTTATTCCCGTATTTGTCTATAGTTCGAACAAAAAAAAACACTGTTTATAATAACAATACAATGAACTAACCCACGACGAGGGATGCCCGGGATGACTTTAAAATAAACAATTGTGATATGTTTTACTTGTGTCTTAGGGCACGTTCCGCAAGGAAATCGCAAGATAGCGCTTCGTCCTCTGGTACCTTTCTTGCACCTAAAGTATGTGACACCAAATCGAGGGTAACTGGGGACGAAGCGCTAGCTAGCGATCGCCTTGCGGAACGTGCCCTTAGTTGTTGGTGTAAAGGAAAGCGTAGGTACCATAACAAGCATGATTTAACAAGTGGTGGTGGTTTATCAACCATGCTAATTTTGTTAAAATTAATTACACAGATTTTATTTTCAATACTGCCTACCCCTGAAATGAATTGTCTCATTTTTGATGATTACCAAAACTCGTTTTGTTATTTTGTACGCACTATACGTAAAATATGGAGTGCCAGATGAAAACAAAAGACAGCTTATAATCAAGATGTCCAAAAAGTGAGATAAAACATATAAATACAAATGTTTTACCATTTATATCCCCCATTACAACACCGAGTACCAAAGCAAGCGTCAACGAATATAAAATGGAAACCATTTCAAATCATTCACTATAGTTTCTTAATTACATTAACTAATTTTAAGATAATACGTCTGTCCAATCTCAAGCTGTTTGACCTAAGTTTTAAACTTAAAAAAGAGTATGGAGGCCATTTACTACATGTAACCTCGAACATAGTATACGCCATATTGGAACTACTTTTGTGTCCCATGACTAAACAAAATGCTTTATCTGGTGATGAAGTAAACAAATCCACGGTCGTTTAGGCGATGATTAATGTTAAATGAATTTTAGTCACATAATTGTACATATAAATGTGTAAACAAGTCCTTGTGTGTATATACAATTAAGTGTATTATGAAATGACAAATAAACAGTACCCAGATTCGTAGCCCAGCAGGTAGCGCGCCTGGATACGAAATTGTTACCCTTAGGGGATGCAAGTACGTATTTCATCCGGGGCGTATACCCTTCCATGACAATTTGACAATTTGTTTCTTCATTAATAAGGTATATGGAGAAGTTTCCGGCCTTCGGAAGGGTATGTGAGCACTGTTTATAGCCAAAGGTCCAGGAAAGCTAGGTTAGCTGTGGTAACCGACGTAAAATGACCTTAATTTGAGTTGATAAAGTATTATCGCTGCTGCATAGCGGCCCTCTAAAGAGTAATTCTTGTTCACAACAACAGCTTTTGAGGCATAATTTTAATTGAATTTAATCTTTGCAGAGCAACAACCTCTAAACAGTAACACACTTTAGTTCCTCCCAGTGGGTGTTGCTCAAGAGAGGTTATACTGTATCGTTAAACCAAAACAAAAACAAAAAAGAAACAAGAATCATGTATAATATCAATTGTATTTCATTCACTGAACTCAATATACAAACTAGCCAACAACATTATGTACAACAACAGAGCCTCCATTCATTCCACCATTAGAACAATATACCACTGTACCATCAGACATAGTGGCGTTAGTGTTCTCTGGTATAACAGTACCTTGATACGAACAATTTGGTCCTGTAAAAAAGAGGATCATTTGAGTATTCAGTACTTGCATGACATACTTTTATTGGGTTTTAATGCCGTGTCAACACAATTTAGGTTGTTTTATGGCGTCCAGCGCGCCTAACCTATAGCTTTCCTGGACCCTTGTCTATAACCAGTACTCACCTACCCTTCCACAAGGCCGGAAACTTCTCTATATATCTTATTAATGGAGGAAAATTGACATTATTGTCAAATTTTCATGGAAGAGTATAACCTCCCCGGGTGGGATTCGAACCCGTACCCCTTTCGTGACACGAGATTCCAAATCCCGGCGCTACCAACTGCACCACCGACCCGGGTTCATGAAATGAATATTGAATTCCTAGCATTTGTTCCTGTCTTCAATAACAAGAAATTTAAGTATGTTTGTCCTTAAAAAGGACATTTGAGCAATTGGTATTGGAAAACATACACAACACTTGAGATTTGGTTTTGAAATCGAGCATCTAAAATCGCTAACTGGTAAGTGGTTAACTAGTTACGTAACTGAAAAATAACTTGAAGTAACTAGTTAAGTATGCAATTAACCGGTTACTTAACTTATGATTCACTTACTATATACTTATCTAAAATCGTTAAATGATAAGTAGTAACCTAGTTATCATTTAACGATTTTAGATAAGTATATAGGAAGTGTAATAAAATATAAGTATATAGATAAGTAGTAACCTAGTTATATTTAACTATAGAACCCCTTCGTTAACTTGTAAGTCATGTAATTATATGATGGCAGAAATATGCTACCATATTTGGTCAGTCACTAAATCAAAATCTAAACATTATTTACCATTTAGGCACTCGTAACAACATCCATCAGGTCGTTTTTCAGCATCCACACAGTTTATGTAACATGGTAACGGATGACAATAATGGTAACCATGATGTGTACATGGATACGGACATTCTGATGTTGTAGGATACGTTGTTGTGGTAAATGGTATCCATGCCTTGAAATTTTCATTATTTCTTGACTTTTTTAATCTGTAATAGAAAAAAACAACTAGAACTAGAGCTAGTAAGAATTAGGAAGCACGTGTTTGTTGTAGGCTATCTTATGTCATGCTTTACTCTGTGGATCTGCTTGCCGAACTCATTTGGCGCATTATATAAATTATCATCATTATTATTATTGTCATAATCAGTATCACCATCATTGTTGTCATTATTTTAGTATCATTGTATCTGCTATCATTGTAATAATTATTTTCATTATTTTCATTTTTATAAATTTCATTTTTATCATTTTCACTTTTATCATTTTCATTTTTATCATTTTCAATTTTATCATTTTCATTTTTATCGATTTCATTATTTTCAATTTCATTTTTATCATTTTCATAATTATCATTTTCATTATTATCGTTTTCAATTTATTATTTTCATTATTATCATTTTCATTATTATCATTTTCATTATTTTCATTTTCATCCTTATCATTTTCATCCTCAGCATTTTCATCATCATTATTATCATTATCGTCAAAATTAGCATCATCTTTCTCATTTTTACTATCATTAATATTTTTGTAATTAACGCCATAGCAACTTTGTTCTCTTTTGAAAGCCACTGAATCCTCTTACGACTGGTTCGGTTGGCCTATTTTAAACGACAACACACTGGGAAGATGAAAGAAATTCTATGGGAACCTAACGCAGCACAATCGTGGATTTAAATAAAATACATGAATTGTTTTAAAGAGTAGGAGAACAAATCTCGTACAAATACCAAAAAATTGCAAATGTACAAAGCATGTTTTGTTTGATATTGTATGGTTAAACGCCGTAGTAACACATTGTATAGGTCATATAACGGCGGTCAGTCAACCTGCTAACTCTTCCTGGAAAGGCTAAATATCTGGATTTAGCTGTTAACCAACTACATGTACTAAGCGCATACTTCCGTCAGTGAGTGACAACTGCCCTACATAATTAAGAATCATTAGTACGAGAGAGAATGGCCGTAGAATAATTTCATAACCAAACTCCACGAAAGTATGTCCCGCCCGGGAATCGATCCTACGATCCCTCGATCAGTAGACTTGTGCGCTACCAACTGAGCTAGCCTGGTGGCTACCAAGCATGCAAGAGAATAGAAACGCCCAAAACAAAGAAACGACAAGATGTCATGAGTGGTAAACAAAGTTAAAGCCAACGTCATGAAAGTTTAAGGTAACAAAATAAGTAATACCTAAAAAGAGCTTTTATCGATGGTGGTGTTGTTTGTGTTGACACCGTGGTTGTTGTTTCCGGTTCATCCGGGCACGTGCCACAGCAGTTTCCGGGGCCAAAAACTGGGTCAATACAAGGTGGCGGTGGGCATGGAAAAGCGAATGGGCATCCATGAATAAACTTTCTTACAAGATCATTTGTCCTAGAAATGCCAGTAACAGAATAAGCACAAAATGTCAAACAGGTCGCGAAAACTAATGACAAACGTTCAGTACGCATGCGCATGATTGCAAAACACAATTATGGATTGATCGAAACCTTTTAAGTGAATAAAAGAGTGTTCTTTTGAACAATAAGTTGTTTATTTGTAGAACGTGTTATCTCTTATCAGTTGACAAGTTCTGATTTCTGTCAAATTGAAGGACAAATACTGTTTTACGTGAATAAAATATCCAGGTGGCGTTTCTTTCGTGTTTTGCTAATAACTGACAAATAATTATGTTGTGCGTTGTTAATTGCATAGGCACAATAAATATGGTGACATTTTGTTTGCCATTGTAATCGCCGAGGTATTAAATAAGCTGGCCGGTTCTATCCTTTTAAATGGTCGAGTGGTATAAATACACCATGTCGTCTTCCGGCGGACGCCTAGTCTGCACATTCAAACTTCTTTTTCTTCTGTTATGGTACAAGTTTTTACCAGGGTCCGTTTGATACAAAAGATGCATAATGTGCAAACCCTGGCTAAAACTTAAGTATTACTTAATTGCCTGAAAGACATTTCGATTGAAAAACCTTCTTCCTCCGCTGGTCCTCTTGGATTCTCATCAGTGTTGATCGCCCTCATTGTTTCTCATCCGGGCGTGGGACCGGCTACGGCTGCTTTTTATGCATCTTCATATAGCTGACTTTGAAACCATTAGCTATACTTTAATGATACATATTCGTTTGACTAAGATAAAATTTATTAAAATCGGGGGGGGGGGCAGAACAATTCAATCAAACGATGTATTCCTGTTCACCATGGTTCTTGTGTGAGAAAAGGCCAGCTGTTCTTCAAACATTGGGTCTCGCTTGCACCACAGATCAATTCAAGGCTCGATAGTTAGGTAAGTTAGGTAAACTGTCTATATCGTGTAAATACGGTTGTTAAGAAAAGAAACATAATTCAAAAAATGGACAAATTCCAAGTAGGAAGCACTTAGTGTTCTGAAACAGTTTGAGGTTTGAAAAATGTTAATATGTTGGTATCGTCAGTACACACTGGACTTTTGGGATGGTGTCGACGATTTTTCATGGTACGTTGTATGTAGTCACGTGGTCGGAATAGAGGATTGTTTTATTGGGAGTACTCACCTACCCTTCCACGAAGATGACAACTTCTCGATATACTTTAGTAATGGTGGAAATTTGACAGAATTGTCGAATTTTCATGTAAGGATGTAAACGCCCCGGGTGTAACTCGAACTCGTACCGCCCCTGGGAAGCTAGTTTCAAAACCCCGGCGCGCTACCAACAGCGTCATCGACCCAAGCTGAAAACAAGCAGAGACTAATTGCTGAGCGCTGAGTAACCAAGACATGGAGTAGAATGTTCTAAATACAGACCAATAGAAGTTGTTTCAAACTAAAAGCAAAAAACAAGTGTATGAACTAACCAATTTATGGCCAACTTGAAACAGTTCTTAATCTAAGATATAGTAAGTGCTTTCAATATGCTAGTCAACTGTGTTTACAACAATCTGATACATTGTAATAAATATTCGATGTAAGTCCATACACAGTTCTTTAAGCGACACATTCACAAGTGCAGTTATATTTTTACATTTTGAAATTATCTGTTATTATCTATTATTCTGTAAAGAAAATAAATTGCTAAAAATTTAAGACAAATTGACCTTTAGATTGTTAGAAAAGTAAGATAATAGAAACTAAAGACTCGCTAAAATGATCAATATCGTTACTAATGGAGCAGTAGTCCAGTGGTAGAACGCGCGCTTAGGGACCAAAAGGTCTCGGGTTTGAACTCCAGGGGCACTGCTAATTTCCTTGAGCAAGAAATTTACCTTCTCTTCAGCCAGGTGTAAATGGGTATATGTACCCGCGGGGATGGTATTATTCCGTTGCGCCAAAGTGTGGGCTGCACTAAGAGAAGTTAAAAGACTCCCCAGGGAGATTGATAAATAGATACCAGTAGCCTGATGACCAGGTGTAATAGCTGTAAAGTCGGTAAACGTGCGTAAGCATGAAACTTAGACTATAAAATGCAATTACTTTTTTTAATGAGGTAGGTTTTATACAAAAAATCACATCTCTTTCAGATGGTTGTATGTCAATGTTCACTGAATTTATTATCATCAGCACAATGCTTTACTTCGACTAAATTGTTTACTGTACTTTTTTGAGAGTTAAAGAAAAGTTGACATTTATGTTGAAATCTGTGGATGTGCACCTTTAACGGGCTGGTGACCTACATCATGGCTACATGCTAGTTGAAATAAACCAAACACTCCGAACACCACAACTATCTTCTATGTAGATTTGCGTAGAAAATCGACAAGGAATTCCAAATGATATCCTAAATGTATACTCTGCTGCAAAGGACTGGTTATCATCGGATAGCCGGATCCGGACGGATAACCATTGGATAGCCAGATCCGATTTGGTTCGAATCTCTCTCCAAAATTCGCCTTGATAAACTTGAGCAAAAACTGTATTCCACCAGCTTAGTAGTGAGGTACCGGGAAGCGTACACAGGAATGAAAAATCTTAATTGTAAGAACTTGGTTTCACAATCGTGCTAAATTAAATTAGTATGATTGAAAAATATAGTAATAAAATAGCGACCGTAACGGTTCGCGAGCCAAAGACATTACACTGTAAATCGAAACGTTAAACTTTTGAACACCATTTGAACACCAAAATGCAACAGATATTGAACGCCGTCATTTGTTCAAAACGTGTTCTAAACTTTAACACTTGGTGTTTAAAGAAGAACGCCTTTAGAACACACGTGTTCAGTAAATAAACGGCATGTATTAAATATCTGAACACTTAAAGTGTTCAGAAATTTAACGTTTGGGACGTTCAAATCCAATGCAACAGATATTGAACACTTTGAACATGTTTAAAGAATAGGCGTTTATATTTTGAACACTAATTGAACAGTTCATATTTCCAAATAGAACATACAGGCGTTCAACTATTTAATGCGTTTAAACTGTAAGTGTTCAATTACAATGGGGTTGTGACCGATATCGTAAAACCTTTTTTCTTCATTTCTACCTGCAAATGATTAAAAGATTAAACAAAATATATATCATAATAGCACTTTATTCATCATTGAAGACTAAATTGATACCCATGAATTTATATAAGTAACTATCAATAAAATATCTATAAGTATTAGACATACAGTCGATAGTCATTTCAAGGTATAATATCCTTCAACAGTGTTCATTGCATTCAATTTAAAAGTTGATCGAAACCTTAAGTAGAATTACAAAGTTATTTATCAAAAAAGTCTCATTATTTATATATGAAGACATCTATCATGAAACTCTTTAATTTCTTCGCAACTTCTTGTCGGTATAAAAGCTGGTCTCAATTATCAGTGTTTTAAGTGGTTAGAACTTCTGTTTTCTCCTTCATCTTGTAGTTCCTATATAAATACATGAAAAATAACAAGATTGACACATATACATTGAATAGTTATTAAGAAATATGTGGCAGTAAGATTCTCACGCTTAAAATTGCAAAAGATCAACATGCAAATATGTTGGATAGTTCAACTGTGATCGAAACAAATATGGCGTCAAAACAATGATGTTATTTTAGGACTTGCGATATACAAAAATAAAATTAATAAATATTTTAACACCAGTGTTCAATTTTGAATGCCGTTGCGTTCAAATTTTAAATCCTGAACGCGTCTGATCAAATATTTGTAAATCTGATATATACGTATACATTGGGCATACAACTGTTCAATGTTATCATTTAACATGCACAATACCTAAGTCCAAAGCTTTTATACCATTGTAGATTTAAGAGAATTACAATAGTTAGCCAAAGGCATCAACTTTCCAATGTTTGTAATATGTTTTCGCGATCTGAGTCATAAACGACTGCTAATGTTATAATACAGGGTTCACTACCAAACGAATAAAATGTAAAATAATTCAAAATATAGTATACATTTATAAGAGTCATTAAATCTGGTACAGTTAAAACCATGGAAACATGAATAATTTCAAAGAAAAATATAGTCACCTGCTTCTGTTCTAAAGAAATCTCGAAGGTCATTGCAAACGATCCCACAATGCGTTTCAACAGAATCTATTTTTAGACTCACGCGCGCGAATTAAACGCATTAAACGTTCAACATTTTAACACAGTTTAAACGGCAGTGTTCAAAACAGTTTTGTCGAAACGATTTTTGACAAAGAAATGATTTTTTTGTAAAGTATTTCCAAGAAGCTAAGCTGGAAAAGAAAGTTACTAGGTTTCTTCAAATAATGTTTTGTCGTAAATACCTTTATTTAAAGATAAATATTTTTGAACACCAAAACTGTTCATGTCTTGGTGTTCAGGTTTAGAACACTTGTGACGTACAAAAATAACATTTACACATATTTAAACACATAAAGTGTTCAATTTTGAATGCTGTTGCGTTCAAATTCTAAATCATGAACGCGTCTGGACGCGTCAAGCGTTATGTTATTTTACAGTGTATATAAGCAATCTGCTATAAGCTATAAACTAAAGATGCTTAGAATGTTTGGTTGGGAACCCTGTCGGCCATCTTTGCTCTTTGTAAAAGCAAGTGAAAACCCTTTTCTATGGCACGGTATGCTACGCACATGATTTCGAATCTAGTGAATGCAAGGGTTTCTACTTCGAGCCTCAAACGTGTTTGTTTATACCCTTCTATGAAATTTTCTCAAGTATGACAGTTATGAACAGTTTCAAATACATGTACATTGTGTATTAAATATTTTCCTGTTTGGTTTTTTAATTAATAACTTTATACAGGAAGCACAAGGAGCTACATGTATATGACTTTGAATGTGTACAAAAATCACGAAATCAATGTGCTGGTTGAACGTGACTAATGCCTCTGTCCATAGCAACACCGTTGTCACAAAACATTGTATTGAAAACTCACACTGGCAGTCTTTGTAACATTATTTTTATTCAGCGTATTTATTAGGATTATTACAAATGTTTCAAACACGACTACCCAGGTCAATTGATAAATTCCTACGTTGCTAGCCATAGCAAAAATATCGACCGACGTGTCTACCTTGAAAACCAACATGGCCTCTAGAAAAATTGAGCTGTATTCATGCGCGCCAAATGTTTACAGAAAATTTGTAACCTTCCGCGACGAGAAAAAATTCAGAAAATCCCCAAAGCTTACATTCGCTCACTTTATTTCAACCATATTTAGTTATCATAAGTTCAAAAAAGCGTGTGAGTTTAAAATGATTCGCCATATGTGTCGATTCATGTCAGACATCTACTGAAATAGACGTATCCCGTCAACAAAGCCTTGCACATTGAACCCTCTTGGTCAGATAAAAGACGCCTTCTGATTGGCTAACACTGTCTCGTTATCAGAAGCCGCCTTAAGTAGGTCCTGGGTTGAAGATAGCGAGACATTTTATCTCTTGGCTATCTTATCATTGTTTGCTCAGGTAAAATATCTTCATGTATTATTCTATTTCTCCTATCTCCTATCTGTGTTGTTGGTTTGAAAATTTATAATGTCAGCCATTTTTATTGCTTATTTACACTGATTCGAAACTAACGCTATTTATGGCTCTTCAAACAAGAGGCTGTAATATGCAAATTAGGAACGGTATACAGATTAGTATATGTAATATAGCCGTACTTACTTGGAATGGCGTATTAATATATCCGTTCATGATTTTAAGTGGGTAGGTTTTCAACAAACTTCTAGCTACTTAAATTTTACATTTCTACGCCCTTTTTTCACTATTACATGATTTTTAATATAGAAACACGACTTACACATTATTTTCGGACATTTGGGACGCGTTGACGCAAAGCCTGTAAAAAGTGATTTCGTCTTTATCAGTGGATATAGGGCTGTAATTCATTAATGGTTCTAGAAGTGGATTTTATAATGGTTCGAAACTGATAACGCGGGGTAAGTGAATGGGGGTCAGAGTTGTCGTAGTTTGCAGAACACCATATCAGCTCCCGATATGGAATTTTATAAATTTTATCTGAAAGTGAGTTAGCCGTATGTGTGAATGTAAATGGACTAGAGGGGGAGAGATAGCAGATTTTTACAATGATTTATCACCTATGTACATGAAGGACTTGTTGTCCTTTCGAAGTCTTTATCTTTATTTTCATTCAAGCCGTTTGTTTATAGAACCAAATGATTTTGGTTATGATAAACAGTTTATCATAGGCACTGACGTACGTGTTAGGCTCCTAAAACATTGTTAACACACCTTAGTGCAACCGTTGGATGTTTTTGTGATAGGCCTCCAAGCTTCCATCCGAGTAAAAAACGCTTTCCATTTTAAGCAAAGACTTTACTTACGTTTACAATTTAAAGACTAAACATGGACGATTTGTTTCTTTATTTAAATTCATTTAATTAATCGAGTACATGCATAAACATTGGCTTTTCGTTACGCATGTCTCAAACAATTTAATTGAAAGTAAATTAAACACAAACGTCTTTAAAATAGCTGTGTTCTTCAATTTGAATTATAATTGAAAATACGCAATGTGTTCAAAAGCAGGGACTACTTTTTCTCCTGTGATGAATGTGTGCGACGTTTACAGGTAAGCTCGATTAAAAAATGGCGGACGTATAGTTCTACCGAGTTTATGTCCGCCATATTGGATCTTAAAATCGTGTGAATTTAACAAGGTAAGGGATAGATACACGCCAAATAGGGATTAAAAAGGACTAGTTTTGAAATGGTGGTGACTTATTCTTCATTAAGGACTATTTTTCTTCAGTTTCGGTAGTTTTAACTCGGAAATATTCACCAAAACGTGGGTACTGTTTTTTCTCTCCTTGTGACTATATTTTGTCGCCTTTATGAATGTTATGGGCATTTTAACTTGCTTTAATGTACAAAAACTTTTGAAAATGGAACTTTAAACAATTTTAAAGCTTTGTTGAACGTTTAAGTCTCGTACACGTATGCTATGGCTCTTCCTGTCGATCGTATTCCTTTGTGTAAACTGTTCCATTCCTAATGACTTTGACATTGTCTTTTTTTCTAATGTATTTGACTGTTTTTAATAATAACATAGGGTATATAAGAGTCCAATTGAGGCACAAACTCTTTATTGCCGCTGGAAATAATGGCATTGTCTTAAAGAGGTCTGCCTGTAGGATTTGAATCATGGACTCTTAAAATGCTTTTAATATCTAACGGTCTTCATGTACGAGTACACTTTTATGCAATGCAATGCAATGCCTTTTTATACTTTGACATTGCATAAGGATGAAATAAGACTATCATGAATTGGCATATCATAACAAGCTCAAGCCACGCTCACTCTTGAAATAGGCACCTTTAACTTTACAGTAAATATTCATTCCAATTTCATCTTCCATCACGAACTTTCCATCACTCGTCAAATTTTGCAAAAATGTGACTTTTCCTTTGTTAATGGACCTGCTGTCGACTTCGTATTGAAAGGATAATAAGGTTCTGGCAATGCAGAGTCCGTGAAAGCTAGTTATATGATTCTTTCGAAGTGCATGATTTTATAAAAAAAAGTGTTTATAAAAGACGTAAAATGAAAATCAACACAAGCCTATGTTGTAGCTAGAAATGATACGCGTATTAAATTGTCCTCTCCATTATGAGTCTTAGATACAGTTATAAAGGAGCACAAGTTTTAATACTAAGTGAATTGTACAAAATAAACATCAAACACTAAATAGAAAATGCTGTCATTTTGTAAGTAATTACTTTGGTAACCAAAATATGTTAATTGCAATTTACAATGTCTATAACATTGGTCGAGAAAAGTAGACGAATCTGACATAAGTTAAGGAACTTTGTGGAGTGAAAATAATGGAGAAATTCAAAAGCTATGTACTTATGGTTATGTTTTTGTGCTTTTTTACCATTATGATAGCTATGAATACATTGTTGCTTGGTCGAATTGATTTGAGACTAATATATAAGGTAAATGTATAATGTGAAAGCCTTATTTGCTAATACATGTACTTACTCTGATACCGTTAGCTAATTTAGTGTCTGTGAAAGATATTTAGACTGTATTTCTTATCACTGGCCAATATAAACAAACTATAAATTATACTGAAATTTAAATTGTGAATAAGCTATACAGTATTATAAAATTCTAGTTTTTGTCTGACATAAATGCAAGCAAGCTTTATGTAAAATTGAAAGTGTATTCCTTGTACATTGAGCATTTTATTTAGAAAATACTAAAAAAGGGTTTGAGAAAAGGAAAAGCCACAGTCAAAACACAGACTTGCCTTCTAGTCAAACGGCAAAGAATAAAATTTTGAAGATTTAAAAAAATGAAATTGTATTCTTTGTCTCAGACCAATGTGAGCAAGGTGAACTATTCGGTTGTTTAATGTGTCTTCTATATTGACGCACATAAAACTTATTCTTGTCTTTTTAACAGGTGGGAAACGTCCGGACTGCGTCAGGTGGTAGAGGAACACACTCCATTGTCAAAGACGATATTTCCACGAGATAACAAACCTAGAAGACAACCACCCTTAACTATAAACGAATATCTTTATTTTGACACGAGTGGATTAACTTAAATATCATTCTATTAAACCATGGGATTATAATTCAGTGAATTTGGCAAAAAAAATCGAGGCTGTCAATTTTTAGTTAAAGGTGTGCCCTTTTTGAAACAATGGAATAACGCAAAGCTGTGTGAGTGAATTTTGTGAAAAACATAATAAAGTTGACTTTGAGCGAGCTATCGCAGTGGTATTAAGCTTGGAAAATACTTATCTGAAATTCGAGGCCAAATAAGCGTTCAAACTTGTAAGGTACAGGAAAAAGTAGCCGGTGGTAGGGCGTACAACGTTTTGATGGCCACCACAGAAAGTCTTGCATACAACTTGTCGACTGGGGGCACGTCGGAACTAAAATACAAGTTGGAACAGCGGTTTGGTATAAATGAGGACAGGTCGTCCCCGTATGAGAAGCAGTACTCGCCACAAACAAGCGTACAACAACAACAGCAATCCTCTCTGCACAGTGTCTCTCCAGGACCGCCTAGAATATCGCCCCGTCCACAAGACTTATCCACAACAATGTCTTCGCCTGTTAAAGAGGAAAATGCAATGACACCGGAAGCTAATAGTAAACAAAATGGCGGCGGTACGGGCGAAACAAGTACGAATACATATCAAGACGAAAAACTTAGCGCGGAATATGCAGACGAGGGTAATAGGGCAGCAATGCAACTTGCTGAAAACGGTTTAAATGATTCGAATTTACCACCGCCTGAATTGTCCGCAGTAAATATGGTGATGAATGAATCCAGGGAGATTTATTCAGAAGTTCAATCGTCTGAATCGATGTCAGAAGGCAATATGGCGGCTATGACAATTTCCTCGGAGGAAAATCTAAACCAACATATGAATGGACTCTCCTCAGAAGATGGCATGCCACTTCAACAAAATGTTATAAAGTCAGAAGAAATAAGTGGTGAGGCTTTGAACTATTCAACTGAAGGAAATGTGTATACCCAGTTAGGTGGTCCATCTACCGATGACCGACATCAACAATTAATAACAATTGATCCCAGTTATCTAAGCGCTTCAGTGAGTGAACACAGTGACGAAAGGAGTACCAGTCATAGCGTGTTGAGTGCGGCGTTACGAAGCGGGTACACAGTTCAAAGTTTGACCCATTTAACCTCATCTAATCAGGTGACTTCGGCAAGTTTTGACAGCGCAGGACATTTACTCCCCCAAGCGGACGTAGAAGCTTTTTTCAGTGATATGGAGCGTCCAATGGCTACAAGTGTCAGCCTGGCTGGAATGTACACTGGCGGTACTGGACAGTTTACAACGCTTACAAATCCGCCTGGTTTAGCACTGGCTCAAACGTACAACCCTAACAGTGGATCTAACCGGCTTATCACACTTCAACCACCATCATACTCGGACGCACAGTCGGAATATGGAATTAATCAACTTTACTCAACAAGACAGGGTGCTTTGCCTGTACAGTATTTAAACGCCGAGCAAGGATCGAGCTCTTCACCAACTCCTCAAGGCAACGCCTCATGGTGTAGTCCAGGGCAGGAAACGCTCTATCCAACATCTTCTTCCGGTAGTGCTATGGGCAATCAGGGTGTAAAGTATTCGTACGCAACGCACAGTGATTCCTCGCCGTCACGTGACGATGCTCAGCAATATTCCAGGACTTCCGGTCTAACCGGAAGTTCCACTTACACTGGATACCTCTCACAGGATTTGAATTCTGGGAACTGGTACCAGAATGTGGCCAGCCCTTATTCGGAAATACGACCTTCCGGTAAGTGAACCATTCGATTACCTTTTGTCGTTTTCCTACTGAACTAAATACCCCCTAAACTCTGGACCTTAAGGAATTTGTCTTTTTTAAACTAAACTCAATTTCTTCCTAAACCCTGGCTTCCTAAAGTAGCTTAGGTGATTTGATAAACACACCTAAACGAATGCATTTAGTTTTTTTTTGTTTTCCAAGAATAAACGGATGCTTTTTTTGTATTCCACGAAAGACATATGTTTGCGTTTTTAAATACTTGTCATAAATGATAAAAACGAAAGTAGTCTTTAATTTATTCATAGAAAAGTACATGTTTTCTTGTGTAATTCTTATTTTTGGTAACGCTCGTGACTTAGTTTGAATAAAGAAAGAACTGTAGCCCAGTTAGATAAATTGGTGTTAAAAGTCCGCAATTTTATTAAAATGGCTATTCACATTTCTTTTATATTCCGTATAAGTATGTGAGGCTAGTAGTCAACGTAAAATTACGCTTAAAATCATACATTTTTAAGTAATTAGGAAAAATTTAAGTAAAACTATGCCCCAAAATTTACAATACAGAAATGTCTGGTTTTAACCAAATTATCATATTCAAAATATTGAATTTAATGTTATTGAATGATCCATGTAATACTTAAATTTTGTAAAAAAAACAACACAAGTTTATCTCATATAATCTGTTGTGGTCAAATGTGCAGAAAGCGTTCATGTTTTGCTTTTCCCGAATTTAGTAGTCAGTCCCTGGCTAATCTTAATTTGATTAAACTAGTACATGTAAATTTATGCCGCTGAATCGCTTTACAAATTACACGTAACTTTAGAAGTCGACAAAAAAGAATGTGTTTAGATAAAGACAGAACAAAGCCGTACCTACCGGAATTGATTACCAAATTTGCATATAAACTAATCAGTTTTACTCCCCTACTTTAATTAACAAAGCTTACAAACTCGAATACGTGTACAAAATGTACTTCAAAAATGGTTAACAAACATTGAATCACATTTATTTAGTCCGTGATTTTTTTACTTCAGAATTGGGCCGAAATTGGGTCTTTTTTCACAATAAAAAATGAAAATCACAATAAATATGAATTTATTTCAAGCCATAAAATTCGTACATTGTAAAAACAACCAATTAATGTATGTCTTCTGTGTGTGGCAGAGACATAATATTCATGTACAAGTTTCTGCAAGTACATATATTCTATGACAGTAAAGTGTTTTTTTAAAAAAACTGGTTTAAGAAAATAAGTACATGTAAATATTAGTTAATCTTTTTGCTAATTGTCACACATTTCTTACAATTCTAGAGAATGCAGCGCTAAAATTTACTTATAGACAGACATGTGTTGTTTTTTTAAAAAAGAAACTAAAAAATCATAGCTTGTGGTTGTTTAATATTTTAGTATTTTGTTTGGCTCAGAAAATTGCCATGTCACAGTTTTGAAATATTTACTGTATTCAATGCCCCTTCAAAAAGGGTTCCTTACTTTATTTTATCATGTTTTCCATTGTTTAGAAGATTTTATTAATCTCGTCTTTTTATTAATCATGTCTCGTGTTCATACATGTGGTATCTGGACACTGGAAATTGGGGTGTTGAAAAATGTGTCTTATTTTGTCACCAAACTAATTGAGATTTTATAAAGTAAATTTTTTTGTTATTTCTTGGTGGATTACTTTGTGGGTAGGGAAATGTTCTGTTATTCTGACATTTAAAATTCTACATCATCTCCCTCATTGAGTTTTAGCTGAGTGCAAGGTCTGTCTTGTGCACTGCGTTTTATAACTAACTGTTCCTGTTATGGTATGCCATTAAAATAATTCCATGCCATTTTCAGAATATTTTGTCAAATATTTTTTTTTCTTAAGTGATATATCATAAGACATAGTTTTATACAATTTAAATAAAATCTGCAAAAGCAATTATCCATTTCATTAAAACGCAGTTTTGAATCACAGTTGCCTGGACTTTTTTACAGACATCAAAACTATTAAAATTCAGCCCTAAGTTTAGTTCATGTGGCGCACGAGCAAAATTCGCAGTCTATTCTCTATTGACCAACACCTGGTGTGATGAACTATGTCAAAAATTATAATTTATTGATCTCCCATACGAATGAACTTTCCGTATACATGCAATTTTATTGAACAAACTTTAATTGTTGTGAGTACATGTATGGTGAATTCCATGTTATACATACATTCCATACTTAAATAAAATGGTCTGTCAGGCAATATATATCATAAGACGTATTATTATACAATCTAACCTAAAATTTTCATGTTATATTTCTTTTACATAAGTACTTCCTAATCTTAAAGAGTTCCTTCATTTATTTTACTTACTGTGTTTGACCTCGTTTTGAAGCCGAGACGGCGTCTAGTTTGTTTACTTGTAAACGCTTACCCGTCAGAAATAGCTACATCACCCGACCACCGCAAAATGTAGGCATTTTTTAAAGAAGATTTCAAAAAAGTATTTGAATGAAAATTACTTAATTTAAACAATATGTTTCTGGTTATGTACACGCGTTAAAGCCATAACTTACCATGTGTCGACTGAACAAATATGCTTATCTCGGTAGAAAACGGGTGTTTAATAAAACTTGATGCCGAAACGTGATAAAATATCCCTTTACAAACAATAAAATCAATTTTATTGATATTAGAATAAATGAGAGAGATTGTGTACAGCATATGAAGGGAATGTTTATGGTGAACATACAGAGTAGAGAAAAAATCTATGAATTGAACAATGTTCATATTTAGCCGCGATCATTGTGAAACGGCTTTGATTGCTCGACTTTTAGTCCTGGGTTCGGGTTTATTACCGACCGCGGATTTGGGTCTGACTACCGACTGCCTCATGTTTGAATACTGAATATTATCATTTAAAAAAAGTTGATATCTGTCATTCAAAATACTAATGACGTGAAATGAATTTGACAATAATTCGCATCAAACAAAGTAAACGTATAACACATGAAAGAAAATTCTCCTTCAGACAGCGTTTTTGTATAATATCTATATGCTTATGTGATCACAATATTATGTTCGCGTTTTAGTCTGAACCGCAATTTAGAGGAGCAGTTATTCAAAAATGACACTAGAAATAATCTCATAAAAACAGTTCTTTGAAACGCCCTTAAAAGATCAAGAACTCTTATTGAAAAATAACACAACAAATTAATAGTATCTATCACTTTCGACATTTGTAAATAAAATAGTATACAAGAAGAATTAATAAATAACCGCCCCTTCTATTGGTCATCGGACGCGCATTATTCCTTTATATTCCCTGTCTAAGGCCTGTGGTAGACACTGTTCATGGTACCCTGTACCATTTTCTAGAACCCTGGTGATTTCAAGATGTTTAATTTAACATGTTTCTACATCAACTAGTTCATTTTCTGTCTTTTAATACATTGACTCTAAGGATGTGAGCGTTTCTGTTTGTGTGTCACTGTGTTAAAAGTGTTGAGTTTTTTGTCCGATTTTATGTGGTGAGTCGTGACAGGATGGAAGAGCCAAATCATTACCCTGACAATTTGTATAACCATTTAGACTACATTGAAAAATAGTTAAAACTATTGTATCTCAGGTATATCCATAGTACACCAGTAAACATTTTCCGAAAAAGAGCAGTCAGGAAACGATATGGTCACATATGTTCCATGCAATAATGCCTGGTTAAACAATTTTTGTCACCTTTTTTGTTGGAATATTCCAAATTTCTAAAAATATGAAAGTGCTGTCCCGGCTCACCGGATAAATCGGACTATACGTGTTTTTTCTATTTTCTTCATACTACGAGGAACTTAACTTTATACTTGTTTCTATGAACAGAACAATATTTTATCTCGTTGCCATTGGTGACAAGACAACACTATCAACAACTACTTGAAATCGATCTTAACACTTCCGGGTCAAACAGGAATGTAAGAAAATTCCCTTTTCTAACTTTGTTTGAAGAGTACTATAATTAAAATATCCAATAAAAGCTAGGTCAAAAATGTAATTTAAAGAATGCTAATCAAACGTGTGTGCTATTTTTTTTAAAAAGTCACATCCGATTTTCCAAAAATCGACCTTCCTATTTCTTATCGGAATGAAAGATGCATGTATGTCCTGGTTCAAATAATTTCTATTCTTGTAAGCTTGTGCATGCGTCACAATTTGATTATAGAAACTTAATTGGGTTTCAAATACGTTCTCACTAAAAAGTTGAATTTCACAGAAATCAAACCCGTGTTTTCCGACAGTATGCAAGTACGTGTGCAATGTTTTGACCGTGCAGTTAAGCTGATCCTTTCCTGCGAATCTAAAACTGTTTTAAGTTGAATTTCTCAAAATAACAGTTAAATGGTATACGTCTTTAGCTTACAGCTTAAGTCACATAAAATTCAAAAATGTTAAATCATTTGTCGCTCATATATTCTAATGAACACAGCTCAAAGACAATTGGTAAAAATACATTTTTGTTAAATTATTACAAATAGTTGAACTTGATCAATATATTCTTTTGTATAGTTAGCCAACCAAAAGTCCAATTTCCGTGAATTAGGGAATTTGACGATAGTTTCCATATGCTAAAGCGAATGACATGTTTACTAGACTTGTACTAGATTTATTCCGTCAATCTTTTTGATCATTGGAAAATTTCAGTTTTTGAAGTTGCTTACGAATACAATTGCACGGGACAGAATATTTATTTCAAAATCAGAGAATTTAAGCCATTTCTTAGAAATTTTGTTTCGAAGTCTACATGATTGGTCCTTAACACGATATACAAAATATGTCAGTTGAACAATAAAAAAGATATGGACGTATACCTTCGAAGCTTAAGTTTTTTTTGTGACTGAATCTTCCTTTTAAAAATAGTTAGTATGTCAACTCTAGATAAGAAAGACGGACGGGTTATTTAATCTACGGAGAGATTAAAGCCATGTTTGGCTGATAATACATGTACGTGAAGTAGTTGCTTAAGTTTGATGTTTGAATTTAACTATGACAATGAAATATGTATGCACGCGGTGGCTGAAACAGTATTTTTTACAATTTTTGTGCCCTGGGGCCACTTTCACGAAGCAACTTAAGGTCAATATTTAAGACAAATATTAATTCAGGAACCGATAAGATTTTTTTTACAATTTTTTTTCGAGGAACCGTCATAGTTAAAACTAATCATCATCAAGCTTAAGTCTTTGACTTACGAAAAAACTTAAAACCTTTTTGTAAAAGTGGTCCTTTTAGACGTCCACTTTTTTATTTCTTGGATATTTTTGTTCTTCATTCATGGTTTGTCTAGTGTCCTTGGTATAAGGTGAACACATCAACTTTTATTGTTTTATATAATTATAAATGTTAACCACATATTTGGATTTACCTTAAAATGTGGGAGAGCAATAAAATATTTATAACCCGTATATACTCTTAAAGTAAACTCAGTAATCAGCGATTACTGCCACAATGACCTTATTATGTTATATGCCAAATATTTAAGAGAAATTTATTGATATTAAGTAATATTCAAGGTGTTTCCCTTTGTTAATAATACAAACGCTGTTTTAAGCAATTTTACGAGCGACTTTTTACCACTTTTATATAAGTTGTTATAGCAATTTAACATTCGTCGTTTTAGCAATTTTACAAACGCTGTTTAAGTAAATTTACAAGCGCCGTTTTAGTAATTTTACAAACGTCGTTTTAGCAATTTATCCGTGAAAAGCCGTTTTAGTAATTTGACTAACGCCGTTCAAAACAATTCTACACACGCCGTTTTAAGTAATTTTACAGACACCATTCAAGTAATTTTGCTGAATACAGTATCCATAGAACACCATTTCATGACACATGGCCTATAGATGTATCATTTGTTTATATCATAAAAGCATTGACATTCGTGTTTTTTATCTTCCATACGCAAATTTCTTCAAGTTACATGTGTTTGATAATACATTGTATATGTGTAGGACTGATTAAAACAAGCGTGAAATGTACAAAATGACTTATAGTTTCTTAGAATTATAGATTGGTAATTTTGTAATGAGTACCATGAATGGCTAAATGGTGGACATTTTAGCCTGGGTGGACCAGAATGTTTTGGATTTTACCAAGGTTTTTCGCCAAGACAATTTGTTATTAACCCGGCTGATTTAATCTAATTTGATCAATCGTGAGTACATGAGTACTGTAGTGAATATTTAAATCAGCGGGGTTAAAGTATGCACCACTGACAGTTGATTAAAACTTAACAATACCAAACCGTCCCTAACTGTTATTCGCACAGCCAACGAGCGAGACAAAAATAGTTTCTTTGTTTTAGTACAGTCAATATTCGCATACAACATGGTCGTAGTTTATGGCAGGACATTTTTCAATCGTAAACTTTGTTATGAGATCGTAAATTAACCGCCTTTGTTTACATATGTAATGTTTAGTAGCCACTGTGTAAACATTCTACGTTTTATGTGGTAATATAAAATGGCTCACTGTAAATAAACGTCAGGGGAACAAACTCTGGTTCACATACTATGAAGCGTGTAATCTGTATTACCTCCCTTGTCACTATAGAGAATTATTAATCATGTTGCGTTTCATAATGTGGTTACTTTCATTTTCATGTTTTTTCCAACTAAATGAGCTGTTGATGTTCTCATATAGACTCAAGAGGGAACTCAGCAGGTGTCAATAGACTGCTGATCCCTTGAAAAACTAAAGGGTTCTCTCTGAAATTCTGGATATGGCTCTGTGAGTGATTATTTGAGAAATACACGTATTCTATATTTTGAATTTTAAATGAGATAATTGTAATCGGAATTAGAAAACCAGCAGATTAAGCCTCATAACTGACTTACTGAAATCAAAATCAATCACATAGAAATAGATGGAAATTGGAAAGTTTTAAAAATACTGAAAACCTACTTCCAGAATTCAGACGTTTAAATATATATCGTAGAGTTTAATCATAATTGATTCGCAATATACTTAATTCGGTATTAATACTGAAAACTTATGTCACTTTAATCATGACTATGCCATTCTTGTACCCAGAGTCTCTATGTAGGATTCTCGATGGTCTAGTAGGATTCTCGATACTAGCTCCAGAATCTTGATAATCTCGGGGTACGAGAATGTGACTAGGCTTGTTTAATATAAGATAATAAATCAGGTATGGCCTGTGACAAGAACCACCTTTAAAATTTCAAATCCTAAAATTATATTTTATTTACAAAATGTAATAAGTATTCGTTGTATTGTCTATTTACTCACAGAAACTAAAACAAATGCCAGTATACTTCTATAAGGTTAACATGATGATTTCTGTGCCTAGAAAGGTAAACCACTGTGTTTTAGTTCCGAAATTCGTAGTTTAATGAAAATAAACAAAGCAGCTGTCGAGCACAGAGCGTTCTGTTGTAATCGTTTGGTTTACATTATGTGAGGTCAACTGAGCATAAAATAAGTTACAACTGGTATTATTCAAATTGAGTTTAGGAGTTTTACTAGAGCACTTCATGGGCGGATCTGTAAATAATTGCCGGGGACTACCTTTGATTTTTTTCCAGGAACCGTATCCAGGATAAAAATTATTTAATTACTCTTGCCATTATCACGTATTCCAAGGACCCTATATATAGGGGTCTTGCGTATTCTATGACATTTAAAATTTAGTGTGGTTGGTGCCCCCCCCCCCATCAATGAAACCGCCTTAGCTAAAATACTATAAACGCATCTCAAATTAAATTATTATAATCCCTTTAATCGGATATTCAATTTTAAAACAAATAAACGTTTAAAATGTATTTCCTTTATATAAGTGTTTTTATACAGTTTTTGGTCAAAAATTCACTTTAAAGAAGTATATTTAATATAAACGTGACAGGGAATGCGTGTAGTCAAGGATGTCACGTAATCCCTAAAAATAAAGCTATGAAATGTACTAGAAATTTTTAGATCTATGCCACTCCCATGGATATGTTCATGTCATATAAATTTAAACCATTTTTTATTGTAAATGCATATTTAAATAATATTTACACCTATTTCCTTTTCAATTAACTTAAAATTAATTTTGTTAAGAAATACTAATATTTCGTAATACTTATAACAAAAAAAATTAAGGGCCCTTCGTAAACGTATGAACAATGTATAGCCAGTGCACTTTCTAAATGGTCAAAAACAATATTTGTGCCAGTTTTATTGATTTATTGCCGATTAGAAATGATTATAAGTCTGTCAACAGACCAGAATATTGTATAAACAAATATATTATGATTATACAAGCGTTAATTGCATCCATGTCACCAGACGCATGCTGTATTACGTAACACCCGGTCACGTGTCACTTATCAGACGTTTATGGAATGTAGTCCATATGTAGATACTCTGTATACTAAAACCCTTTTTTCTTCGATATTTGTTTATTGTATCAGATTTATGACACCTAGGGTAATCCCTAATATGCAAATTAACCCCAGACATCCCCTTGTTTACAAAATGACACGATCGGTGATGCGCAAGCAGGTATACATTGCAACAATAAAATAATTAATGCAAGGTCATAAACCCGCCCAGGATGGCTTTGTCTTTTCTTTTGCTTATCGAGATAGCTGCTCATTTTAAAGATTGGCTTTTAATTGTTAGTGATTAGTTTTCATTGTTTAATCATTTTGGGGAAATTATAATATACACGAATAAAGGTTTGAAAAAAGATTGTACAGAAATTCATAAAAAATGTATTTTAATTCGGATATTACTGTGATGACGTCACAATACTTGCAGTCTTTCATGGGTAAGTTGTTTTTTTCATTTCTTAAAAATGTAAAATTCAAATTGCAACCGTTGCACCAAACTTGAAAAAATATATATGACTTAGCGTTAACAGAATAAGACAGCGATTTTTTTTAAATGTTATAGTTATTATTATTATGAATAAAAATAGAAATTACAGGCGTCGATAATTGCACGGGTAAAAGTTTTCAGTATTAATACTAATTTCAGTATTCAGTAATAAATTACTGTATGTAATTTATACAAAATCCGTATATTTAAATATATTTTGAAAAGTAAGTTTTTCAGTATTTTCAAATGTTTCAATTTCCACCCATGTAAATGCTAAAAGGAAAACAGTGCATCAATGTGAAGCAGATTGCAAAAAATAAACAATATCTGTAGGAGGAGTAAAAATACCCAGCAACAATTTTCAGAGTTGCGGTCCATGTATTTAAGTATCACTATACAAATTTACAAAGGGCTTTCCGGTCATTTTCAGGGCTTTTTGGTGTTTTCGGGGATTTTGTTACATACATGAATCGCAATTCTGAATGAAATATAAACCCTAGAGATTTTGATTATTTAATCAATTAAAGCTTAGGCTCACTGGCTTTTTTAATAACAAAATATTCATTCACCCGCAGATGTTTTTTAATCAGCAGAAATGGCAAATACACTCCACCATAGAAAATGACTTGTGGCAAATAGGCGCCACCAAAGATACATAATTTAGTTTTCAAAGGTTAAAGAAGGCACATCCTCGCCACTATAGGTTATAGATAATAATGAATCTTTCACTCAATTTAGATGGCAACTACGCGCCACCATATGTAAATAATTTTCATCCGACACCCTCTAGTATGTTGACATAGGCCATTTATAAACTCATATGCCTTCTTGAGTTATACATGGAACGCTGAAGTCTGAATTTTATAAATTAGAGTGCTTTAAAACAAGAGTTTGGTTTATTCTTCCATGAAAAAAATATCTCACGCGCTCTTGTCGAGTAATGAGTAAGTTTTTGTGAACTTGTGAATAAGAAATAAGGATTTAGTAAAACGGTCGCATAGTTAAGTCTTTGAGAATTTTAGTGAATTGCAGACTTTTAGACAAGCGTGGAACTTTTTCCGTTTTTGAAAGTTTTCTTTGGATAAACCATGGATTGGGACTCTGACATCAAACTACTTGCGAAATATTACCTACAAGGTAAATTTAATACTAATTATTTTCATACTTCTTTTTACATTTCTATAAATATTAAACTTTCAAACTTTAAAACTGCGTAATTTTGATTTAACTGACATTTGAATGAATAAACATTCATGTATATATAAATGCATGCGGTTTATTTTGCACTTTTTAAACACGTGCATGTACATTTTGTATGTTTTTCCACGAAAAAAAGCGGTACAATTTTGGCACGCATTATAATTTTAATTCATGGCCATGCTTTAGCTCAGAGTCACGTGGTATTAATTTCATGCCAGTGAAAACAGGATGTAGTGCCCTGATAAAATGTATCATTATTTTACACTAATTCTGGGAGTTTCGAATGTTAAACAACTTTTAAAGCAACACGTTCACAGATTGGGTTGATTTTTTGAAATTTTGAATTTACCAGAACAGAACAGAATTTGCACTTTATTTTACCCAGGTTATCTAGCTTGGGTCATCGTCTGTAATTGTGTTACGTAAATGAATTATTAATATTTTAAGACAAACTGACCTATAGATTATGAGAAATGTGAAAAAATATCACAAAAAACGAACTAGATTCGTCTATACCTTTACTAACGGGATACGTTAGTATAAATACATTGTGAACTGCAATGCAATCTATTACAGTTGCATGGACATTTGCACTAATATATATAATATATTATATTATTAGATCACTGCTTTGCTGCTTCCAAAACGATTCTTTACTATTTTAAGAATTTTAGAAAGTTGATGTTTAATTTGAAATCTAACCCGGGTCGGTAGCGCAGTTGATAGCGCGCCTGAATTTCGAATCTAGTGTCCCGAAGGGGGAACGGGATCGAATCCCACCCAGGGAGGTTATACTCTTTCATGAAATTTGACAATAATTTCATTTTTCCTCCATTTATAGGGTATATGAAGAAGTTTCCGGCCTTGTGGGAGGGTATGTGAGTATTGGTTATAGACAAGGGTTCAGGAAAGGTGTATAAGGTCACAAGGTGCGCTGGGCGCCATTATATAACCTATACAATTTGTTGCTACGGCGTTAAACCCAACAAAATAAATAAATAAATAATTTGAAATCTGTGAACTAACAGCTTAAAACAATCTTACTTGAAAGTCAGAGTACTAAACGTGACTGAACATTTTTAGTGAACATTGAAGGTATCATTTTACTGGTGTACATGTCTGTAATACATTCCAAGTCATGGATTGTTTCACTAAATACATGTACGTAATACGCATATCGAAAGCGCGTTAAATAACCAAAAAGCAATCCTATTTCAAAGTAACGGAACTGTTTTATCACTATTGTAATTGCGTGTCGTGCCCGATTCGTTCGATACGCGTATTGGTTGGTTCAAACGAATGACAGATTGGTTATAAGGTTCAAGAAGTAATTCTACGTACCATTCAGTGTACATGTATTTTGCCTATACTTTTTTGCTTTTCGTTTATTCAAACATTGTGTATAAATGCATAACAAACTATACATTTACACGCCATATGTTCTTGGTCGGTGTCATATTTCTTATTTTGTATATTCATGGGTATTAGCGAAGAAGGGTCGATCAGAAATTATGCAATGAGGGACGATCATAAAGTTCCACGTTTTGTTCAAAAATTCTTAAAATATGCTTTTAGTGACATGCATTTAAATAGAACTTTTTTCAATACAAATTGATGAGATCTATGCAGTACTGTGATGGGAAAGAAAATGATAGACGTGGCGGACTCACATTTTTTCTGCTAACTGTTGAACTGTTTAGTTAAACTGCACAAGCAGGACTACCTCAATTTATAAAACTAGCCTCGATACCAAACTATTCTATATTAAATATAGGACAGAGACCAATTTTGTAACCATTAAACAATAAAGTTTTGCCATGAAAACCACATTAGTTTTTGCAAAATCATGCAAGACTTATCGAATTGAAAGTTAAATGATTTACTGATCAAATGTTTTAGTTTAATATGAGAAGACAATTGTCCAGTACTAAGACCTTTCCGCTTTTTATACTATCGAAAAAGATTTCAAAAAGATCATTTCGCTGTATAAGACTATTGATTTTGATGGTCCTATTTGTGGAATTTTACTGTGACTGTAAAAAATATATGATCTTTTCTGACATATGATAATATGTACTATGATGATGTGCTTACGCACAAATCTAATGAATGAAGTATATGTCTATCATATGGAGGCTATAGGCTAACAGCGACCTTACCATAGAGGTTTTACTGTACACGACTACATGTACGTAATGTCATTCTTATACATACATCAATTTTGTTTACATTAGAGGTATTAGATAATCTGATTAAGTTAATTAATCTTGTTACACTTCAAGATAAACATATTTGGGACTATGATAGCAACCCAACTCTAGTAAAAGCTTAATTACTTATTACTGTTGCTCAATTGAGAAACAACTTACAAGTTCTTACAACTTAAAATTTATCACTCTCGAGTCTGCTCTGTACTAAAGAAAATTGATATTTGTTACTCAAAGAAACAACAGGCTGGCTTTTGTTCGAGCTTTTAACCAGACCAGACCTTGCCGATCCAATGTCCTTCCCTCTAATGCCCCAGTCTCATAAAATCGTGGCTTGTTGCGGACCCGTACGTGCAGACAGCCGTAGGACGTGGGAAGCCTTGCGTATTAAGGTGACGGTACGCACATGGCACAAAACAACACACCCGTAAGAAGCCGTAGCTGGAAGATATGCAAGTTTAATTTATACTCGGTCACGAATTTGTTCACGATTTGACTTTGAAACCGATACGTGTCTCCTAAACTCATCTCACGGACTCTGGTAAAAACGTAACAGCCCGTACGGGTACGTAAGAGTTTGTACGGGTCCTTGCGGACTTTGATCGCACGGTGCCCTCACGGCTATCTTTATGTTTATGGGACTGTAGCTTAACACCTGATAGTGTACCTATATAATTATTGAGATGTTCAACATTGCTGCATATTACGTTTCTCACATAGTGAAATCTCTAACATTACAGTACAGAATTAACGGTTAGGAGATAAGCAACCATTAGCAATGACAAAAAAACTTTTTGACAAATTAGAAACTATCCAGATATGCATTATATTAGGAATTTAGGACTTAGTTTTTGGCAATCTTTCTGAGGAATGAAGAGACACATTCCGGGACCTGACTCCATCCTTATTGTATGGAGCGGACGGACCCTCACTAAATCAAACACTCTAAACTTGCTGGACGTTCCCTCTTGTGTCTATGTACATTGTATTAACATCCGGGGTCTGCACATAGATTAATGCATCCTTATTGAGCGGACGGACCGTAATCAAAAACAGACAAAACTAACTCCCTGAACACCCCCTCTTGTTTCTATGTATTTACTTGTCTTATCAACACATTACAAACATTGCACAGCGTATTTACATATAAGCTTTAATTGATAATATTAAAGACCGCATATAAACATGTGATAACCTAAACGTTCTATAATTAGATTAAGATAAGGTAGATTAGGATTATCTCAAACCCCTTAATTGATGCAAATACATTATTATCTCGTGTAGAACATATATTTGCATCAATTAAGGGGTTTAGAGAGATATTCTTAATCTACGTTAGTGATCTCTAGCAGGGTT
Source organism: Mactra quadrangularis (assembly GCA_025267735.1). NCBI lineage: Eukaryota > Metazoa > Mollusca > Bivalvia > Venerida > Mactridae > Mactra > Mactra quadrangularis. The sequence goes on along the minus strand of CM046310.1, from coordinate 21,125,456 downwards.
TTTATTAGTAGTTTTATATTACATGTAGTTTTCGGAATGGGGCATTGCCATATCCTGACAAGACTGTGAAATCCAAGATGGCGTCCAAGATGGCCGCTAAAATATCTGGAAAAAGCAATTATGTAATGTATTTGGTCAAAATTATTCATTTTTCATGTACACATCCTAAAAAGATTATTGTCTTACTCGATAAACTTGCATAAGCCATGTAATTATTATAATTAAATTAAGTTTATCGAGTTTATTGCCTATGATTTTAATGACAGGGGTATGTTTCATAATCCAATTGCGCCGAACGTGCTAACAGCCACTTTAATTAGTTCCCATACAATAGGCATGTACATTTTACTCCGTTTTGTTTACTGGCTATACGAAAGGAATAACTCAGCAATTACTTTACTTACCGAATAATTGTCAAAATAATTATTTCTATCATATGTCTGTCCTCTTGAATTCCAGCCGCTTAGGCCATGCCATATAGAAATTTTGTTAAGCGTCCGCGTGCGCGTAGGCTTTAGAGTCCTCCATCAAAAAAAAATTGTAGGTAAAATTTTCTTAAATAATTCCGATGTTCTGGAATTCAATACGACAATTAATTTCAGGGAAAATTGTGTTTATTGTAAGCAATTTATCATAATCGCGTCATTAATACAATATATATTTTACGTAAAAAACACTAGTCATTTTATATTAAATTCAGACCATTGTTTCATATTATGAGGATGTTATTCTATTGAAAAAAAAATATATAATGAATTGTTGTTTTTTGCCTTTAAAATGTTTGTGTTTTCGTTTTCGGTTTGTGTGTTTTTGTGAATAGGTTTGTCAAATTTGAGTTGACGCTTAACAGAATTCCAATTTGGCATGGCCTTATTTTAGGTCTCTATTAAATGGCTGTCGTTGTTAGGACTAGACTAGTAGACAGACAAAATTAAATTACAAAAACGTACAAGCATAGCTTAACGCTGTATGTGTCCGCTAAAATTATGCTTATTTCCAAAATGTTCGCACGTAAGAATGAGTAAAAGACTATCAGACAAACAAAAACCATGATGGAATTACAAAAACCCTTAAATTCTCACACCGAACTCTCTTACATTTTACTCAGCAGATTCCGGGAACGGAAATGCTGTTCTTACTTTCGTTGCCATATGCTTATGCCTTTTATTTTTTGTTCGGTTCAGATGGCGTGTTCTGCTTCTAAGCTTGAACACATTGTTCTCCGGTTACGTTTTTTCTCTTTATACGACGCCTACAAAGCGATTTTGCTAGATTTTCTCTCACGATTTCAAATTATGAAAAATTACTAGAAATATTTCAAAAATGCGTTTGTGCACGCGCACTCGAGTTGAACTGGCTGAAAGTTACGTCTGAATAGGGTAAAGTTTGTGTCTCCCAGTCCTGTAATCTATTTGATTTGTATGAGTAAAATATTTCAGGACTGAAGAGCATTCATGCTTTTCAGAAAAATCTTACGATGGTAATTATCGTAAGTCAAAAGCAAGAAACATTCATAATACGGTCAAGTTTTAGCCAGTCAATTCAAAATATCATTGAATTATGTAGAATATTGTATACCTTTTGAATAACCTATCATGAATGTGTTTATTATCCATCTGGCTTTGAACTTCAACATTCATGAAATTGACTTACGATAACTTTTTCGTAGGATTTTTTGTGAAAAGGTGCACATGTCTTTTAGAACTTAAGAAAGCGTTTTTGTTCGTATAAAAGCTACTGATATCATGGAGTGATGTTTACTTTCTTTTCTCAAACCAATTTGAACCTGCTTCATACTATCCTCGTACCCAGAAGTTATCAAGATTCTCGATCGGAAATCGAGAGTTACGATAACCTCAGGGTACGAGCATGATGGTCTACCGGTCACTAATAAATCTGAACGCTTGAATGTAATTCGTGTACTCTTAGAAGAGTCAAGACGTATGCATGACCTATAAAATGAACTACATGTGTACAATGATCTTATGAAAGTACAGACATATTCATGACCTATTTAAACGAACTACATGTTCAAATGATATTCTAAGTTTATATCGTGGTAACTTGCTAATATAAATGTATAAATGTTCTTATAAAACACCTGGTTCTTTGATGGAGATCAACTAATGAGTCTTAAAAAAGCGACCCCTGGTGAGAGATCATCTGATTTTCCCTTGGTTTTACTGACAAATTGAATCGGTTGATTCATTAGCGAGAGTAAAATGATTTAGGATTGTAACGAATTAAGCCAGACGGATTTTATAGACTTGCTAAAATGTATGGTTTGAATTAGAGACTTTAGTCAGTTATCTTTCCCTGATAAAATCTTAAGCAATCCAATTGGTAAGTAGGTCCTTGCAGTTGGAATCCACGGATTTTATCAATGAATTCCGATGTAAGGATTACAAATATTTCATCTAATATCTTTCTTGTTAATAAAGATGTTAACAGAAGTGGTGAAATTAAGATAGTTCTTTACCCTAAAAATACTTAGCTTGAATTTCAAACAAATTAAATGATTTTACAAAAAAAGTTATTTAAGATTAATTTTGGCAAATTGACATTGAAAATTAAGGATAAAATCCGAGTAATCCAACTAATAGGACCTACCTATTTGAAGAGTATACAAGGGGAAATAACTGACTAAAATCCCTTTTTATATATGAGAGTTGAAACTCGCATACGTATTGTTTAGGCATTCTCGTACCCAGAGGTTACATGTATCAAGATTCTCGATCAGAGAATGCGTTTAGGTAGCAAATTGATGCTGTGCCTATTTTGTTTAAAGAAACCCATGTTTGTCTTGGACGATTCGTTTCTAGTTACGTTATGAATATTATAATTACAAAGCATTCGGAACACCTCGACCATTCATAGAAATAATAATACTCTCTGAAGGAATCGTGGGGGTCCACTTAGATAATTGCGGGTTTTTCTGCATATGCGAGGCGTAGCATGCAGCAGATTATATCTTATCCAATGTTAGCAATAAAATGTATCATTAAACCTACCAGAGAGTATACAAAATAGTTGATATCATAAACACATAAAATAAATACAATTTTTTGTTATATAAATTATGTGACAAAATATTGTTCAGTGATATCATTGAACGAAAAAAAGACAGACACTGTAATTTATCACCTAAACGATCGTTAATTCGTTTACTTTCACAAAACGAGCAATTCTTTGCGGCCATTTTGTTTGGTCACGTGACGTAAAAGTAGTTCCAACATGGCGTTTTAACATGCGAGATTATTCTTAGTAAATGACCGAGGAGTCCCGACTGCACATTGTATACACGTGCGTAATATTTATCTTCAATCTAAAGCCACTCTATTTATCAAACTCAGATTGGACTTTCATTCTCAGGGGATTTATAATCAAGAATCTATTACTTCGATACCCTGGCATCAATTTTCTTAGATCTTTAGAATTGAACGGTAACAACTAGCATTAAATTATCAAGGAATAAAAAGTTTTATTAGCGATGTCCGTGGGTGGGGGTAGTCTAAACCTTAATTAATCTGGTACCAATTGCAAGCCATGTGTAGAAGTACAAATTTGCCTTTGAAGTTAATGGGAAATAATTAGGGACAAAATGGCCCCTAAAACATTACCTAATTTGATATTTATTAGCCACAACGGTCATATAAGAAAGAGGTATTATTCTTAGATCGAAGCGTAACCAAATCATTTTAACCATAAAATTGCATCTTTAGTTATGTACGCAAGTGCGCGTCAGATATCGCGGTTTTAAAACAAGTGGCCAATAACTTCTTATCAAATGCAATCGGAAAGAACCATTCTAACACTATATACAGAAGCGCGGTGTTGCCATATTGTTGAAGTGTTCATATTATATGAACACTTCAACAATATGGCAGTTTATGGATATGAAGTTGTTCACTATCAGAGTATATAGGCGCGTGATCTTCAGAATGTAAAAAAAACTTGTTTTTGTCAAGTTCTGGTAGCAGTCAAAACTGGAAAAGTTTTATATAGGGCCATCAATAATTATAACAAACGTTATACATTATATGCACTTAACATTTAAAAATGTTGGCAAGTTTTCAAAATCATTTCCTAAATGGCTTATCATACTATTAGCTAAATTGCTTTGACAGAGAGTGAAAAAAATAGTCCAATGCGGCTTTCCAAACTTAATTCTATAGTAGCGCTATTTTCATCACAATTATATACATTCGTAGAAAGTATGGAACGCGGTTTATAGCAGCCCAAGCTTGGAATTCCAAGAACTCGATGTGCTAGGACGGCTATAAACCGTGTTCCTTACTTTCCAACGATTCGATGTATATGATGAAGATAGCGTCACTTTGCCACGGTAAAGTTCTGCTATGAAGACCACCTTGGGTTATCGCAAAATCGTGCGATTTCAGGATTATACATCTCCAAATGCTTCTTGTGAGAAGAAAAAATGGGCGTAAATTAAGACCGTTCTGCTATTTAGACCATCAATGTTTGATAGTCCTAATGGTAGATCAATATTTTTTATTTACTGAGACACGATATGTCCATTACGGCTTTCCATACTTTCTTACAGTTTATATAAAAAGTACTAGAGTTATTCGACTTTTCTATATTTATCCAGTAAGACACGCACTCTCAGGAATAGAGAAGTTTTTTTCTTGAGAAATATATAAACATGTACCTTTTGTTTAATACCAAAAACTTGAAACATGAGATTTTCAATCTAACAAAAATATAGAGAAATAATTTAGGAACTTTGTTTACACTTAGAATGAGAAATGTCTGCGAGAGTTTGTTGATAGTTCATGTTTTGTTTTTGTCAGTTTCTCATATTTCAAAAATACAGTAAATCCTCTATACAACAGACAGTGGCAGGACTATGCTCTAATAAAAATTGATAGTTGTAGGCCTGTCTTTGTACAACATTCTCGTACCTTTGTGTATGAGAATGTTGTACAACGACCAATCGCCAGAGCTTAGCTCGAGTTCGAGCTCACCGGAAAACTTTTTTCCAACTTGGATTGACCTAAGTGAATGTTTGTTGATATTTTTTGTTTTAAAGGATGTAAACCTGGTAAAATAAGTACCTGATGGGGGACATGTGTTCATGTATTTGTCCACACTTGAATATCACTACACCGGTTCTAAAAATTGAACCAATAATCTTATCCAGAATTCATGCGATTCCTGATTTCTCCGGGTTGGGTTTTCTCCGGTTAAGCTATAGTTCAATAGAAGTTAAACTTTGAAATACAACATGTATATTACTTTCTAATTGGACATCAAACATTGACCTCTCCAGTCTTCTAATTTGATTGGTCGGCCACCTCCATGTTGTTATTTTCCACATTTTTCTACTAAAGTTACTGTTTATATATACTAAGCAGTTATTTGTATCACCTGTGCCAGTGAAGTCTGAATGACAGAATACATTTAATTGGTACTTAGCTGCTTTATTAACGTGATATAGCTTGAAACTTGTTGTTTATTTTAGTTATCATTCTTTGTGTTCTTTGTTGTTCTTTCTTGCTCCATGTAGGTGCAGATCCACGCGCGTTTTGATGTTAACTATGGCGAGGGGCTTTGTTATACACAGTAACTGTCGGTATACAATTAAAATAACGAAAATAAGCATTCTTCTTGGGTTTATAAAGATGTTTTGGTCCCCCCCTTCTACATTGTATACTAGATCACGGCAAACAATCATCCTATTCAACGTTCCTGAAAAAGCTTAATCTCAGGATTTAGCTCTTAACCAGTTACTAGGCACATTCTTCCGTCAGTGACTGACAACTCTGAACTGTCTTACACTATTTTGAATAAGTTGTAGGAGGGCGAATAGTCGTAGAAATTACTTCACAACCAAGCTCCACGAAAGTATTATCGCCTGGGACTCAACCCACGATCCCTAAATCGGTACCCACTGAGCTTGCCGGTGGACTCTTTTGTTCTTCAAACTAGAACAATATGATGACTATTTTCTACTTACAGATGATGATTATTTTGCTGATGATCGGGAGTGTGTTAATTGTGGGGCTATATCAACACCTATGTGGAGAAGAGATGGCACTGGACATTATTTATGTAATGCCTGTGGTTTACATCATAAAATGAATGGTCATACAAGATATCAGGGTAAAACTTCCCCATCACCAATGGTAAGTTCCATCTTGTTAAAAGATTTATATTTCAAATGTTATCCTTCGAAATATTGGCATCCGTTCTTATTACAATTTTACTGTTAGCTACGCCTCGGTTTCCATTCCTTGTAAAAGGACATTGCAGTTGGATATCTTAGGCGATTTTTGTTAATTGGTTCAAAGTTTGAAGTACAATGTATATAAATAGTGATTAACGCAGTGTATATCATTGATGCAGCGACCAACTGTACTTATACGTGTACACCACTTGATGGCAATTCAAAGTTTTACCTGTATCGTGTATTTAGTTCATATGTACACTTAAAATTTAATCTGGAATCATATATAAAGAATCTAGACTTATAGAGGGATCCAATCACAGGAGCTTGACATTCTGTAATGTAGTTTGAAAAATTCTCTCCTTTTTATGATAAAAACCATCAATATAGTCTGTAACTTGTTTTTTTTTCAAATTACGATACAGAATGCCAAGCTCCTGTGATTCAATTGACTGTTTGATATAGTCGTCTATTCGTTTAAGTTTCCCGCCATGAAAATAAATATACATGTATGTTCTGGAACACGAAGTTACTTAGGACAACTCATCCTCGATTAATCATGCATTACATTGTACATGATAAAATTCGGGGACATGTCATGTACGATCACGGCTAGCCACACTAATAGACGTGATTATGAATAAAGATAAGGTCCTCGTCGTATCCTGGTACGGCATTTGTTCTAACTCGATTAAGGTGGTTAATTTCAATGGCACTCCCCTTATGTTCGAAAATTAAAAATATTTTAAAAGCGGTGCATTTCATTTACAAGGCCAAACTTTTGTAATTGTTGTGTATCCCCAAAATTATTTAAACTTGATGGACACAATCATTTGGAACTCATAAACATATTTAGACGCCATATTGGAACTACTTTTGTGTCACATAACCAAACGCAATGTCTTATCCGGTGTTGATATAAGCAAATACATGATCGCTTAGGCGTCATTATTATGTGTCTCGTTTTAATTCCGTAAATTTAAAATAAATGCTTCAGAAATATCGCATGCGGCAAAAACCCAACATTCTTGATGGACTCTCACGAATTCTTCCGAAATCATTCATTCAATGAGAAATTACGAATGTGGCAAAATGCAAAATGAGTGAATGTCTTATATTAAAGTGCTGCAGTTGATATACATTGCCTAATTCAATTTCTAACATTGTTTAAACATAATGGGCAAAATGAGTGCAAAACACACATTTGTTGGATCAACTGTACATTGATTAAAGCAACTCGTTCACAGTTTTCTTTTTTTAATTCAGTGCAAACTAATCTATAGATATAGTATACATAAAATTGTCGTTTATTTTGCAAGCTGAATGTTTATTGCCATTCTCAGAACACTGCTTTATTGCTTTTAAAATGTTTCCATACCATTTTCGATGTTCTAAGAAATTTTAATCTTAAGTTGAAAGTTGAAAACGTGTAGCTTGCTTTAATTGTATTTGACTGCACTTTATTAATCATACCATAAAAGGCATATATTGATAATTCTTATTTACTCTAAGTCTAGCCCTAACGTACTTCATATGAAGTTTTTTTTTCAAGTATCCTTCCGGGTATTATAACTCTTGAATTAAAGATATACTACGAAGTCAATCGGTAATTTATGCAGTTTCGGCCATTTACGCCACTGTCCGTGAATCAGCATATTAATGAACAACGATTTCGTATACATGTACGTCGATCTTTGTTGACTTTGAAATCGACAGTGTAACGGATATTTCCGAAAATTTTCAACTTGTACGGATCATAATTATCGGGTATTTCAACTTGAAGCACCACCATTTTTAAAGTGGCCATGACTTGATAGTAGATATATGAATTAGTTTTGTTTTTATTGTTTATACTATGGATTTTCTACTATTGTTTCAGGACGATCCACCGGAGGAGAAAATTAGGAAATATGAACATAAATATGATAAGGTATGTTGGAAATATATTTTTTGTCGTTTCGATAGTTAAGCACTGACAAGAATATACGCAAATGACAATTTGTCATAGTTGCCCGTGAAGTTTGTTACTTTCAAGTTTCTAGGAGCAGGGATGTCCGAGTGGTTATGACGTTGGACTGGTTATTATTAGATAGCCATGCAGCTATGCGTTGTGTTGAATGTAAGAACTTATTCCGTTGTTTCCTATAGCAAGAAATTTGACTTGTTGTTTTTATTTTTGGTTGGGTTTAACGCCGGTTGAGGCTCGAACCAGCAACCCCTTTGGGACACTAGATTCAAATTGAACATAGCCTACTGTGCCAATAAACATGGGTAAATTAATAATTGTATACAGTAAAATTCATCTATAAACACCTCCTTGGCTATTGCAAAATCATGCAATTTTATGTCGATTTCTTCTATTAGAAATCACAAATGCTACATTTGAGAAGAAAAAATGTCTCTGTATTCGTATAAGGACCGTTCAGCTATGAAGGCCAACGTTTAAGATAGTCATAACAGTTGAACTTTACCGTACCTCTATAATGTCAGCAAAGTAACAAGTTTACCTCATTAGTTGTAATTGTATTGTAAGTGTCTGTAAAAGATGTAATCATGTTACTTCTATATTTTTCAGCAAAATAACAAGACACGTCTCGGACTACAATGTGCTAACTGTAGTACTACAACAACAACTCTGTGGAGAAGGAATGGTGAGGGAGAACCTGTATGTAATGCTTGTGGCTTGTACTTTAAACTACATCAGGTAAGTCTCTTCATCACATAGAGCCTGATATATTGGCAGCTTGTACTATTGACTCAAAGAAAACACCATCAGAAGCAAAAGCAAAATACCTATCGATCCATTTATCTCCTTGTTGCATGTACATAGCAAAGTGTATTTAATCTGTCATGAAATAAATGACAAACACGTATCGTGTATAAAGGGAAGTAACTCTGTATTGGAGAGTTTCTACTTCTCTGTTCATTTTTTGTTACCTCTCTTGTACAAGATCTTTTTCTCTGGGTTCTGTGTTTACGAAAGCGAATAAGATAAAATGATAAAATGTCTCGTAAAAAATCCAAAAAAAATCATACTACACCTTTAATCCAAAATAAAGTTTTGTCGTTTCACGTTTGTCAACACTTTCTTTATTATTCATATCAACATAATGTTCAGGCTCACGTTCCAGCTGCCCTTTGACCTTTTCTAAGCAATCTTAAAACTATGGACTATATATATATATATCTAATCGTAAATGTAAATTAGTTAACATTAAGGTTAATAATAATATTATATTTTTTCACTTCAAGGTAAATCGCCCAATGTCTATGAAGAAAGACGGTATACAAACACGTAAACGGAAACCAAGAAGTTCCAGTGGAGGAAAAAAGTCGTCTGCTAAAGAATCCGCTCATTCTCCTCAAGTGACGTCACACAATTTGATTTCGTCACATCCGCAAACTGGACTGTTGGATTTGAGTCAAAGGAATGAAAACATGCTTACGTCATCAGGTAAGAGGCCAATTCAGCATCTGCATCCTCTCAAACTCCCCTCAGTGGTTATTTCCCTTTATTGAATAGATAGGGATATAAAGCAGCAACGCGTGATGTAACCCCTGTGAGGAGTTTGGTATGTCGAGAATCGAATCTTAACATCGATATATCGTACCGTACATGTGTCGCATCGTATCGTATCGTATCGGAAACCTATAACGAATTTAATTTCGTGATATAAATTTATCAAGGGTAAACTTCTCATACAAACAGGTGTCATGCTAAATACCAAACTTACATACTATACATGTAGTAATAATCAACTAGTCCGAAGCCTGTGAAAATTGTTTGGGACTAACAAATTTTTCTCATTTCATAGAAAATTTCAATCGAGCAAGTTGACGTCTAACAAATTTATTACTATAAAAATGTAATAAATCGGGCTAGAGCTTAAGGCAAAGACTGAAAACAACAGTAAATGTCTAAGCATTGAACAAGAGAATTGGTAAATCGGTTGTTATCAACCTTTTTCAAAAGAAAATTAAACCATTCTAACAAACATACATTATAACATACTTTTTGGTGTATTTCAGGGTCAGACATAAAACCATCGATGTCATATAACAACATGTATCCGGGTAATCACGGGTCAGCAGTTTTAGCCGCTCTGAACCAGCCACCACAACCTCCAGCCTTACTTTCGGTCAGTGCTTTAGCGTCTCAATTAAGCGCGCCAGTCAGCAACGCTTACAGACCAAGTCAAGATATTTTGTATTCGAAATCCATGACAACAGCAATGGAGCGTGAACAAGCCAACGCTGTTGCTAAAAATAACCCAAATCTGTCAAGTCTAATGAACTTTAAAATGGACCAATCAAAAATGTTTCCGATAAAATCGGAACCGGAAACTCTAGAAAACGACCAATCGAATTACACCGTTTTAAAAATGGATAACGCCATGACATACAAGCCTGAACATTCTATGGTATTCAAGCACGATCCTGACCAATCAGAACTGTTAAAATCGTCACATGACCTTTACGAACCAGCGCCACCTACAGCTGTGCCTGTTTCGGTTGAAAATGGCTCATCGGAACTACACGATCACGCTGGTTGCCCGGAAACCGATTCGGAGATGATACAACTGAAGCCAGCAATCGCCGTCACTCAATCATAGAATCAGTGATTAGTCTCACGTTCATTCTTTAACCTAACGTAGGTTTACAATAAAATTGTTTCATACCAAACTCATCGTGGCATTTTTGCCTATTTTTTTTAAATCATGCATTCAATGAAATGGAGTAAAAATGTGCTTAACTAACCTTACTGCAATATGGAATAAAAACGCTGCATTGTTTAACATTCCAACAGTGTTTTAGTATTGTTTCTAAAAACGGTTCATAATTATGGCGGGCTTCGACCGGCCACAATGTGCTTTGTCATATGATTATGAAAGCATGAAAGTAGTCCGTCATCACCAAGTTTTGTGTAGCAATCTGTTACAAGTTAGTGCAGTTTAATCGTTTTCACACTGAATTAGTAATGGAAAAGAAAAATACATTTAAAAGTATGTCAGTGACATAATTGATAAATGAGTAGGTTGTGCATAATTTCTTCATTACATATTGTGACCTTGACCTGCATTGATGAATTTGTTTTCGGCGCCATATTGTTTCTACATACGCGCAATTTTAGTCACGTGACAAAAATAGTGCGTCTGAAAAGCGAATTTTATTGACGATAGATTTATGAATTCTCTGTAAATAGTGTCAAATTTTTGTGAGTTTGCATTTTCTATAAAACATATATATGAATAAATCAGTAGATCTCAAGTTTATACTAAAATTTGGGAAATAAAGAATGCATTACACACGCAATGCATCGTTTTCATTGGTCAATATATTGGTGATACAATAGTTTGAATTGCAGACGCAATTTGAAACCAATATCAATGTGGGTTTATTTAAAAACCTGTTTTTAAATGAAACTTATGGTGTGTATTTACATTGTTACTTTAGAATGTCTTTTTTAAATAAAACTCTAGATATTTTATGAGGGTACATACATTTTAATGTCAGTTGTTTTTGTTTATGTTTATTTTTACAGGGAGCATGTTTTTGTGTGCATCAGTGAGTACTGTATGAGTGTCACCAACTAATCACTTATTATATTACGCTTATCACATATTCTGTGTCATTTTTTACTTCTTATACTCCATGATTCATTTTAGTTCATGTATATTTTTTACTCAAGCTGTCTTGCCAAACAGTGAAATCATTTTGTTTTAAGCATTGAAATAATAATTTTATTGGTCATAGAAATAAAGCATAATAATGTTGGGTACAATTGTTTTTGCAACTGTATTGCACTTCAAAGATACACTGTGCTTAAAATTCGTTTATGTCAGTTTGTTTCTTGAATACCAAATATTCAACTAAAACATTTATATATATGTACAGTCTACGAAATTAGAATATGAAAGTGGTTGCCCGAACAGGTCGTTTTAGTTGCCAGCTCTATGTCTTGTGTATAGACTTTTGTTGCCTAAAAGAAATTTTTGGTTGACAGGACTAAAAAGTGATTGTCCGGACACCCAATTATTTCGTAGACTGCATGTATTCATGTTAGTATTTTATAAATTCCACGGCTACACTTATGACTACTTTTGTTCGTTTTTTGTAAAAGAGATATTTTTGTTGTTGTTGTTTTTCGTGATATGTATGCTAAGGCTACAAATATACATTATTTAAATGTTAAAGCTATGCATTCCTTGCCAGCATGTAAAAAACTATCATGCAATATTAATATGTATGAAACCCAGAAGTGAATTTGGTAGGTCGAAGAACCGAATACCCTTATGAAATATATTTTTAGTTACCGCTACGTCACTCAACCTTGTGAATGACTTTCAAAGGTACATGTTTATATTTTGTTTTTTGCAATAAACATTCAATAAACATGTAGTTTTGTAACCTAATGTGCTCTGTCTAGCATTCACTTCCTGCCTTTTATGCTGTAGAAAATAAGGTACTGTCATAGACAGCTATATCCAGACTACACCTGGCCATAAATTGCTGCAAACCCGACCTTTATGTATACGACAATAAGTAATGCTAAAAGTGGGAGAATTCGGGAATGAATTTCATTTAGCAGTCAGTGGCACATACATTAACCCCCTGATTTAAATGCTCACTACTTTTTTCTCTACTCACTATCGACAATCGAGTATTTAAATCAGTGGGGATAATGTATAAGCCACCGATAGTTAATAGAATATTAAAATAACTTTTGTATGTTTGTGAAAAGAAGTATGTGTACATGTACTTGTTTGAGAATATGTATTTTTCTTGATAAATGTTAATGTATCTTTATGTGTTTTGTTTTCGCTATAAATGGTTCATTGTGTTTTAATTATCATTTTATTATGTTTTAAAAAATGTAAATACTTTTGAACGAGAAGGCCAATACAGCATTTCAATAAACTTTAAAATGTTCTTTAGAGAATTGTTGTTGTTGTTTTTTCTCTTATTTTGTCATTTGGAACTCTCTGTGATTTTCTGCTCAAATATAGAAGATGACCGTGATGTTCCGAATGTTATAAAATTATGGTAAGTCAATTGTAGTCTGAATTACCTACCCCTTACTGCTATTGTTATCGAGTCAGGCAAAGCACAATAATGGCAGCACCCTCTATTTATCTTCAGGTGGTTGTACATTTTGCAATACATTGTATCAGAGATATAATACAGCACAGGCATGTACTGCCTTGCCTTAAGGGAACATTTATTGTGATGTGGTAGTGAGTATACTTACGACTAGGTGGGTCATGGGTTTGAGTTTGCATCATGGATTCTAATTGCGTTACAACAGCATACATGTGCATGGCATTAATCCTGAGACAATTCTGTTGAACTAAAGACATCTTATTGATATGAAATCATAAACTAATAAAAATGTTAAAAAGGAAGTTTGACTTTTCATGATTTACTATGGTTTGCTCAATTTTAGCCTTTCTAGAGTACATGAATATAGTCCCATGACTTTCAGAATGTAAATAGAATCTTGTTTTTAGTTATTTAATAAACAAGGAAAGGTTTAAAAAAGGCATAATAAAACTGCTACAGTGGTTTATTATCTTTTTTATTGGGTTTAAGGCCATGTCAACACAATTTAGTTACAGCGTCCAGTGCACCTAACATAGCTTTCCTGGACCCTTGTCTATAACCAGTACTCACCTGCCCTTCTACAAAGCTGGAAACTTCTCCATATATCTTATTAATGGACGAAAATCGACTTTATTGTCAAATTTTCATGGAAGGGTATAACTCCCGGTGGGATTTGAACTGGTACCTCATTCGGGACTAAGATTCCAAATCCTGACGCGCTACCAACTGCGCCTCTCACCCAGGTTGGTTGAACCATTTGTCTGGTAAGGACAGGAGAAAAACAAAATGAGCTTACAAATTATTAATACATGTGACTATCTTTTCACTGAGATTTGATTTAATCAGCATCAACAAGGGGGACAACTTTTAGGGCTTTATGAAGCAAGTAACGCATCGCATCTTCATTTTAAATATTTGTATCTTAGTTAATTAATAAAACCTATTGTATGAAGGCATGGAAGCAAAATACTGATTGATGACTGATTTGATCTATTTACTTAATTTTCTTTTCTTCATTTTTCTTTTGGCTTACCCAAACACAAACCAAACTGTATTTTCTTTTAAGTTATGAACTTTAACCTTAAATTAATGTCATGGATTATTACATTGTATTTTCAGAACTGTCAGCACTTTATACATCTTCTCACTGGGACTTGAACCCAGACTACATTTCCATTACTGAAAATGTGTGCTACATTACACTATGAGAAGGGAATGTTTTTGTGCTAACTTAAGATCTGATTCTACAAATCTACCAGTATCAAAATAGGTGGTCGTTATATATTCTTTATCTTAAAATAATGAAACTATCAAAATATGTTTTTGAATATTTATTGTTGCAAGATATATGTATTGGCATTTTATGGAGGAATGGGAAACTCAGTTTTTTCAGTATTTCCAATTATGTATTGAGTACAACTAGCAGGCTGATAATGGCCATTGGTCACTCTGTCAAGTTTTAACTTTGAAATATGGAACCAGGAAACTTAAAATAGCTATTGTGGTCACTCCTTGTTTATCCAGACTTGTGACTGGCTTACATGATGTAAATAGTTCTTCTATAAACTATTACAGAGCATGTAAGGTCAAGTTACCCACGTGCTACCTAAAGTCAATGCAACCCCGGGTGGGTGAGTACGAGCCGTGACTCGCACTCTTGAGCTGCACCGGTTTGACACACGCACAGATGCATTATCCATAGTGCTGACAACACCATGTATAACACACCTGTAATGCAGTACCTGTCTGTGGTTTGCGGGCAACAAATTCACAGACCTCCATAGAGAGCGCTGCGACCATTTCCGGAACCCGTGGTCTGATCTCAATATAGAGTGGTATGCATGTTAACATATGTCAAACAGACTAAGAGACAGGTTATGTATAGTATAGATCATCTCATCAGTGTTGTGACAGTGGTATGTGGAACATCTCATCTAGTGGTATGTAGGTCATCTGTTGCGACAGTGGTATGTAGGTCATCACTTCATCAGTTATGTAGGTCATCTCATCTTACCATGTATAAGACACTGTCACACTGAAATTAAAGAAAAGAAGAATTATGAAGTGTTATAAAACATATGAATGTTTCATAAGGTAACACAATTCTTTTTTTAATAGCATAGTTATCAACATTTTTATAAGGTAATGAACTGTTGATACTCTTGGGACACTTATTACTAAAAGGGGCAGATAACTGCAATCAGGCCCTCTCTGTCCACATTAACATCCCTAACACTTACTAAGTATAACTTTCAACATATTTGGATACATCTTGATGTATCAAGACATCATATTCATATTCTACTTTCCCTACATACATAAATTTTGACCACTATTGACCAGTGCTGGACAGTTAAATCCATAAGTGACTACAGAAACAACGCGGTCAATATTCAATTGACTGGTCAATATGCCAACCATGAATGAATAACAAATGAAGTTCATACTTTAATAAGCTTTGCGGAGAAATCAAATGAACTAAATGATATTCACTCAAAAATTTTTTTTATTCATTTATTGGAGTTAACGCTGTGTAAACACAATTTAGGTCAATTTACGACGTCCAGCGCACCTAACCTAGCTTTCCTGGATCATTGTCTATAACCAGTACTCACACCTACCCTTCCACAAGGCCGGAAACTTCTCCATATTATTTAATCAATAGAGGAAAATCGACATTATTGTCCAATTTTCATGCAAGGGTATAACCTCCTTGTGTGGGATTCAAACCGGCACCCCCTCAGGCACAAGATTCCCAATCCCGGCACACTACCAACTGCGCTATCGCCCCGAGTTCACTCAAAAATATTTAAACTTAAACTTAAAAACCACTTAATTAATACATACCAGTACAGTTCCTTCCATAGATTATCATTGTTAAGTTATCATCTTGTCCATGTTGAACACACTGTCACACTGAAAAAAAAATGAAAAGAATAATTATGTACAAGTGTTGGAAATGTGAATGTTTCCATAAGAAATATTATTTTGTACTTGGGTATAGTAACTAAGGTTACCAATCTTTTCTATATGGTTATGAGCTGAAGCTTTCGGAGCATTATTTATTCCAAGGGCCGATATACATGTATAACTGCCATCAGACCATCTACTGACTGGTATAAACATTCCATATAATTTACATGTTAAAATACTTCATTCATTTTATTTTGCTGGGTTTAATGCCGTAGCAACACATTGTTTAGGTAATATAACGACGTCCAGTGCACCTAACTTAGCTTTCCTGGACCATTGTCTATAACCAGTACTCACATACTCTTCCACAAGGCCAGAAACTTCTCCATGTTTCTTATCAATGGAAGAAAATCGACATTATTGTCAAATTATCATGGAAGGGTATAACCTCCCAGGGTGGGATTCGAACCCGCACCCCCTCGGGCACGAGTATCCAAATCCCGGCGCGCTACCAACTGCGCTATCGACCCGGATTTTGATTTATACGGAAACTCATGTTGCAAAAGTGGCGTGTAATTATTATAATAAGGTAGTTCAAGCTCAGGGTAATATTGTCGGAATATAATATAATGTTACTAATTAAGTATGTTCTTAATGAGGAAGATTGACATTATTAATATCAAATTTTCACAGAAGGGTATAACCTCACCAGGTGGGATTCGAACCCATACCCCCGAGAGACACAAATCCTGCCGCACTACCAACTGCACTACCCACCAGGGTTATGTTAACATACATCCTTGAATATTAAGAATTCATTTTTATGATCAACCTTCCCTCTCTATAAATAAGGGACAAATTAATAATGTTTACTTTAAGTTTTGCTGTAGCAACACATTGTATAGGTTATATCATGGCGGTCAGTCCACCTATTCACTGTTCCTGGTAAAGGCTTGTGCGCTACCAACTGGGCTAACTGGGCAGGCTATAAAATTAATACTTAATGCTTGCTTAGCTGTGAAAATTACTTACTAAATGATAATCACACAAAAAGTTCACATAAAACACTAAATTTATACATACACTGCAGTCAAGATGATCATTGCATCAGTATTATGTTGAAGATCTCATATCATCTATGTAGGAGACACTGTCACACTGGAATAAAAGAAGGAAGAATTATGTTCATGTGTTAGAAATATGAATGTTTCCATGTGTTATATAATTTTCTTTTTAGATATACGGTATAATCTCCACATAGAAGCCCTTTACAGAACAAATCCTATGCACAACAACAGCTTGTGATATTTCCCCGAGATGTTATTATAGTTAATTTAACCTCTGCAGAGCAATTGCCTTTAGACAATAACATACTTTAGTTCTCCTAGTGGGTTTTGGTCAAGATGGATTGTACTGCACCATGGTTAGTAATATGTTTTAAACACTTATGATCTGAAGCTCTTTGAGCATTAATTTATTCAAATGGGTCGATAATTGCCATCAGACCATTTTCTCCATATTCTCGTACCCAGAGTCTAGAAGGATTCTCAATACTTGTTAGATCAAGAATCTTGATAACTTGTGGGTCTGAGAATTTCAATTCCATATTTTGTAAATTCCATATAATGATAAATAATTTTCAACATGTTAAGATACGTCCTTAAATATTTAAGAATTCATTTCTATAATCTCCTTCCCCTTATATAAATAATGAATGAAGTTCAAAACCTGCTTAGCTGTGAAAATGCCATTCTCATACCCAGAGTCTAGTAGGATTCTCGAAACTATCGATGATAACCTCAGGGTACGAGAATGTGAAAATGCATAAAGTCCAATGAACCTAATGAAAATGTTTATTCAAAACACTATATTTATACATACACTGTCAGAGAGATGATCATTTCATCAATATCACATAGATGACCCTTTTCTGTTCATCTAGGAGACGCTGACACACTGAAATAGAAGAAAAGAATAATTATGTTCAACTGTTTAAAGAGTGATTGTTTCCAAATGACTTAATTCAATAATTAAAGCTCTCGGTAAAGTTGGGGCAGACAACTGCTATAAAGCTTGTCTCTGCCCATGCAGCCTGAATATTTTGTATGAAAATAATAATTATTTTCAACATGTCTCAAAACATACTTAAATATTAAGAATTTATAGTCTTCTTTTCCAGCATATAAACTAGGAATGAAGTTATTTAAAAACTAGTTTCACAATGAAAGTTATGGCTGTCACGATACGCCAGGGGCTTATCCCGGTATATTGCGATATGCCAGAGCCGAACCGCAATACGCACCATGATACAAATGTATAGTGCTTTGTAAACCATAGACACAGCTGCATAATACTTCTGTCTTAATGAACTTATTCAACTGTTCAGTTTGAAAGTATGTTATAGGATTTTGTAGGGAAAGTGCCTGTAGCAGACTGCTTTGAAAGTACTGGACATTTAAGAGTTATGTGAACATTCCGAATGCGCCCAAATTCTTTGAACTTAAGTTTTCATTGAATAAACTATGAAAAACTGACGTTTCACTATTTTCATTTCGCAAAGGTAAGACTTTTGCAATGAAAATAAAAAAGCGCTATATACCGGTACATTAAATTCGTACTGTGATACGTATTGCCACAGCGACATACTGCAATATACCGTTATTTCGGTTCATTGTGACAGCCCTAATGAATATTCATTATAATGCCATATGAACAAAAATATTCAATAAAAAATGTTGATGTTTTTATGATTAAATTTCATTCAACTATTAACTAAAAACAGATATCTATTTTCAACAATCCTGGGTGCAGAATTACTCTAGCCGCCCTGCTCAGTTAGCTCAGTTGGTAGCACGCAAGTCTACTGATCGAGGGGTTGTGGGTTTAATTCCCGGGTGGGGCATACTTTCGTGGAGCTTGGTCATAAAAATATTTTTCTACGGCCATTCTCCCTCTTACCATTGATTTTTAATTATGTTGGGCAGTTGTCAGTCACTGACGAAGGTATGCGCTTAGTATAGTTGGTTAACAGCTAAATCCAGAGAGTTAGCCTTTCCAGGAGGAGTAAGTAGGTTGACTGACTGCCATTATATTACTTATACAATGTGTTGCTACGGCGTTGAACCCAACAAGCAGAATTACCATTGAGCATATTTAAATATTTAAATCAGCAGGGTTAAAGTGCGTATCACTGACAATTGAATAAAATGTAACAATAACACTAAATCAATATAAACACTGCCCTAAAAAATTTCTTCATACATTCAAAATTTACATCTTTCTTGACGAAATTTAAATTATAGTTGTTGAAGTAGTGTTGCAAAATGATTTAACCTTGAAGTCTTAGATTAGAAACATACTTTTTAAATAATTATACTTTTTGAAATTTATGAGCCTTAACCCTTAACTGGTCAATCCCGCATATTTACATGTCTGGATTCCCCCCCCCCTTGAAAATGACCACCACAGTCCTGAAATTGGGTGTATTGCAGAGAAATGGCGCAAAATGTCGGTAAGAAAACATGTTTTCAGTATCTGAAAAGAACTGGCACTTTAGACCTCAATTTTGGAAAATATTACTGAATGAAATCGTTGGCTTAGCGCAAAACAGTTGCAACTCAAGTTAAAATAAGAATGAGTTACGACCGTTTTACGCTAAGCCCGCGAAATGCAAAGTTGGTGTTCAAAAAGAACGAAAATTGCATTTTTTACCCTTTTTGCTCTGCCCCAGCGTTGCCATGATAACTTAGATTGGGGGTCAACCCGGTTTTTCTGAAAGGCAGTCACCTAGAGAATAACTTGGATAATTTGAATATCTGTCTGTTATTTTGTAATGAAATTACAGCATCTTGAAATAGCCCTAGCGCGCTAAGGTGAAAAAATGGCTTTTTCTCACACATGTCGCAACCAGTAAAGGGTTAATCTGCAAGTTATAGACATTATGCTCTTTAAGTGAACCATTTAATTCATGATTGCAAATCTATTAAATCACTAGTTTTTAGATTGAGCCAAAACATGAATTATCTCCCTTCAATTACCAGTACCGTAAAACCCTGATAACTTAGAATTTAGCCAATCACAATATTGCAAATGAAAAAACTACAGTGCCATCCAAAATTACCTTTAACACGTTTGTAAATGTATGATTTGTATCTTTTTTACCAATACTTGATAAGATTAAAACATATATTCAGATACATGCAATATATATATAACACGATATATATATGTAACAGCTTTTTAAAAATGTAAAGGTAATTTTGGATGGCACTGTATTTTAAATGTTAAATGCATAGGCGAATCTAGCGGGAGGGTCAGAGGGTCCGGATCCCTCCCCAAGAATTTCCAAAATGTACCTGTCCATTAGTGTATTTTTTTGACTGTTAGTCATTCTTCAGTAGCATGAAGCAATTGTTCTCGGTGCTTAACATAGATTTAATGGTTACATAGTTTTTATCATTAATATGTTGCATTAATCTGTAAAATGTTGTTGTGGTTCAAAAGTTTTGCCCCCCCCCCTCCCAGAAAAAGTTCCGAACCCCACAGAAAAAATCCTGGATCTGCCGCTAAAGGTTTTTCTGCAAATGAACAATGAAAGCAGCATATGAAATTGTTTTTCAATTGCATTAATATTAACTAGAATAAACTATAATTATCTAGACTTGAATTTGGCATAAATAGGAATTAATTCAAACTGCAAAGGAAATTTTGAGGGCAGTGTCAATGTTCCCATTGTAAATATAAAAGCAACAACATTTCCATGCACATCTTTTTCTGAAAACAAAATCATATATCATGAAAGACAGACATGTAATACTTGCCTACTATGTGAAACACCCCATGTACTTTCATTTATCTGGCTAGACATCCTGAACCCATTCTGTACTCCATTTAATCACCCTGTAATAGACTCAAAAAGAAATATTTTCCCTGCAATCAAAATATCATTATAATGAGACAATCGTAATTGCATATTAAAGTTTTTATAACATAAAAATGAACAACCGTGAAAACAGTACATAATATTTACAAAATAAAAATTTAAATTTACAAGAAAAATCGTTAGTGAATGTGCTAGGGTTAGTTGAAAGTGAATGTGAATTAAACATAAATAAACATGTTTTAGTACAAACAAGAAAACAAACCATATACCAATGTTCAATTTATAAGACAATAATGAAATATGTAAATAACAAAACCCTTTAATTAAATTACACTGTCTTGTGAACCATATATACACACACAATTACCCATAAAACATAAATACATTTACCTATGGTAAGTACGAAATAAAACATTTACAACTGATCATGCTATAAAAAACATACACTTAAATTAAATTACACTGTCTTGTGAACCATTTATGTGTAAGACTATGCAAGGCAGGGGTCGTCTTAAGTCCCTGATGTATAATCGTATACACGCATACCCAAGCTACATATATAAACCTATTAAATTACACTGTCTTGTGAACCATTTATGTGTAAGACTATGCAAGGCAGGGGTCGTCTTAAGTCCCTGATGTATAATCGTATACACGCATACCCAAGCTACATATATAAACCTATTAAATTACACTGTCTTGTGAACCATTTATGTGTAAGACTATGCAAGGCAGGGGTCGTCTTAAGTCCCTGATGTATAATCGTATACACGCATACCCAAGCTACATATATAAACCTATTAAATTACACTGTCTTGTGAACCATTTATGTGTAAGACTATGCAAGGCAGGGGTCGTCTTAAGTCCCTGATGTATAATCGTATACACGCATACCCAAGCTACATATATAAACCTATTAAATTACACTGTCTTGTGAACCATTTATGTGTAAGACTATGCAAGGCAGGGGTCGTCTTAAGTCCCTGATGTATAATCGTATACACGCATACCCAAGCTACATATATAAACCTATTATATTACACTGTCTTGTGAACCATTTATGTGTAAGACTATGCAAGGCAGGGTCGTCTTAAGTCCCTGATGTATAATCGTATACACGCATACCCAAGCTACATATATAAACCTATTATATTACACTGTCTTGTGAACCATTTATGTGTAAGACTATGCAAGGCAGGGTCGTCTTAAGTCCCTGATGTATAATCGTATACACGCATACCCATGCTACATATATAACCTATTCAATTACACTGTCTTGTGAACTATTTATGTATAAGGCTACTTATAAAATATAAATACACTGTCTTGTGAACCATGTATGTACAAAACTGTCCATTTATAAAACACAAATACATTTATAGATCGTTAATATGAAATCAAACATTAAAAAACTTAATAAACACTTTTCTTAAATTACACTGTCTTATGAAACACTAACGTAAAGACTATGCAAGGCAGGGGCGTCTAAAACCCTGAGATATAAAAATAAATATATCGCATACCCATTTAACACTTAAACAGATTTCCTCATTTAAATGAGTAAAATTCATCTCTTGATACGTGTATAAATTGATGAGTGTCTCTGCAGGTCGAACTCCTTTCCACCTTCCTGTATTAGACTCAAAAAGAAATAATTTTCCTGCAAACAAAATAAACTGAAGTATATTATTAATAACTGCTTCTGTCGATAATATTACATTGGATGAGTGTCTCTGCATGTAGAACTCCTTACCATCTTCCTGTATTAGACTCAAAAAGAAATAATTTCCCTGCAAACAAAATAAACTGAAGTATATTAACTGCTTCTATCGATAATATTACATTGGATGAGTGTCTCTGCATGTAGAACTCCTTACAATCTTCCTGTAATAGAATCAAAAAGAAATATTTTCCCTGCAAACAAAATAAACTGAAGTATATTATCAATAAATGTTGTAAAACTTGTCTTGTCTTGACTTGTTGTAACACCCAATGTACTTACAATTACTGTTTTAGACATCCTGAACCCATTCTGTACTTCGCTGCCAACTCCATACAGCTCCATGAAAGGACACCCTCAGGCCGGCGTACATCCAGTTCCGAAGA
Source organism: Mactra quadrangularis (assembly GCA_025267735.1). NCBI lineage: Eukaryota > Metazoa > Mollusca > Bivalvia > Venerida > Mactridae > Mactra > Mactra quadrangularis. The sequence goes on along the minus strand of CM046310.1, from coordinate 21,102,264 downwards.
CAGCGGACTGTTCCGTATAGATGGTGGGGCTCAACTGTTTCTATCGATAATATTACATTGGATGAGTGTCTCTGGAGGTCGAACTCCTTTCCATCTTCCTGTAATAGACTCAAAAAGAAATATTTTCCCTGCAAACAAAATAAACTGAAGTATATTATCAATAAATGTTGTAAAACATGTCTTGTCTTGAATTGTTGAAACACCCAATGTACTTACAATTACCGTTTAAGACATCCTGAACCCATTCTGTACTTCGCTGCCAACTCCATACAGCTCCCTGAAGGGACACCCTCAGGCCGGCGTACATCCAGTTCCGAAGACAGCGGACTGTTCCGTATAGATGGTGGGGCTCAACTGTTTCTATCGATAATATTACATTGGATGAGTGTCTCTGCAGGTCGAACTCCTTTCCATCTTCCTGTAATAGACTCAAAAAGAAATATTTTCCCTGCAAATTAGAACACAACAATTAAACATAATGAAATTAAAGGAAACAAGAATCAATAAAAACAAACATGAATGATCCACAAAACAGTGTACACCCTAAAAGCATAAATGAACGCTACTTATTGCAATACCTAAAATTAAATTCTAAAGACAAAACCCTTAAGACATAAATAAATCCACATTTGGTAAATAAATACAAAACCCTAAATTTACAGCAATAACAATCATGTACAAGATTAACATACTAAAGAAAACAGAAAAAAATATGTCAATGTGTTAATGTTAGTAGGACACAACTATAAAGCATTAATAAAGAAACAATAAGGAACTTGAAACAACAAAAACATACATAAATGATCCACAAGACAATGTACCCATAAAACAAAAATCAATGCCCTGTATTGTATAATGTAAAATTAAATTCTAAATACAAAACCCATAGTCATAAATAAATCCACCTGTGATAAATAAATACAAAACCCTCAAATTATAACCAAAAAAATCATGTATAAATTAACATACTAAAAAAAAAAATATAAAAAAATACATCAATGTGTAAGTGTTAGTAGAACACAAGAATAATTCATAAATAAAGATTTATAGAAAATAATGAAATTTAACATAAATGTTCCACAAGACAGTGTAAGCCTTTGCAAGGCAGGGTTGACCAAGTCCCTGATGTATAAAGAAATACACGCATAGCCAATATAACATAACTACATGATCCAATAGTTTATAAAATTTGTAAACTTACTTCTGAATATTAACCCTTCAACCATGAATAAATACATACGTACAAATTAAAGACAAATACATAAATTATATAAATGTACAAGTGATAAATAAAAACAAAACCCTTACATCATAAATTAGTTAACTAGCAGTAAATAAAAAACTAAATTAACATCATAAATATATACACTTATGATAAATAAAGACAAAACCCTTACATCATAAATCAATTTACTAGCTGTGAATAAAAGAACAACATTAACATGATAAATATGTATATACTCTTGTGTATATACCCTTACATCATTAATTAATTTACTAGCTGTAAATAAAAAAAATTACTTTATAAATATATACACTTATGATAAATAAAGACAAATCCCTTACATCATAAATCAATTTACTAGCTGTGAATAAAAGAACAACATTAACATGATAAATATGTATATACTCTTGTGTATATACCCTTACATCATTAATTAATTTACTAGCTGTAAATAAAAAAAATTACTTTATAAATATATACACTTATGATAAATAAAGACAAATCCCTTACATCATAAATCAATTTACTAGCTGTGAATAAAAGAACAACATTAACATGATAAATATGTATATACTCTTGTGTATATACCCTTACATCATAAATTAATTAACCAGCTATAAATAAATACAAAATTAACATCATAAAACTATACACTTAAAATAAATAAAGACACAACCCTTACATAATGAATTAATGTATCAGCTGTAAATAAAAAACAACATTTACATTATAAATATATACACTTATGATAAATAAAGACAAACCCCTTACATCATAAATCAATTTACTAGCTTTAAGTAAAAAACACTATTAACATCATAAATATATACACTTATGATAAATAAAGACAAAGACAAAACCCTAGTTAATTATACATAAATGTTTCACAAGACAGTGTAAGTCTCTGCAAGGCAGGGCTGACCAAGTCCCTGATGTATAAAGAAATACACGCATACCCATAATAACATTACTACATGATCCAATAGTTTATAAATTTTGTAAACTAACTTCTAAAGATTAACCCTAAAACCATGAACTAATATATAGGTACAAAATAAAGACAAACACATAAATTATATATACGGTATATGCACAAGTAGTAAATAAAGACAAAACCCTAAAATCATAAATAAATATACCCTCAGTTATTAAACATCCCGCATGTTGATTGTCATCACCATTTTCAAAATAAATCCACACTTCTTCTTCAAGTTAACATATACTGAAATGTAAAAAAAACCACAAGAATCAGTTGAGAAAACAATCATGTGAATACAACATATATCTTGCAACAAGTACAAAAATAAAAATAAACAAATCTTTACTCCTAGTCATGGACCCTGAGGTAGACATGATATTAACAAGCCTTGCTTTCCCCTTCAATACCTTAGGTTGAGATACATAAACCCGCGTGCAAAGCCCTTCCAGTGGTGCTGATATCACATGGGCTGAGAACGTGCCAAAGCCTGACCGAAAATATCCTGGAGGGTTTTTGGCATACATAATGTTCAAGTACCTTGCAGACTGGGTGACCCAAACAGCGCCAGCGAAATTTATAGGGGTTTGACAAGGAGAGGGTGGTCCGAGAGGCAGAAGGGAGCATGCATGAGAGGTGGGCGTTTATGAGAGGGAGAGGTTTAAAATGATGCTTCTCTGAGTTCTCTGAGAAAGTTGGTGGCATTTCCATGATTTCATACTGTCAGAAATTTGTAATGTTGTACAGTGTATTGTACCAAGAAAAATAACTTAAGTCAAAACAAGTCACAACCATGGATGTATGGGTCCAATGAATTTGGATGGAAATACATGTAGTTTCAGTTCATGAACCTCAGTACATCCAACATAATCTATTGTCTGATGTACTAGGTCCATGAACCGAGATACCTGACTATATACCTATGTTTTGCTGAAATGCAGAATTATACCAGAATGCATTGATGTGAAATGTAGATTATACACTAAAACATGCACATTATAAGTGCATAACCTTAGATGACCCAAAACTTTTGAATCATTACATAAAAAAATCACAAGATAAATCACACTTGATAAAATATTTAAATTAATTGACAAATCAATTTAGATTAATATGTTTCCTCTATCAGATCAAACGTAACATTGTTACTTCTATTTCTCACATCAAAGACAAGGTTATATAATATGATTAGGATAATATTATAATTTGTATAATAATTTATAGATCTTGTAAACTTCACATGTTTAAATAGCTTCATAATTTATCTTTTATGTTAATTCCTTCTGCCAAACTAATTCACTAGGGTATATTTAATGTATATACAGCCGAAAGATGGAGTTAGACCTTGACAATCTGTACAAAGTCACAATAATTAAGTTTTTTTTCATAATGCCCACCTAACTTATTTCATTAAACTAGTTTCTATCACCCTAAATCCCAAAATAAACAATTACAGGACAAATACTATATTCACAAGTGATTGCTTCCAGACTAATCAACATTTTAATGTTCAAGATTATACTTTTGTATCTAAACCGTTTAAACCTCTATATAGCGTAATTTCTTTCAACACACAAAAGTCTAAACTTTTAACAGAAAAGATGAAAAATATTCAATGATATCAAATATCTCAAAAAGCATGTTTCAGTTTTCATTTGTATCAATGTCCATAATCAATTTAATGCTGAATCAATATTATATACAAATGATTGAGCTCATCAATATTTCACTTTCCGAAACATTTAAATGCTATCAACAGAGATAACTAACGCAACGTGACTTAATGGAGCGGCACGAACTCGGAAATTCAATATATATCTATAGAGGAAGTCGCATATTCTGGGGTATTTCTGTCTCTGACATAGAAAAAGCTCAGCTTTTAATTACCAGTTCAGTTTTGTGTTAGTTCAAAACCGCATAAAAACTCCAGCTAGAAGTTGCAAAATGCAGCTTCATATGTAAAGATCTAGCTAATATTATCATATAAACAACTGTATTCTGTCATGATCTTAACAAATACAAAATCTACCAAAGTTATGTATAATTACTTCAGCTTATTAATTTAAAACAATATTTGATTGATTATATGGCGGCAAAATTATTTACTATAATGAACTTGATTGAAAGTCTACAATGTTTAGCAAAAACAATCAGGTGAGACTAAGCAAATTATGTTTCAAATACATATAATCTCTTAGATCTGCAGTGTGTTCAGTAAGACTGCTAGCGAATATTACGGATACGGGACAATTCAATCTCAACTCAAAGTTGGGACGACTCAACCCGTTAGTAAGGGATTGAGTTGTCTCGGGTAGAGTTGTCTTTAAGCTGAGTTGTTCATCACGGAACGTTTGGAAAATTGACAGGCTACAGTTTAGATATTAAAAAAAACATTATAAATTTGGCATGTATTCTATATTTGAAGTATTAACCTCAGTCAATCACAATCTCATTATCTGCTGTTGTTTTAGCTTGTAATAGACAAGGCTGATGTAGACACACAAAGTTACAGGAATCAGGTTCAGATTATTACCCATACATTCTCAGCATAGCTGAATTGCTGATATTAATATATTTTTTAAAGATGTAATAAGTTAATTAAGACATTAAACTTAATGTTCCATTGATACCATGTCAAGATAATATGTCTTGTTAATAAAAGACATTAAACTTAATGTTCCATTGATACCATGTCAAGATAATATGTCTTGTTAATATAAGACATTAAACTTAATGTACCATTGATACCATGTCAAGATAATATGTCTTGTTAATATAAGACATTAAACTTAATGTTCCATTGATACCATGTCAAGATAATAAGTCTTGTTAATATAAGACATTAAACTTAATGTTCCATTGATACCATGTCAAGATAATAAATCTTGTTAATATAAGATATTAAACTTAATGTACCATTGATACCATGTCAAGATAATATGTCTTGTTAATATAAGACATTAAACTTAATGTACCATTGATACCATGTCAAGATAATAAGTTTTGTTAATATAAGATACAAGTTAATTATAGACTGAAAATATTGCTTATATAACCTAAATTTAGTTTATTGTCGATTTTCATAAAAAAAAATCAGGAAAATTACCGCTTGTATCAAGTTTAGAATCAAAGTAACCAAAATTAAAGCATATTCGAAAGTATTCAATTTTTTAAGTATCAGTTAATGTTAAAAAAATATCTAAGTTATGATGATGTACCGGGTATTTATCATTATTGTACAACTATAATGCTTATAAATACAAAATGTATCTAGAGTCATTCATAGATGGTGCTATATACATTTAATTAATGTATATCAAAAAAATATTTCTTACTATGGAAAAAAACACTGACTTAATCATGAAAAAATAAAGTATTCTATATACAGCTGACCAAACATTGTACAGAAAACATTGAATATACTGTTATAAATCTAAAGTGTAGCTTTGTATGAAAGAATTTAATATCAGTAAAATATCTATTTCTTTACAAAAAATGTACAAAAAAAGCCAAGCATAAATCTTATTTGAAATCCATCTCAGTGACAAATGACACTTGTATAAATAACTTCATCAGAAGTAAAGAACAACAAAATATCTTAATTAAAATAAAAAAGTACTGACTACATAAGATGTAAGAGTATCAATAAAACTGAACAATAAACTAAGGGTATGAAATTTTAGCCACCATTACCAATGCCATACACATGTTCATATTCATAAAAAACCTCTATCTACAATACAAACCCAAGTGATCAATGTGCTTATGGTCAAGTGAAGTCTTACAGGAATAGTTGTTATCAAAAATTGAATTATAGGGGGTAGTGCACCTAACCAGCTCTCTATGAACCACCTTCAACAAGAAGCTAACAAATTTTCTTTGTACATTTATCTTTGCAAATTTCATAGAAGGGTATGACAAGCAGTGATTCATGAACCAATATAATTAATAGAATCTTATTAAATGATATATCAGCACACACAATTTGATGTATATAACAACATAACTAAGTATCAACATGTATCACAATGATGATACATTTCTGTCAACTCTGAGATACAAGTACAATATACTAAAGTACATATTTCTTATAAATTTAGTGAAAGTAGGATTTTTATAATTGTACACTATATATGTAACAAACATCTAAACACAGCCAACATCTTCCGATCTAGCTATCCCCCCAGAATTTACTGGGTCCTTCACTAGATTACTCGGATTTTCATTACAGTCCGATCTAGCTATCCCCCCAGAATAACCTGGGTCCTTCACTAGATTACTCGGATTTTCATTACAGTCCGATCTAGCTATCCCCCCAGAATAACCTGGGTCCTTCACTAGATTACTCGGATTTTCATAACAGTCCGATCTAGTTATCCCCCCAGAATTTACTGGGTCCTTCACTAGATTACTCGGATAGTTTATTTTCTCCTTTTCTGTGTAATATATTCATACATTTAATGATTTTTATACATTATCATGGATTCATCTTTTTTTTTCTTATATTTGCTTGGATCCATTTTTTTTCTTTTGTATGTATTATTTTTTTTTATATCTATTCCATTTTATCTACTTTTTTGATACTCTTCATTCTGGAGCATTGGTATCAACCATGATTAGAGCTATTCACAAGTATAATGTTCAATTATAGTATCTTTAAAAGACTATAATATAGTTTCTACTTTCGTAGCATTTTAAACCAAAAATGGAAAAAGTTGATGATAGACAAAAAATTATGTTGTTCCATACTTTCAAATGTATGTATGACTATCATTTAATTTGATTCTATAATTTCTTTTATATGGTAAAGTGTAAGTTTTCAGCCAGGCAATGGAATAATTAACTGATGTAGTGATTAGAATTTCCAATGCCTTCAATGAATTGGGACTGGGAGGGGGGGTGTAAAAAGTGCACATAAGGTGTACTTGGGGTAAATGATATGACATACTTGGTACACTGGGTATAAACCACTTAAGAGTGTCCACAAGTGAAGTGACCAATTATACAAACTTATGCCACTGAGCCAGGCACATTGTACTCAATTTGTATTGTAAATATAGGTAAAACAATTTTGGAACAGGAGTGATGGCATTGATTGCATGACTTAATAGTTACATTAATTTGATAAAACAATTACAAAATTTACATACATAGAAGTGGTTTACTATATTTAAAGAAAGAAACAATACTTCTATCAAGAAAAACATTGAAACACAAAAATGACAAAATGTATTAATTTATTGACCTGTTTAGACAGTGAATCATGATTTTCATGGGTTTAGTCATAGAGGCACACTTTGTTTTTACTAAGTTATCCTATGTTTTCTTTACAAGACTGGTCAGTCAGTACATAAATATAATGTTCTCTATTTTCTTCAAGTAATGCAGAGGATTCAATTTATCAAAAATGAAGTGCAAGACCTTCTGTACACCATTTGAAATCCATGAGGTGCTCTTGTAAGTTTTATTATTTGCACCCTATACCAGTGCTTGTACTTACACGGACAGGTCACTAGCTCCATCATACTCTAATTCATACATTACATATAAATTAGAATATCATTGAGCTAGCAATCTGGGCCGACAATTAACACCAACAACTGAAGTTTCCAAGTGTACAGAACAATAAAAAAGTCAATAGCCTACATTATCGCATCATTGTAAATGTACTTCAAGAGAAAAGTTCACTAACAAAAAGTTTTAACAAAAATATAATATTCTATACAATATGTACTTGATACAAGGGAGATAACCTAAATTAAATTAGCCATGTATGCAATGGAATCAATTATTGCTACATGTAATTGTAATGAAAATTTAGCACATAAACAATAATATAGCTAGTGGACCCAGATTGTAGAGTTAGGGTTTGTTACCTCGCAAACTTACTGACTAGGTTACGGTAAGAGAGAATGAAAAAAATTTAAATTAGAAAAATAGAATACTATTAAGTGTCACCACAGTCATTATTTTTCGATAAAAACAAAAGATAAAATTTCATCAGCCGATAGTTCCATACTATGGGTTTTAGTTTGTGAATCAAACCAGCTTTATCTAATACAAGCTAAATTCTTACAAGTGCTTTAAGTCAGCTCTCCATGGTTGCAACTGATCACATCGCACTCCCCAACACATTATGCCAGCAGTGGTCACTGTGTTGACTTACATACAGATACAAGACAATGTGCAACCATTTATGGAAGAAGAATGAATTAAGTCCCTTTTAAGCTTTTGGATCAACTATAATATTGCACAAACTGATGGTAGGGTCTAAAACTCAGTACATGCTAGACTACTTAAGAACACTGGGGCATGATCAATGTTGCCAATCAAGTGGTCTAAACTAAATAAAATCTTTTAATCCCTCTCTGCTATGAGTTTTATTACTTGAAAGAATATTTTTAAATAAACATAAAATAAGTGGAATCTGAAAGTCTGATGTTTAAAACCTAGCAAGAAATGATCTTAAATACAAAAAAGAACAAAAAAACAAAAATAAAAAATTGTGAACGTCGTAAATTGGCAAAAAAAAACCTTTGAACTTCTCAAAAGATATAATATCGCTATCTTATAGATGAGGGAGCCTTTACCTTGCTCCACAGTCACCACCATATTATATCTTATGAGCTTAAAACTGACCTTTAATGATATTTGATTCCACACATTACTATTACAACAAAAAGTATCAACTAATTAACTGCTAAAAAAAATAAAACAATTTCTAATTCTCCCATATAAATGAAGATTATTCTAAGTCATGCTCAAACTCACAACAGAGAAGAATCAAAAGATTGTATATAGTTAAACCACTTAATTGATAAAAGATTGATCATGCCGCAGTATTCCTTAAAAGTTCCACTAATCAATATAAACTGTTCATAATAGATGTCTTATTTGGAACCACAGGCAAAATTTACATGATCTGATTACAGCCAGCTTCAATTTGATAAACTGGAGAAAACTAATATGAAGTTCATATTTCAAAGTCATTCAATAAAATATTTAGACACACATACACATTAAATCTAAACAAATAGTAGGTATCAGTTGTAAACTAATAAAGTTCAATTCAAATGAAATATTGGTACTTTCGTTTTATTTTGCCAAGATCATTTATTAAGACTTCAGCCTATATTGACAATATCAGCTAGATTTACGCATACAAACATTACAAACACTAACATCATGAAAGTTGTACCATAATTCCAACAATCATAGTTTACTTGAGTAACCCCCACCCACCCCCAACCAATGCTCTGGTAAGCCAAGCACACAAGATTTTACATTTAGCAAAATGTAAGAAGGAGACATGGTAACCAACCATAAGTTTCAACATGTGATATACCAATCTGATTAAAAGCTGATCTAAAATTATCCCTGCACGAGCTCCCTTATTTTGGATCTGGCTACTTTACCATACAGGTCATGTTCCATAGACCTTTACTTTTATAATATTCATGACATTATCATTGTGTTTGGTAACTAGTAAACATGGTCCACGTCACACAATTTGCAACAAGCCGTCCATTCACAGCCAGTGAGTAACATTATCATCAAACCAGCTCGTAAACCTCGGTCTAAAAAATGAAATTATGAAATCAAGATGCGATTAATAGTGTTTTGTCTAAATAAAAGTTACACACTGATCTAATGACCAAGGGTCATATCAATGTGTCCTTCTGTGCAATGTCAAGAGAACCTACATGTATATGACACTGTTCTATAGGATATCTGTTTACGGAGATTGGTGATATACAGACAATATATTATATTATAGTTATGTATTTAAAATTTAGATACTTTCTGACAATTAACTAAATCAATTGAAACATAAATACAGTTGTGAAAATATTATTAAGACAGGATTAATCTACATTACTCAAGGGAAGTAACACTGCAAATGAGATTGACCATTCATCAATTTAATTATCTCCCTTGGAGCTAATGAAGATTAAAATTTAATGATCTAAAATGTTATGCCATTAAGATAAAGCCAAAGTGCCTATGAATGATTTATAATTCATTATAATAAATTCTCCAGTGAACCATTGATGAGCTCTCTAAGTCATGTATATATTTCTAAAACATACAATTTGTCATTATTCATTACAATATGTTAATCTTTGCCATGCATTAGGTCTTTTCAACTACTTATGTCTGAAAAATCATAGACAAGTATGTTCAATTTAAATGAGTTATTACCTCTCTTGAAAAACATTAAATTTGTCCTCGTAAATCATGAAATGTGGTAATTAATTCCAAATCTGTTATCAAGGTGAAACATTCAAAAATACTAGTTCATTAATCCATAAATATTTCTGGAAATTTCTAGCCGTAGAATAAACCATAGTTTTGTTATTAAGGTAACTAAACTTATTATTTATCATACCTAATTAAAGCTATCATAAATATCATTAAGTATCTAATGCTATAATCTAGTACATGACATGTTCAAATATCCAATTGTGTACAGTGTTGTCAGAAAAACCTTAAACAAATGTACAAATGTAACACTGAGAAAAATAGAACGATCTTGCATACTGCAAGCCTTTCAACTCTTGATAAAACTTTATCATAATATGAAGTCTAAATCATAATTATGATATTCAATGCACTAAATATTCTTGCATAAAGGGCAGACCACGTCAAACATTATGCACAATTCATTCAGTTACGAGATGTCATATATCCAGAGGAGACATTTAAATGATCTACATTTCACATCAATACAATAAGTAAAACTATGCATTTCAAACAAAACGGTCACAATTAAATTGAAGTTGAAATCAGTTTCAGGGGCCAGATCAATTTTTACCCAACATATTCATAATACTCTGTAACATAAATACCTAAGTAAGGTTAAATTGTTTCCAAGTCCTTAGTTAGGCCATCAATTTGCTGTCATTTTGGAAATAACAAACAGACAATCCAATGATCTAACAATCTCAGACGTGACAAATATTCATACTCAATTTTCTGGTTGGGATCGCAAACATCAGAGTACTTGGATACTTGCAGCAGCCCTAGTAAATTGTAATCAATTTCCTATAGAAATCAATGGGATCCTACTACAAAAGTTAAATTCAGATAGCCGTAGTAAATGCATTAAACTGTTCAAATATCCCTTTAACATTTTAGATGCTAAATGAATCAATTGCTTGATTTCATCATAGACTCATTTTGACAATTGACCTAGACTTGATCATAGAACTGATATGTTTTGACGTAGATGGATAGAGCCTGCTTAGATGAACTAGCTGTTAATCTAACATTAAATATTTCAGTCAAAAATAAAGTCTAAAACTCTATATTTGAAAATTAAGTTCATTTTTCATTTTTTACTCCAAAAAATGTCCACATTGTCTGATTAATTTATAGATAGGGGTATCAGTGGTCAAGTGGTCTAAACTGTTTATTTATGATCTTTTCATCCTTCTTTAATGCGAGTTTAACTACTGAATTACAATGAGTGATGAAAAAACACAGCAAAATGATATATGAATTAATTATTTACAAATGAAAGACACCAAAAAGAGCTATGCTATTACAAAATAAAAATAATTACAAAAAAGTCCAAAATTAATGTTATCTATAAAGTTTACTAAACAAAAAAAACTTTGAACTTCTCAAAAGATATAATATCGCTATCTTATAGATGAGGGATCAATAACCATTGTCCACTGCACCACCATATTATATCTGATGAGCTTAATTAACCTTTTCTGATGTTTGATTCTAGGTATTACAATTACATCAAATTAATTGATAAACTAGGAAAAAAACTTTGAACTTCCCAAAAGATATAATATCGCTATCTTATAGATGAGGGAGCCTTTACCTTGCTCCACAGTCACCACCATATTATATCTTATGGGCTTAACTGACCTTTACTTATCTTTCTTAACAAATTTGGAAGCTTTAAAAAGATTTAAAACCCCAAAAACAGAATGAAAAAATCTAAGCCTGAATCAAATTAACATGAGAGAATTTAAGATTTAAGAGATCATAAACAAACAGTTTGTACTACATGGCCACTGAAACCCCTATCAGTAAAATAATTAGGCAATGAAAAGCTGATGAATATCATCTTAGATTCAAAACCCAGCAATAAGTAATTCAATGAATGAAATTAACAAGATGCTTCCAATAAACTTATATAAGATGCAATCAAAACAATTAATAGCTAAATATGATAATAATTGGTCGCAATTAACATCAAAATACTAGAATTTTGAATCTACTACAGGCATTATTTCATTTCTAAAAGTAGGTTCTATCAAGCTATATGAGATGTTTGATTTATATACAATACTGTACAGCACATTAGTTCAGATAATTATCGCATGGGTTTAATTTTCCCTATATCGGCAATCAAAAATGATTCTAAACACTGTGACTACATCTGTTTCCACACAAATTGTAAAGACGGGATATACGAGTAGGTCAATTGCCAAAATTCTAAATTTTTACCCCCTTAAAAATTGTGCAAAAATAAAGACTGCAAAATAACTCTTTTGCAGCATCAATATATCATTAGACATAGATGTGTACACTTTAATACTTAAAGTGTACAATAGGTACATGTATACAGTACAACTGTAATAGACTAAGGGATCTGATCAAAGAACAAAAGAAAATCACATGTACCAAACCTTATCAAGGACTCAACAAGGACAGACTGTACAAGGGATGATCCAAAATTATGCAACATATAACTGAAGAAAATGCATACAGAAAATACTGTACATCAGTCTATCTTCGTACAACAGTGCAGACTGTACACTGTTAGATATTATTCAACTATCAGAGGTGCATACAAAAAAATCCACTGATTTAAATACCCACTTCACTACTCACTGTAACGCACAATTAATCTAATTCAATCATGGGTATTGACATGGTTTTGAGTATTTAAATCAGTGGGGTTAAATAAAAACTCATCATATATAAATGAACAATTAAAGAATATCAACAGGTTGAATACATTCAAATTTTGATTGTTCACTGAAGGCAGAAAAATTTGTTCAACTACCAATTAATTAGTCCAACTTGGGAAGTGGATGGTTTTGCACAAACTACAAGTCATGAAGGCATAGTGTTACAAATGTATTAAGAGAAATTCAAGTACTGCATAGCAGTAAATTTAGTGAAATTGAAATTTTCAATGCAAATGCTTAGTCAACAATGAATCCTTAACCCCATGAATATATCTGTACAGACTATACTTCCAAGGCTGTCTGCAAGACTGTAGTAACTCTCTCTTTAACACAATGCACTTACTACTGTCTTGCCGGCAACCCTCAAGTCTTAAGATAATGGAATGTAAACCAGATGCACATATTCTAAACCCAGCTTAACTAATAACCCCTTAGAAAATCCAAAAATATAGACACCATAAAATCAAAGGGCTATACAGAAAACAACACTGAATGAATAGTCACTCACTAAGCCATTTATTTTGGATTATCCCTCATACAGTCTTTATTTTGGTACAATACTGTGTACAACATTACAAACTTCTGATAGTATTAAATCATGGAATACCCACCAGTCTTTCTCAGATACTGTCAGATAACACCATTTCTCGCCCCTACCCTCATCATAAAACTACCCAGCCATCCCATACACACCTACCCCTCCAACCCCCCATACACACAACTCCCTATCATCCCTATAAATCCCAACCAACACTGCCTAGGTCTCGGGTATTAAAATTTGCCAGCCAATACAAGATAGCAGGAACATTACATATGACCCCTCTGATCAGACGACACTCCACCCAACCTTGCTTAGTGACATCAACGGTAAGTCCGGGGCTTGGGCTCACAACCAACCCTCAGTATATCCAGGTTCCACAAACCTTGCGTTCTCAGAATCCATGACTTGAAGTAAAGACTTGTTTATTATCGGATACAACAACTCAACAAGAACATTATTCCACATACTTTTCGATAGACAGATGTCTAGCACAGGGATTCCTAAAGATAACCATTCATACATATAGTTTATACTATAGGTATAAATGGTTATCGTTAGGAATCCCTGAGATGTCCAGCACTCATATGTTTACATCTTTCAATGTAGGTACAAACAAAGCTTTTAGCAGTTTCGCTTACCAAAAAATAAATAAAAGATAAACATCATTTTATACATTTTCATTGTACCACTAAAAGTATGTTTGTACCTAAATAGAAAAACAATAAACCAGAGATCCAGAATAAGTCTATAATGAAAAGTAAAGGATATCAGCTTCAAAAAAAGCATGACAAAAAATACAGTAGAATTATTTAAATAAAAAAATCCTGATCCTGATGAAGGTGTTGTTCACCAAAATGCACTGATGACAAAAAAGTATATTTGAAAAACTTGTTTAAACATCATTTTACTAGACTTATTCGAAATCTTAATAATAAATAATGTCTATAAGCTTATTGTACAGATCAAAAATATGCATTGAATGAATTGATTTAAAAACTTGAAAACTTAAATTAGCAATCTAAAACTTAAAGTAAAAGCAATATGAAACTTAAGGTACAATGCAAACAATATAAAAAAAACAAAATTCAAAATATACCATTAAATAAAACACTACTTAAAACAAAAAGAAAATTATAAATTAATAAGATTAAGAATGAAAGTAATTGTTAAAACTTTAATGATAATAGAAATTAAACAAAAAATAAATTAAACATTAATTAGTTCAAAATAAAAAGTAATCGTATTTTCAAGCCTAAACCCTATTAGCTTTATCCACAGGGATATGTCATGTAAACTTCCATTGAAAATCACAGAAAGGTCACATGACGTACCTCTGTGCTGTTATCCTTTAAATGATAAAGTCTTAAATATGGCATACCAGGGTACTGATTAAAGGGAGATAATGAGTATTTGATAAACTGTAGATCTGAGTATAATTAAATACAGAGTAATCTCCCATTAATAGATATCTACAGACATTAAATTTCCAAAAGCAATATTTTAAATACAAAAAAATTTGAGACAGATAAGTTGAAAGACTTTATCAAACTCTAGAATAATGTTCTTGCTGTGTTGTAACAAACAAACAAAAACCACCTAATTAACAAAATATTAATTTGATGGTTTAAGTTCATATTAAGTAGAGTGCTGAACAAAAACTATTTTAGCTCCCTTTAAATTCAAATAGAGTAAAAATAGTGTTTAGTTCAGCCCTAGTATTTAATTAACTACGAAAGAAAATTACCAAAGTCACCATTCAATTATAAATGTTCAAGACTAGAATGTTATTCTATATTAGAATATGGAATAACAAACCAGTCTGTGTAAGCTAGTCTGAGACACAGGTGATCTTCATCTCTTGGTCTCTTACATATACATAGATATCATAAATATGTATAAGATCAACAGACGAAGATCGCCTGTGGCCTGTGACAGTTTGCTTTCATAGAAATCTTGAATTGAAGTACTTAACAGACTAAGCCATCAAATCAACTTATATTAAATATTTAATCACTCATTTCCGTTCAGGAATACAAAATACATTAAATAATATAAATATCTTAGCTTTTATCTTCTCTTCATTTGTCAACCTATCCATATTCCTTGTGTAGCTTGTAGCTGTTATCTTCGTACATAAATATGTTTGTACATCTAAAACATCTTCTGTTTAACACCCTACAATCATAAAAGATAATTATAGGTTATTATACATTTTACTGTACAATATGGAAATACAATTATTTGGACGAGTAAACAACTTAAAGAGTTATATTGGATTGAGCCGATAGGTATAAATTATGAACATATTGTAATAAATGTTAAATATTCTATTAATTTTGGTAAGCATGTTTCACACTTCACAAAATCAGTTTTAAGAGTAAGTTAGATTAAAGAGAGTGTATATCTTAATTGATAATTTCAGACTCCAGTTGAATTCCCTAAAACTGAACAATTAATGTCAGATTTTGAATCATATCAACAATTTTTTTGTAGGATCAAATGTAAAATTACAACATTTTTATACAAAAGGGAGATATTAGCTCACTTTCATTATGAAGTTTTCATTTGAATGTTGTTTTTTAAATCTAATCCATTCAAAATGATAAAAATATGTTCAAATTTGTTGATACAAAACATTCAAAGTAACTCCTCACATTGTGTGGTCTGTCAATGTAAACTTATTTCAAAACTAACCAAAGACAAATGTAAATTTGTTATTCAAATATAAATGATAAAATCTTACATCAAGATATAGACCTAATATCTCTAAAAATTAATTGTGTAAACATGGCATGTTTTGTATTTTTGATTTTGGATTCAACCTTTCATGGGGAAACACATAAGTCTTAGATGTCCTGGCACAGTTTCAAAGTATTTAATTCTTATAGAAATGTATAGTTTCAGTACTATTCATCACTATAATTATGACATTTATTGTTTTATACTTCCAAAAATATTCAACATCACCATTTTTGCTAAATAGACTCTTCTTTTGTAAAATCAACAACAGATCTGTGCACCTTTTCACAAAAATTCTTACAAAAAAAGTTATCGTAAGTCGAGTTCATAATTTTGCAGTCACAAAGCCAGAAGGATAATAAAAAAAACAATGATTTGATTTTCAAAAAGTATACAAAAATCTACATGATTCAATGATATATGGAATTGATTGGTCAAAAAATCACTGTATTATTAATGTTCATTGCTTTTGACTTACGATGATTTTTATCGTAAGATTTTTTGAGAAAAGCATCGCTGGTTGATAAACACATAATCTGATAAACAAACAATCTACTCACCAAATTATGGATGCTGGTAATTGAGTCTTAAGTTCCCATTACATCTAGATCATACATTGTTCTATGTTTGGTAGGACAACAAATACTTGTATAATTATGTAGCATAGTGTTGTGTATCAATCATGAAGTCTGTGAGACATGAAATAAATAAAAACAAATAGGGTTAGAATCTGTACTACATAAAACCATAAATTAAATGTTTTTGTAAATGTAAGCCTCTGAAACTCTATTTCCAGCACTTTCAGTACCCCCGTTTAAGAACAAATCTTTGTATTAGACCTTAAGATTTTCAATATGAAAAAAATATCTTCTGGTCCCATTGCCACTGATGGCCAGAATATTGGGGCAGCCCCCGCGGCCCCTGAGGCCATGCAACTACACGCCTGAAATACACGTTGTAACTACCAAGAGTAGGTCAGAACATGGGGCTATTTGTTTAGAATTGACCAGAATAAATCCAGCCACATGAACGTACAAGCATTTTCACAAATATAATGTACATATCATCACCTTAAAATACGTAGTAACAAGTATGTCGGTTAAGTATTCTAACATCCATTAATATCACAGGGTACTCTCATGACTGAATACCTGGGTCTTCATAAAGAGTCAATTTAGCCTGGCATCATCCAACTGCAAAACAAGTTCCACACTCTTGATTGAAACCCCATTTCCAAATCCAAACAAAAACCAGTTTGCACGGCTCCAACTTTTTCCTCCAGAAATTTAACTAGCAAACTTCTAAATGCAATAAATTTCAATAAAAAATTCAAAATTTTAAAATGTCTTACCTCTATGAATGTATCCAAACGACTGATTTTGCAGGTGCGAGCTTTACCTGACGTAAAATAAACAACACCTTCCGATTACACCATTGTGTAGGTTTCTATACAATGCACGAAAAAGTTTCGCTCCAGCATCTCGACCAATCAAAATGCAGCTTTAGAAATTTACCGTTATTGATCAAATAATTTATGTTTGCTGATCTCTCACATTTGACTGCAGGGCAAATTGATTAAATGGTCAATATATCAATTCAATTTAGGTTGAAATACAAAATTCTCGTGACGTCACTCGGAAAGCCGCTCGGGTGATTTCGTACATTGATACCCGTACACAGAAAATCTCAGTCATTTAACTTGCATAACCATATGTCCAATCAATCATCATATGTCCAATCAAGGACCCTATATAACAATGTTATATAGGCTCATTGGTCTAATCCATGATGGAAATGTGTTTTGGACCATACTGACCTTTGCTTTCATGGTTTTCAGGCTACTATATCGATGCAAAACAATTTTTGTCGTGCATGCGTTCATAATGGAAGATTTTTCTAATTGTTTGATTGAACAGGAAATTAGCAATATTAGAATTAAGCCTTATTCTGCAGGTCACCCACCGTCTTGCAAAAAAAACTATGAAAATTTCTCGTTCTTGAAGGACATTCGAGCCACTTTTTGATTTTTCGTTGTGCATATCAACACCCTAATGATTTTCACTAAAACTGGCCAAGTTGGATTTTTGCACGATAAGCACGTGCGCATTTCCGCTTTTCAGCACATGCACGACAAAGGTAATTTTGCATCTATTAAGAAACATGAAAACCATGCAAGCAGACGACAGTGTAGTCCTACATACATTTTCATTAACGATCTGACATAAATCACGGTTGAAAAATAAAAAAAAATTCCGACAACATTGAAATCGGGCTACTTAAAGGTTTTGTTAAATACAGATGAGTCGATTTGTATAATCAAAGCGCTGAAGGCACTGAATTTGTTCGGGTTTGAAAAGTGAAATTAGATTTCCGGCTCCAACAACATTTGTACACAAAGAACTGTTCAGTGACATTAGTTTGATAGGTAGAACGGCACTGTTTCGATTCAAAACACTTCACACAATCGAAATATAAGTACAGCAGGTAAACCGGACAGACGTACACACTTTTGATTTTTTTCACACAATCAACACTAGTCAAAGGGGTAAATTCTTAAACAATTCAATAACTGACGCTTAAAAGTTATCATTCATGCACATTTATTCCACTCCATCTGTATGTGAAATAGATAAATTTTATTATTCATAAATCATTCAAAGTCATCAACTATGATCTTTAAACTTTTCCTATAGAACCATCCTATTGCATAAGATGATGTAACATCTCTACTGACAACTGGCATAAACGACGGGTCGTGGCTGAATCGTTGATACCATTTTTTACATAAGATGACATAATTATCCCTACTGGGACGCACAACATAGCAGCGAATATTCTTACGCTTGAGATATACTTCGGATTACTAGTGTATTAATGCGCCCGTCAAAATAGGCGATCTTTTTGAATTGCTCAATACATATATACTAAGGGACTACATGTACTTCTGGATTCGGTAAATTTTCAAAGTGGGAATGGGTCTGAAATACGGTAAATATATTTGTTCAGGACTGAAGTCCCGAACAAATAGAAAAAAAAAACATTAAATTAATAACTAATTATTTTCCATCCTAAACAATTCCAATAGATCTAGTGTGTTTTGATCGTTAGTTCTTAATTTTCCGTACACAAATTTCAATATGACGGTTATCTAAGACATTTTCAAACTAAATAATTTGTGCAACCGATTCGGAGCAAAAACTTTATCCCACAGCCCATGTGTGCCACTTTTCGATGAAGAAATGTATCGAATGTTATAGCTGTGAGCATATCAAAACATTCAACTTTTTAATTTGGATGTAACGTCGTATCAACACATTTAAGGTCATAAACGGTGTCCAGCGCACCTAACCTAGCTTTCCTGGACCCTTGTCTAAAACCAGTACTCACCTACTCTTCCACATGGCCGGAAACTTTTCTTTTTACCATAATAATGGTAGAAAATTGACATTATTGTCAAATTTTGATGAAAGGGTATATCCACCCCGGAAGGGATTCGAACCCGTATCCCCTTCGGGACGCGAGATTTCAAATCCCGGCGCGCTATCAACTGTGCTATCAACATTTAAGGGTGTATAAGCATGCCACGTCTTTTACCAACAGCATGGAAATTCTTCGATAAATATGCCGGTACATTATTCCAATTGTCGTCTGTATTTCAAAGGGATATACAGCATGGCGATTTGTATCATTACATCAAGAAAACTCTACCGATTTTTTTTTGAAAACATTGTGAAGCAAAGGTTTTCTCACGTTCCATTTCCATATTTAAACACGTCTCTCATATGTATACGTTGTCATACAAATTAGGATTACATGGATTAATGACCAAGCCATGCCAAATTTCCAAACAAACCGTATAAGAGAAAGCATACATACTTAGGTTTATATCCCTTATTAAGGGACTTTAGTCAGTTATTTCCCCTTGTATACTCTTCAAATAGGTAGGTCTAATTAGTTGGATTACTCGGATTTTACCCTTACTTTTCAATGTCAATTTGCCAAAATTAATCTTTAATAACTTTTTTGTAAATCGTTTAATTTGTTTGAAATTCAAGCCAAGTATTTTTTAAGGTAAAGAACTATCTAAATTTCATCACTTCTGGTAATATCTTCATTTACAAGAAAGATATTAGATGAAATATTTTGTTATCCTTACATAGGAATTCAATGATAAAATCCGAGGATTCCAACTGTAAGGAACTACTTACCAATTGGATTGCTTTAGATATTATCAGGGAAAGATAACTGACTAAAGTCCCTAATTGTTCCTAATTGTACAGATTTTTTAAGATAATGTCCCGTATAGATGGTTCCGTCGAATCTCTTGCAATTAAAGTTAAAGCAATGTTTTTGAAGTCTTCTTTTAGTATGATCACTATTCAGTCGACTCTTGACATTAACTTTCCGATCATCGAGTCACACACCAACTGTTAACATACGGCACAAATTGAAGCCACAGCATACAGTCCATGACCCTTACTTGTACCCATTTACACCTGAGTGGAGTGAGGCAATCGTAGGTAAATTTCTTGCTCAAGGATATTAGCATTGACCCTAGTAAGATTTGAACACAGGGCCTCTCTATCCCTAAGCGCGCGTCCCACCCCTGGTTTACTGCTCCTACTATACATGTTATACAATACAAATATTTTTGGGATCCAATACGGGAATATATTGGACGGTCGCGTGGTACAAATGCAGATCGTCGATTGTCTAGATCTAATAAATATGTAATAAATATATTCATTTCTTGTATTATGTTGTGCCGTCCAGATATGTCTTAAGCCATCTAGTAAATGTGTATGTATCACTTCATAAGATTTGACATATATATACTTAACGTAGCTTCTAAGTACTCCGATTTCAATGTCGTCAGAAATTTTCATTTTTCAACATTTATGTCTGATCGTTAATGGAAATGTATACAGGGCTATACTGTCGTCTACTTGCATGGTTTTCATGTTTCTTAATTGATGCAAAATTGGTTTTGTCATGCATGTGCTGAAAAGCGGAAATGCGCACGTGCTTATCGTGCAAAAATTTCACGTGGTCAGTTTTTAGTGAAAAGCATTAGTGTGTTGATATGCACAACGAAAAATCAAGAAATGGTTCAAATGTCGCTTCAAGAACGAGAAATTGCCATTGTGTCTTTTGCCAGAATAAGTCTTCCAATTGCTAATTTTCTGTTCAATCAAAACAATTAGAAAATCTTACGCTTGCGCGACAAAAATGGTTTTGCATCGACGAAGTAGCATGAAAGCCATAAAAGCAAAGGTCAGTATGGTCCAAAACACATTTTCATCAGCAATCGGACATTAATGTTGAAAAATAAGACTTCCTACCATACTCAAATCGGAGTACTTAGAAGTTTCGTTAAGTATACATTATGTCCATTATCAATTAATAGTTCAATACTGTGATATTGCTATAACTTGTTTCATACTAGTACCGAGTCTATATTCTTCACATTTTCGGACAATGCATAAAATGCAGGGGCGGATCCAGGATTTTTCTAAGGGGGTGGGTCCGAACTTTTTCTAAGGGGGGGGGGTCCCAAACTTTTGAACCACAACCACATCATACACATGCAGAATTATGCAACATATTGAAATTAAAATACATAACCATAAAATCTATGTTGAGCACCAAGAAAAATTGATTCATGCTTTTAAGAATGACTTACAGTCAAGAAATACGCTAATGGACAGGTACATTTTAGAAATTCAGGGGGAGTCCGGACCCCCTGACCCCACACCACTAGAACTGTATTCAGATATTACATAGCAACATATTTATGTTAGTATAAACCTTTTTTCTAGAGATCAGTGTTGTTCTTTCTCAGGTCAGTAATGCACGGGCTCAGTCACTTATTCACAACTAAAGTTTCACGAATGAGTACGACCTGCCATTTCGACTTTAGTACGTACGATAGAATGAAAATAATTTCAGCAATAAGGTGTTAAGACCTTTAATTGTTGCATCCCCTGTGTACGATTGGAAACCTATACAGTGGAGTTTCGAATCAGGTATATTTAATGGTGACGAAGACATATGACAATAACAATGTCTTGAAATTTAATTTTATGGTTTTTTTTGTACTCTAGGGTAAAGAAACCCCATTGCGAAATAACCTTGGTGTCTGTATACTTTTATAACTCATTCCTATAAAGAAAATACAAAAAATAGGAAATACGATACATCACTTATATGTTTTGCATGTTTGAATAAAAGATAAATACATGTGTAACCTGACTGTTATTGATGGTGATTATGCAGCTTGAACTTAAGCTGCTGGCAGTGAGAGGTCCGTAATCTCGGGATCGAGTCCAAGTCAGGAAACATTCACACAATTAAATAATATAAATTAATAATTAAGACAAAGTCCACTTTTCACATTATGGGTATTTTATTATAACTAATATCCAACGTCCAAAATATTTATAAATAGCTCACTGAAAGATCCTATAGATATCTCTAAGTCTTAAAGTTCAAAGCTTTCAAAAATAACGTAAAATGAAAATATATCTTGTAAGTTCTAGAAAAGTCAAGTTCTAGAAATACGTGTTGATTCGTCAAAGCCAAAGTAAAAAGTAAATCTAGAATTTGCTTGTGCGAGCTTCTTGGAATGTATTTTTCAAAACGAGGCTGGATGAACTTGTGATGTATCTAACCTGTCCAAAACGTGTAACCATAAAAGGATTTGGCATGTGCTTTGGCACTAGTGCTGTTATGATCTTTAACCTCTATAGTATCATCAGTGAACTATTCGTTACAATGTATAATTCATAAACATAGCAAGGTGTAAATACAGTGAATACAGATAAACGCCGTAGTGTTTTGTACCGGCCGAAATCTAATATGTATACATGTATCGTAAATTCTAATTACAAAATTTTTATCTGTGACATTTTGTTTACATGACAGTTAGTTGAAACAAAATTGACGACTGAAGTAATTTTTTTATTGTTTATTTGTGTAAGAAATGAGATTTATGTTACACATGAACTTTTTTTAATTAATCAAATGCCCATACGTTAGTTTTGATATGTCATATTTAATTGTAGCAAAAGTTAAATGATTAAGTTAAATTGCCACAAATTATTCAACCCTCGTCGTTATTTAAAGCCGCCAATAACTATTTTTGTTTCGTTTGTCCGTCGCTATCTTTTATTTGACTAAAATGTCCATGCATATTGAGAATCCTACTAGACTCTGGGAAGGAGAATGATAGTATAACTGTTTATTCACTTTACCTTTCTAATGAAGTCGTTTTACAAAAATAAAGTAGTAAATAAAAAACGTTTAAAAATAACTATTGTAGAGGTTTTTCTTACAGTTATTATTAAGTTGCCAAAATAATCATATTTAAACGGCTTGTAATTTCTAAAATTTGTCAAGTTTCTCTAAAACGATTGGACAGTTATGCACTTATTTATTTTATGAATAATATAATCGAAATCAAATGAAAACAATACATTCATTGAATTTCGATTCGATAAAATAAAGTAATTTCGACGAGTAATCGTTCATACGATTATAATATGCTGATTACATGAGACCCATCTCCTAATGTTAACGCGTAGATCAGGGGAGGCAAGTCTGTCTGAGAAATAGTTCCGGACCGGGTACCAGTCAAAAATTCAAACAGGAAGCCGGAAGTGAACACCTGAGCGTAAATTAAATAAATATTACCTGAGCAATTTTGTTTTGATAATTTCGCGGATTGTTTGCTCGAAACAATGACTTAAATATAATCCTTGGTACATAGGGGTATACGTATATGATTTTAAACTAAGAATTCGAGTGATCTGAAAGAACGCTGAGCGGTTACCTGGATTACAGGTGTGCAATTTTATCAAAATGGATGGCTTCACTTTTATGCAACTGGTCAAGACCATTATAGCTGGTCTTACCACATTGATCGGTGGTGCTGTGTTCTACGTACCATTTTGGTACAAATTTATTGTTGAGGTATGTATAGGTAACTTATTTAATTGTTACTTTCTCAAAAATCTTTAAAGACCACAAAATCAGAAACTGTCAGTGTCAGTCACTATGTGTGTTATTGAAAGGAAATGACTCATTCGTCACCTATGAGTATCGATCTACTTATACAGGCTGTAGTTCAGATTCCATCATTATAGAGTACACTTGTACTGACACAGTGAGTGTTGTTCGTGAGACTGTCTGTACAATATTTTCATGGATTAGTGAAATTAAACGTAATTAAAAGAACCAAATGATATCGGTCTTAATTGTAGCTACATGTATATTTGACAAGGGTTGGGTTTTGTCTGAGTTAAAGTGACTTCTCTTAAAAAATAATAAAGATCACCCTGGATCCAGTCCCCATCCTGGCGCTTCAGGAGATTTCTGACAGAGGCGAGGATTACGGTGCCATAATCCTAGCTTTATAGTCTTGTGTGATGGAAATTGTGTAGTGGCACTTAGTTTAGTGATGACAGTAAATGAATGTGATCGTATGTCTTTCTTTTAACTAATTATGAGTATAACATGTTCTTTAATGTTTAAAAAATGATAAAATATGCACGTTAAAAACTTCTTTTACATGTACATCCCTTACTAAACCTTCGTCTCGTAGGAATAGGACTGTAAGTTCCATTATCCTAGAGTCCAAGGGTACGATTGTAACCCGATAAAAACCATGGTCTGAACAGAGATCTGAACCCACAACCTCTTGACTTGAAAGTGGACACTATCATGTTGCCGTACTAGCAGGCTTTAAGGCAAGGGAGTACAAATGCTGTAAAATACTTCTGCTACAGGATTATGGTCCATAACCTTGGCCACTGCCAATCTAGAGATCATTATTTCTTTCTACAGATATCGTTTGATGGATGGAGAACATCAGAAATGAAGACAGTCAACATGGGTTTGTTCTTTATGGATGAAGAAAGTGGAATAGAATTAACTGATATGATTTTCTTAGATAAAGCTACAAATGCTCAAACTGCACCACGTAAGTATCTTCTTACACCTCTGGCATCAAATCAGTGGTCCCAGCATTTATATTTTACTATTTAAGGAGAAATGTGGCAGGTCCCTTTCTAAGGGTATAATAGTGACATAATTTTAAAATGAAATTGGGGAAAAACTTTTTCCAAAGTTTTCAACACTTAAGATAATACCCACTTACTGAGAAACACTTTTAGAATAGTATTATCAAAATTCCCCATTGTACTAAACTTCAAGAAAAGAAGAACTTCAGGAATAGGGAAATATAGTTACACACATTTTGGTTCTAAATTTTGGCTCCAAAATGCCCTGGGAAAAAATTAAATAACTGTGTATAGCTCAAATAATTTCAGCTGTGATTATCACTATAGTGTGTTTACAATGATGAGCAATGCAGCAACAAAATCATTCATAATAATATTATTTCTAAAAAATGACATTTAAATGAACATATTTTTTATTTTCAATTTTTCATCTATTTCAGCATTATTTCGTGTAGCCCAGATATTTTATGGTATTGGTATAACAGGCATGTTTATATGTACTGTAGCATCAACTATATATACATTTAGAAAATATAAAACTGCTACTGGAGAGTTATGTCTAGCTGGAGGAATGTTACCCTCTGGTAAGTGATCTATCGTTATATGTCCTGATTTGACTCGGTGTACCAGTCTATTTTACCCCCCAGCCAATCTTTTGAGATTGGGGGAAAAATTGGCTATGGGGGAAAGATTGGCCTAGGTTTGAGATAAAAAAGCATAATAAAAGCAGATTCATCAGTGGGGGGAATATATTGGCCAAAATATACAATAAAAAAGCATAAAAATAACAGTTTTATCAGAGGGGGGGATTTGCCCAGGGGGGCAAAAATCGCCTAGGCCTTTTATTTCCCCAGGTAAAGATTGGCCTGCTACACGGAGTCTGAAGCACTGTTAGTAGTGTGTTGGGATTTTGAATTTAGTTTTCTGAAGGGGGTACAAGTTTAAGTCCCACTTTGGGTGGTTATACCCTTCCATGAAAATTTGACAATAATGTCAATTTTCTTCCATAAATAAGGTATGTGGAGATTTTTTCAGCCTTGTGGAAGTGTAGGTGAGTACTGGTTATAGACAAGGGTCAAGGGAAGCTAAGTTGGCCGCTGCAAATTAACGTTAATTGTGTTGACACAGATTTCGAACCAGTCTAAAAAAACATGTCCTGGTT
The DNA here is from genome assembly GCA_025267735.1 of Mactra quadrangularis. Taxonomy (NCBI): domain Eukaryota; kingdom Metazoa; phylum Mollusca; class Bivalvia; order Venerida; family Mactridae; genus Mactra; species Mactra quadrangularis. Next base: position 21,075,664 of record CM046310.1, on the reverse strand, counting down.
TGATAATTTATTCCAAAATATTTCTAACGAGCTTTATCACTAATGTAAAATACAACTATATTAAATAGTGCATTTTCAATATATGATAAAAATAATAATAAATGACCCATAACTACAAAAACCAGGCTCTAAAAGAAATAATGAAAACTGCCAAAACTTGTATTGCAATATTAACCAGGTTAACCATTGCACCCACATTTTGTAGTCTTATTATGTGCAATAATGTATAAAAACATTGTTTCTACCGTCTCAATGCAGGTTGGAAAACCCAGTTTTTTTAGCTCCAGAATATATCTGTTATATATTCAGATTTTTAAGTATTAACAACCGAATCGTACTTTCGAATCTTTGCTGTCCAGGACAGTACCTGCTAGTCTTGATAAAGGGACATTAACATGTATTGATTCTTGAACATTTTTATATTTTCAGCCATATCACTGATACTTGGAGTTGTTTTTGCTGCTCTGGCTGCCTTCATACAAGCTGACAACTATTGGGAAGCGTTTCCAGTTCCTGGAAACTTTGTTGTGGTACAAGCCAAGCCGACGATGGAGATTTCTTTCGGGCTTTACGCCGCTGCAGGAGCCGCCTTGTTGGGTCTTATTGCTCTAATAATAGCCTGGTTACAGGCTTGTGCCATGTGCCGACACGTAGAAAATGTCCGATACCACATGCTGTTTGCTCCCCTGACGGATAATGAGCGAGGTGTTGGTATTGAGTCTGTGCACCATTTTATACCCCCAGGCCCTCCTGGTAAACCTAAGAAAGGATTTAGATATGATGGGGAAATGGACTTATAAGTCAGTTGAACATGAAGTTTTGAACTTCATAATTAACACTTTTACTTTCTTTAGATATAGGCTCTTGCCTTTTTAATCGGACTTACAATTCAGTGACATATAGTGTTTTAAAGACATTAAGAATATTTTGTATAGATGATCTTTTTTATATACTTTGTCTTAAAACTTTTTAAATTTTTTTGGCATTTTCACTTTAGGTCATTGAAAAGTAATTGCTAGGTTCTCAGCTGGATTTTGTAAAAAAAAAGACAAGTGACTACTTCCTATCTGTTATTTAGAACACATAGGCTTATATTTAACCATTCATGAAGAAAAGCTAACTTAGCAGCATTATAGTTTTTACACTGTTAAAGTTTCATGAAATAACATGTTTTAAAAAGGATACATTTAGCTAGTATGTCTAAAACTTTTGTGAAAACTTTTTCAAAAATGAAATAAAAAGTAGTAGGGTGTGGGATGGAATGAACTGAGAATCTAACAACTATGTTTCAATGGCCTACTCTGTCTAATGGTCATTATATAATTTTATTCCTTTCCTTGTTTTATGATACAGGTACCACAATTTCGTCTTTAACTTATGGACACAAAAATATATATGGTTAGAGTAATTTCCCTTGATAAGTTTATTACAATATTTGTACATAGTTTGTATATCTCATGCATATTCATAGATTTTACGTTTTAATCATGTAAAGAAAAAGTGCTGTTTTAAAGTAGAGCATAAATACTGTATCCATATTGTCTTATAACAAGATATTTTTATCAGTATATTTCAAAAGTAATATTAAATCTCTAAAATGGACTCTTGCTTTAATAGAGTTTATGTTGGACTGATCTTTATCAAAGATTTTATATACAATTAGACATTTATTTCTTGAATTCATTAATAATTAGACATTCCTGCAATATTGTGACGTTTGACAATTTTTTGTAGATATATATACAAGTGTATATGATGTTTTTGCTATGTAAATATTTTATATATAGAATCATTTCGTACATTACCCGGTCTATCATATTTTTCATTTTCTATTATCTTCATTGACTTTGGACCAAAAATGTAAACATTGCTACACAATATTATAAGCTTGTTGAACGGCACAGCCTTTTTTAGTGACTTGCCAAAAAATTACAAAAATGTGATATTTTTTGTAAAGAATTGAGGCTGTATCCCTACAATGTAGTGTTTGGTTAGAGTTGTCAACCAATTCTTGGTTAAATCAAGCACTAATCATATGCAACCTTGAACTTTGCCGCTTACTATGTCAAAACTTATGTTAAAGAAAAACTACAGGCCTAAGCTTATTTTTTTGTAACAATCAGTATAACAAAACTTTTAAAATTAGCTTCAGAAATTAAAAACTTTAGCATTAGAAAACAATGGCGACGGGCAGTGTGAACCCTGTCTAAATTAGTGTCTTAATTCTTTTAATCCTTACAGGCCTTGAAATAATTAGATCAAAAGTTACGGTGGAAATAAAATGTTTTCATAAACTACTAGAAGCTTATAAATAAAGATAATATCAACGTTTATTTCGATAAAAACACTGTTCTCAACTAACTTTCATCGTCATCATTTTTGTATATTATATTTTTTTTATAACCTTTTTTTATTACACACTTGGATACAAGAACATGTATATATAACAAACATATAAATATACTTAAAATAAATAGTAAGAACAAACTTGGCTTTGTTATTTAGATATTTTGAACAACCATCTGTATTCCCATATTGGTACTTGTAGAAGTGGCTACTATCATAAATATTGACATGTTTTCATATGATACCATCAGTAGTTTAGTATATAAACTCGCCCAGTCAGCTTAGTCAGTAGCACACAAGTCTACTGATTGAGGGGTCGTTGCCATATAGAACTATAAGGATTGTTTAACCACCTTTTACAATAGGTGACACACATGTATTATTGATACCTGAGAATAAAACAGCTTCATTCATGATGATCAGAGGTGAGTTCCCTAAGAATATCTCTAGCTAGCACTTAGCCCCCTGGTACCCTTAATTTCATATTACATGTACATACCATTTTCTTTTGGTGTAAGATAGGTACCAGGGCACAAAGCGCTAGCTAGCAACATGTTATGGAAATTTGCCCCGACTCTCAGTTTTACAAACTTGAGTACTTAACTGCCTCATCCTCCAGCAATTAAAGCAACTATTGTTCAATTTTATTCAGCTGTCAGTGCCAAATTCACTTACCCTCTGGTTTAAATTAATCATGAGTACTGAATTGAGCATTTAAATCATTGGGGTTTATGTATGCGCCACCGACACTTCAATAAAATTTAGCAATACATATGTAAACACATGGGTTACAAAAGTTAAGAGGAGCCCATGCGTTGTAGAAAACCATCCAATCAATTAAGTTGTGTAACTAAAACCGGCTTAGAAAAAAATAATATAAAACAATGCATTTTAATCAACATTTTATTTCTCTTTCAAAGTACACATAAAACAATTGGAAAAGAGCACACTGACTAATAAACACATTGGAGGTAATGCCACATTATAATTATCACAAAATAATTTATATAAATTTAAACTGACCAAGAGTGAAATTGTAGGCATGAATATAACGACACATCAATACATTATACTTTTCCTGAACTATTTTAACTGAGTATTTTAAATATCATTACAAAAAGTTTATATAAATTACTGACACTTCATACGCTTCCCTCCGTAAGTTCCTTCACACATTCACAAATTACATTGTACTTAATGGAATTTCAAAAACATTGTAAAAGAAAGGTATTGTTAAATTGCTTTTTATTTTGCTTTTTGAAATCAGTACATTTTTCTTGGGATATGAAATAACAAAATCTCTCAAACTTGATACCCAGTATTTGTACATAGAGATATTTGAGCTATAGTATTGGAGACTGATAGATAACTCTGTTGCTGTAACTATATGAATGGCATGTACCAAAATTATATTGTACCATTGCATGAAATTATGAATGAAACAAATAAGGAAATGTATGATTCTTCAAACTTGATCATGGAATTATGGTAATAGCAATTTGATAAATTGTACTATGAAGGCACTTTTTGAGGGAAACATATATATATATATGAAAATATCACATTATAAATCTCTATATATACATCCTGAACTCTTTAACAACTTGGAACAAGCACTTGGTGGGTCACCCTGCAAATATATCAACAATGATGTTATATTACCATGAAAAAAAAACAAATAGGTAGCAGTCTTCAAATTTAGCCAATGGACTGTGGACTGAGTCCACCAAAGTCGCTGTCAGCTCAGTGACTTTTAGAATTTGAGTGGACGGACAGTCATCCTTCTTTCAACGATCTTTTACCACATTTGAAAAAAAAATGTATTTGTTGTTCTATTGGGTATTTAATCTTAGAATGTACATTATTCAATGATTATAATGGACTGCTTATTTTAACTTTTAACACGTAGGAAACTTTTTGGTCAAGTAAACTTTTATTTGGTCAAGTAAAAAATTCCATTTTGCTGGACTGAATGTCAAATGCTGATGAAACACTGAATAGAAAGAGTTCTCAAAACATATACATGTGAAGTCATCTGACTCTGAGCAAGGTCATGTATAAATTGACCTTTTCCAAAAAATGCTGAATATTCTTCCATTTTAGAGTAAGATCAATCTTACACTGATTAAAACTGTGGGACTTGGAAGTGTTCTTTAAAGAATTAATTGTATAATTGTTAGAATGTTTGTTACCATGTAAATTATACTTGTATAAATTAGTTTTAACTAAATCACATACCTTATAAGTTTCACAAATAACTTCTAAAAGATGTGACTGAGCTTTATTCTGCATAGCTTCTGTATGTATCTAGATTTAAAAAAAAAATACATACATGTATTTGTATTAATACAAACATTCTGTAAAATTATACACAATATAAATAAACAAAAATCACACACACATCAGACCAAAGGAGTAAGAAATTTTATTTCCCTAAATGAGAACATTGCTTATTCAAGTATGGGAATTATTGAACAAGTGCTGTGCATTTAAATTACTCTACAATTCATCGGTTCGAAAGATTCACTCGCTCACTTTCTTCCTCTGCTAAAAACTACGTACAAACTGATATTTCTATTTTTAGTCAGAGACACATAAACATTTAAATCACATGTCTGTCACGTGATTTTATAAAAGTAGATGCTGATCTTTTAATTGTAAACATAGAGCAACTTATTGAACTTAAATACAAATTGTAGCCTCGCTATATATGACGTCATACGAGGTTGCATTTGTCTCTAGTATGATCATAACATATAAGGTAATGTTTACCCGTTCAACCAATGAAAATGTGTACAAAGTTTTTTAGCTAAATTGGAATTTGGTAAACTTTCATTGGTTGTTCAAAGGTTCATAGTAAAGGTCAATATCATAAATCGACACGTTTTAAGGCAGCGGGTGAATGTAATGTATTCACTGAGCTGTGAGGGGAGTGTACATTTAAATCAGCAGGGCTATAAATGAATGCCATTGGTAGTTAAAAGAAATCAACAAATAACCCTATGAGATAAAATATAAAATCCATTTATTTATACTGGATTTAACGTTGTGTCAACCCAATCTTTTAGGTTATTTTACGGCATCAAGTGCACCTAACCTAGCTTTCCTGGACCCTTGTCTATTACCAATACCTTCTTTGGGACATAAGATTCTAAATCCAGGCATGCTACAAACTGCACTACCGACCAGGGTTTATAGAGTCCATACTTACATCATTGATGACAATCCAAGGTACATATCTGTGTGGAGGATTCAGAGCATCAGTTAATAAAGCCATCTCATGTTCTAATTCATTACCTTGTGAATTTGTAGAACATGTCATGATATCATCTATGTCTATACCTAGCTTCTCACCACACTAGAAAATATAAATAGTTTTTTTTAACAGAACCAAAAAATAATCTTTTATGCACAGGTTACATGGTAAAAATGAGTGATACATGTAGTAATAGCATACTATATCAACCCTTTACTAGTTGGGAAGTTGGCAAAATTGGCCACTTTTTCAACTTAACGCTATTTCAAGATGTTCTTATTTCATTACCAGGAGAATTTACAGAAATAAAGTCAGAAACCATAAAAAGTTTACAATAGAACTTATCATACTATAACTTTGATTGATCCATGAAATCATTCATTGATGCATGAATTAGAAATGATGATATTTCAATGACAGTTCAAAGCAGAATGACTGAAAAATTATAGTACAGTAGAACACCCACAAGTTGGACAAGCTTGGGACTGGACCATTTTTCCTGTTTCGAGAGGGATGCGGTTTTGGAAGGGACCAGTTTAGGGTGGTTCACAGCATAAGTTTTGACTGTCCAGTGTAATCTTATTTTGAGCATGTGAGCTCCCTTAAATAAAAGTTGAAACAAAACTTCTATGTGATTGAATTCAATGTCCTGTTTTTGATAGCTTATGAATGTAACATGAGTCTATTAAATTTCAATTAAACAACACAGCCTTCTAGTCAATGATGTAAAATTACCTTTTTAGCAGCTTCTGCTGGTTTAATATCCTCACTTTCCATACAGTATATAAATGGTACATAGGTACTTTTCTTCTCTAACAGTGATATAGCACATGTCTACAAGTAAAACAAATCAGTTAAAAATGATATACAGTAAAAGAAACCTATAAGGACCATCACAAGAAATGGTGGAACAGTCTTATAGCAGAACTTTACTGTACTACAGTACAACCTCTCTTGAACAACACCCACTGGGAAAAACTAAAGTATGTTGCTGTGTAGAGGTTTTTGCTTCGCAGAGGTTAAATTCAATTAAAATTAAAATTACGCCAAAGGTAAATATCAAAAGCTGTTGTTGTGCAGAGGATTTGTTCAGTAGAAAGCCGCTCTGTAGAAGTTATACTGTATATAATAAATTACATTGTATTTGAGTTTGTTCGGGTCAAAAAGTTTGTAGTTCAATAGGATTGGAATGCTTTAATTTTTTTCAATTAAAAATAATAACTGACAATATCAAACTCCCTACAGCAGTTATTTCCCTTTACTAAAAGCCTGAGATTCTTAAGCAGTAACATGTTACATAACCGATATGAAGAGTTTGAGACAGTGTTACTGAGATGCACAACTCATAGTCACTAAATAGAAATTGATGTGTCTGTCCAAGGACCCTATATACATGTTATATAGGGTCCTTGGCCTGTCATAGCAGACAATCTGTTTGAATTGCTATTTATACACTGCCAGAACTGTTCACAGATTCTGTACCTTAGGACTGATAGAGGCTGAAATTACAGTAGATATACTTAAGCTGATAGCCCAGCAAATAAAAATCAGTCATGATTTAAAAAGTATCATTTCACTTACCTCTATTAGATTTCCAATACATTCTTGTTCCCCATGTTGACATGTAAACTCCCAACCTTTTAATCCTTTCTTTTCCTAATAAAATACACAGAATACAGTAAAATACACAGAAATACAGTAAAATACACAGAAATACCCAAAAATACACAGAAATACCCCCAAAATACAGTAAAATACACAGAAATTCAGTAAAATACACATAAAAACAGTAAAATACACAGAAATACAGCAAAATACGTAGACAAACAATAAAATACACAGAAATACAGTAAAATACACAGAAATACAGTAAAATACACAGACATACAGCAAACTACACAGAAATACAGTATTTGTGGAAGTGGTGTTCAAAAAGTAAGCCATCCACATTAAAATACTATTAAAATACACACAAACTCCAAGATTTACACTAGTCTATCTGAAACCTACATATACATACATGTACTTGCTTAATTAAACGTATAAACTACACAACCATGTACATTAGTCATCTGAATTTGCATTTTTTATGTTGCAATACAATGTTACCACTAAACAGAAGATAATACACCATTCTGAACTCCTTAGCCACTATTTACTATGAATTCAATGATTGGCCGAGGTGTTCTAAATGAATTATATACTTACATGAGCATTGCCATATGGAACCAATGTAAGGTTGACAACATCTTCTCCAAGAGTCTTCCAGACATTAAATAATTGATCATTTATAAATTGTTTACAATCTGGGCACAATGACTCGTAGTATAATGTTAGATTGACTGGTTTGGCAAAGGGATCACGCATCAGAGCTGTCCTACATTGTTCATATACCTGAAATAGTTTTCCACAAAAACCAATTTACATATACATGTAGTCAGTAAAGGTACTCGTTCACAGATTTCAAATTAAATATCTATAAATGTTCTAAAACTATCAAAAACTGTATGGAAACATTTTTGAAAGCAGGAAAGTAGTGTTCTGATAATGACAATTTTAATGTAAATTGACATACAACTATAAATGATGGTGTTTCATGTAGTAAAAATCTACCCCGTATGTAACAGTATAGACAATTTTAGTGCATTTTTGTGACTTTTTTGTATATATTTTGCAACCTATAGGTCAGTTTGTCTTAAAGTATTAAGAATAATTTTTTGACACAATTACAGACACTAAAGAGTATTTTGAAAATATAGAAAAAAACAAATCTGTGAACTAGTACCTTTAATATCATAAAAACCATGATAAATGATTACAAAAAATAATATATTTCATTCATTACATCAAGTTAATCATTTTGCATTGATTAACATTCTGTTGCAAATTTATTGGAGATAGATTTCCTTAAAAATTACATTGTTTTCATATCAAATTTAGTTATTATCTCCCTTTGATACGAAAATAGTGAAATTTTTTAATTTGTCCGTACACAATAATAGTTTAAATACATCTGGCATGGTGGAAACATAAGAAATACGATGTACAATGAAATGCCAGTTGTCTAAAAATACTTTCTGTCCTCATAAACATAGGATTACGCAAGAGGACTTCTATCCTACATGTACACATTTACTTAAAGAAACTTCTAAGTACCCCCATTATAAACATTTCCTACAATATGGAAATCGGGGTTCTTAGAAGTTTCTTCAAGTATACTTGTATATTGTCTCTCTTTACACTTACTAGATTTTAATCAATACCCACTAATGGTATTCTTCCTTCCTAAATGTTTATATGATTATCAAACTTAAACAGGATATCAATTTCTACTAATAACGCCTTAAAACTTTAGTTGCGATAAACTAATTTAAACATTAAATCAATATTACTTTATTACATAATATTTCATATTGCAATTAAGTACAAATGTACATACAAATAAGTAAGAAGTAAATCTTTAAAGTCAGAGTAGAGTAAGTACAAACACATATTACAGGTAACATCAGCAATAGGATTGGACCATAAGTTATAACAACATTAGCAAAGGCCCTCCCCTGACCAAAAATATAAAATGAGTACATTTGTACTTAAGTAATTGAGTATTACAAGACTGTTGTAAACCCTATCAAAATTTAAAACTTAATCTGTTCTGTTTTAGCCCAACCAATCCTCTAACAACGTCACATGGCAATTAAATGTCAGATGATCTAGCAGTCTGCTGCCTATTCACAGAGTTTTTTTCAGGGGGTTTGGGAAAAAGGCCCCTGCCCAAATTGGGAATTTTTATTGCTGTAAATAGTTGGATTTGGGAAAAATAATGACCAATCAACCCAATTAGGAAATTTCATCAACAATTTTTGCTTTCCTTTGGTGTCTCTGAAAGTGTTGCTAAGAGTATGTTCTGACAGTTTAGTAAACGCAAAGTCTCATGTATTTATTATTTTTACATGAAATCTTGTGGTTTCTTTTGTAAAGGCAAAAGACATCCTGTTCAAATGGAATAATTTATCAAGATTGGGAATTTTTCCTTGAAATTGGGAAAAATGGTCATTATTTGGCATTGGGAATGGGGCCCATATTTGGCCCCGTGAGATAGGCTGAAAAAGCCCTGATTCAATTTTGTTGGAAACCCACAGCAGTTGAAAAATCTAATCCAAAACCTATCCTGTTATTTCTTTGAGCAAAGAAATTTTCTCCTACTAGCTATGTTCTGGGGAACCAGAAAGCTGACTAAAAAATGATAAATCTAAGTTGTAAAAACTTGTTTAACAATCAAGCTAAAATAAATTAGTATTAAGTTGAAAAATAAAACCCAGGTTGGAATTGATTAGTTGAAAATCATGTACCGTCTACTGCAAAATGCATAAAAACAAAAAATATACTAACTCCACAACTTTTAGCAACTTCACCAGAAGAGCACCATAAACTAGGAGGTAGATTACATTCACTGGACACAGTGTATACCAGACCAACCAAAACAATACATACTTTAGTCCACATCTTTGTAATCAATATCTGAAAATAAATAAGTTTCAACATTATAGCAAGGTGACCTTAGTCACCTTAATGTATACAGTAAGACCTCTCCAAACTGGACAAGCTTGGGACTGGACCATTTGTCCCATTTGGAGAGGTATCCAGTTTTTAGAGGGACTGGTTTTGGGAGGTTCTACTGTATACTGAAAAAACATAGCTTAATAGTCTGCTTTTCTAAACAATCAAGGATCAAGGTTTTGAATAATTCTATGGTAACTGAATTCATTCTCTCAAATAAATGTAAAAGTGACTTTTACCCAGCAAGCAGGCATTTAACCACTAAGCCAATTGTCTGATCTACAAAAACTTAAAATACACCATAGGAGCTTGACATTTTTTATCATACTCAGGGGCGGATCCAGGATTTTTTTCCAAGGGGGGTCCGAACTTTTCTAGGAGGGGGGGTCAAACTTTTCTAGGGGGGTCCCAACCTCGAACCACAACCACATTATACACATTTTGCAGAATAAAACGCAACATTGATATTAAAAACTTCATAACCATTAAATATATTTTAAGCACTGAGAAAAATTGCTTCATGCTTCTTTAAAAATGACTTACAGGCAAGAAATACACTAATGGACAGGTACATTTTCAAATTCATGGGGGGGGGGGGGCGGACCCCCCTGCTGGATCTGCATGATACTTAGAAAAATATCAATACTTGTTATACATATTATTATAAATTGAAGAGATATTGTTCAAAGTATAATTTAGAATGGCAAGCCTCTGTGAGTGTATATGTATAACAATATACATCTAATATGTTTACATAAATAGCCTAAAGAGCCACCCAAAATGAACTTTCCCTGTAAAAAGCTAGTTTTTCATTAACACGACTACATTAAATTTCACATGTATTACTGCATTAAGATATGGTTAAAATAGATACAATTTACATACTTTTAGTTTATATAACTATATTTGTTATACATGCATAAGTATTTTTTTTTAATGTTTTACTTTCTTAAGTAAAGGTAAAGATTAAAAAACGAATTAAATATTTACAAAAATGTAACGTTTCAAAATTTTAAAATCCAAAGTAAATAAGTTATCCTAGCTATACACACATCAATGAAAATTAATATACTAAAACAATTTAGATATACATGTATATACTATACAGTCATGTAGTTAATCTCAATTGTTACTTATAGCTCGGATGATTTTATCATCACATGAATGAATGCCCAGTAGGTGTTCATGTACATGTTGTTAAATTTACATAGATATGAGAAAATAATGAAAATAGAACAATTTAACATTACCTCTGCTTTATCAGCTCTTTATGACTAAAGCACGTGATATTGTGTTTACATCATGTGATTAATGTCACGTGACATATCACATGAGGAGGGGATCAGCGCGTTTACAAACTATGTATACTTTTTACTGAGTGCTGATTTTGATCGGTTATACGTATAACTGCAATCTGAATCGTTTGTAAATTGTTGTCCTAATATGACTTAAAACTAAAAGGCATTGATTAAAATTGTTTATGAAATTATATTCACTGTAACGTTTTTGCTTAAAATATTGCATTATAAAAATGCGGTGATATCAGTGCATTAATTATAATGACCAACTGATAAAACTTCACCATGCAAAGAATTAACATAAGTATAGTATAATTAGATATATCAGGAATTAAAGCAAGAAGTATATTTTAAGGACGAAAATATACAGGGACGAATCGTTGCTATTCCGGTTTAGAGGTCCGACTTTTAGCCCAAACTTATAAACAACATGGCCGCCGACTTGCACTGACAGAAATTATCCTCAGTGTTTTATTGTTATTTTAAGTTTAGAAAGTCAAAATGACTCAATCAGTTGTTGTCCAAGGTAATTTCACGGAACCATTTATAAAATTATTTATTTGTAAAATTGTAGGTGACTCGATCTCACAAGAAAGATATATTTCATATGATTTCGCGACCTTATGAAATTTTCCAAATATTGTGGTAAATTAGGGCGCGTTGCCTAACGATTTCGCTACGTTTCGCTATGAAAATGCGATTTCTTGTAGCGCTTCTTCTTAGGAAACGGCTTGCTATTTACGTCACAAACCAAGATAACTACCCGATGAACACAATTGTGCTCATTGCAAATGCATGTTTTGGGGCAATTTCAGACTAAATAAGTCTTAAAAAATATAAAATCATTGCAAAAACATATGTTTAAATGAACAATTACAAATATTTATTGATTTCAATTTAACTTTAGTCAGTCAAACATAAAAACCAAATTGTCGGCAAACAGGACGTTACATTATTGCAGAGGCAGCCATTTTGATTTGTTAAAGCGCTCTAGGATAGCGAAGATTTTTTTCGCTAGCTTTCGCTACATAGTGAAATGAAGCGATATCTTGTAGCAAGTCGTTTCCTATGAGTTTGCTTCGTAGCGATACCTAGCGAAATGCTTAGGAAACGCGCCCCAAGACTTTATGTCTTTAATATGATAATAATTATTAATCTTTAATTGACAGTAATGTTCTTATAGTTGATTTTACTAAAAGTGATATTAATCTTAATATGAATGTAGGTGCTACCTATGACGCGGAAAGCTGGCTTATATGTTTTTTAAACAATTAAATCTCCATTTTGCCGAATTCTGCTTCATTTTGCCAATAATACTCAATTACGTATTTTAGTCATATGGTCTGTTACAATGACGTAGAATACTGTACATCATTGGTCTATAATCTTGATTAGCAGATATTTAATTAACTTAATTATTAAGCATCTGGTAACATTGATATGAATGGCTGCACCCATGTAACTGGAGATGTTTTACAAACTTTAAGTGCAGTATTTTTTCATTCCTTTAACCATTTTTTTTTCAATTGTAAAGAATAGGCATACGTCTACACGTTATCTGAGAGCACTCGCAGCCCTTGCAGGGCCATTTGCCCTTCTCAGACTTTCCGCATATCATTTAATTTTTATATTCATTTTAGTTGGACAATGTGGAAATCAAATTGGTTGTAGATTTTGGGATCTTGCTTTGAGAGAACATGCTACAGTCAATAAGGTGAGTTTAGTAATACATAAAATCTTAGCATGTACATGTAGGTTCAAATTCTTATTGCAACTGAAGAATATTTGAATTTTCAGCAAGGAACCATTTGCTTTATGCTCACAACAGTTACATATGTTAGTCATGAAATAAAAAATGATGAAATAAATGACACATGAAATATTGACCAATAACAACATACAATGTAATTGTAAAATACATTAGTGGTTTTTGTTGTAAATTTTTATTAGACTGTCTAAAGGCCTATACATCAACACTGCTGATTTAAATACATGATAATCTTTAATTTGATAATTCCCTTACATGAAAATGTAGATCTATTTTCATGGATCGTGCAAACCCAATTACTGCTGTATTTAAATCTGTGGGATTAATAATTGCATGTGCCACTGCCAGTTGAATAAAATTTAACAACAATAGGCTTTTACAAAGATTAAGTTTTTGTGTAATTAATTGTTAGCATTTTGATAAATCATTTATATTTCAGGACGGAACATATGATGAATCTTTATCTAGTTTTTTCCGTAATGTTGACAGTAGATTTGATGATCCTACAGATATACCATTAGATCAAGGAACTGGTAAAATAAAATCTTTAAAGGCAAGGGTAAGTCTAGTAATTTTTCCTTTATTCACCAATGGACAGTTTTCTAAGGATATCGCTAGCAAGCTCTGTGTCCTTTGGTACCATTCTAACCCCAGAAGTAATTACTAGGGCTCTACACCGGTATACGATATATATCGAATACCGGTATTGTAGGTTCGATAGATATATCGGATCGAACGTTTCTGTATCGAACAAAATATCGACCAATGACGGTCATCTAAATAAAATCCAAAGCCTGCAAATCAATTGATAGTTTTAATTGCCAAATCAACATTCTACTGCTTCCAGTTCGATATTGACTAATCTGTGAACGAACAATCTCATAATATCACATTCATTCAAACGCAAATGTGTCACACGGTCATGTCATGTTTTGTTCGGGAAATAACAAACAGTATTTAGAATGTAGATCAATTCTATGAACCAGTAGTCACTCGAATTTGTTCGGGCAGATCCTCAATGTAAAGAGAACTTGATTGTACATAGGTGATATAATAATGTCATATAAATAGCTGAAGTTCTGAAAGAATATGTTTCCTTTTGCTGAATCTAGACCAGACTCATTGGATGCAATGATATTTTTTTAAAAGTAAACGTCAAAGACTTCAACATTTAAGATATGATAAGAAAGTGTATTTAATAGTATGGTGATACTACAATTAAAACAAATGAGTTAACAACACTGTTTTGCTGTTTTATAAAAAAAATGCTATTTATTATAAAATATTGAATATGATATATCGAATATCGATCATTTCGTATCGATACAAATATCGTATCGATCATTCTGACCCATATAGAGCCCTAGTAATTACTATGTGATATCCAATCGAGAGTATTGGTCAGCATTGCACAAGTTCGCAATATCCTTAGGAAACTGGCTACAATTAGATATGAAACAATGTATTGTTTATTATTTTGTGGAATGCCTGAATTTTAAGACTGTTTTCAGAAAGTAACCTTTCATGTTACTTATTATCTTCATACTTAGATTGTCCATTATCCAGGCCTTGGATAAAGTCTTACTTATTTCTTAAAGCAAGTATTTACCTCAATTGCTAATGTTCCTTATTAAGAAATACAATGAGGAATGAGTGAGGATATCATATATGGTTTTTGATCCGGTAGGTGAATTTTATCATGGTTTGATCAAATGTTTGTTTCTTTACAGGCTGTATTGGTTGATATGGAGGAGGGTGTGGTTAGCGAAATGATGAAGGGACCATTACGTGAAGTATTTGATTTTAAACAGTTACTTACAGATGTCTCAGGGGCTGGAAATAACTGGTAACTAACTTAAACTAATATGCTCTGACTCTGAAGCATAACTTAAAGAGTTGGCACGAATCAAGTCTATATTAGCCCTTATTTACATAATCAGCACTAGGGGCACTGCTCAATTCCTTGAGCAAAACATTTACCCCACATTTGTTTCACTTCACCCAGATGTAAATGGGTACCGTGAGGGATCACCTGCCTCAAGGTTATTTCAATGATCAGGTTAGCATACAAAATTGTAAAGTCAACTGAATATGTATAATTAATTAATTATATATGGAAGCAGACTTTAAACTGCACTTAAGCTTTTAACTTAATTTTTTTTAGGGACACAGAATAATTCATGAGAGGCCTACCTGCGGACGTCTGTAATCTGGAATTTACTGCAAAAAAATATCTAAATTTTAATTCTTTGTTTTTGTCCATTTGTTAATGATCTTGTTAAATTTAATTCAATTGTCAGTTTTATTACCTTTTGTTAATGTTCTTGTTAAATTTAGTGGCGGAAACATTTACCCTGCTGATTTGAATACTTGATATTTGTTTGTAATCCCTGTTAATAAAATGAGTATCAATATCGATACTGAGTACAGATGTACTGTAGTGAGTATGTAAATCAGTTGGATTTGAATACGCGCCTTTTGACAGTTTAATTCAATTTAACAATACAATTTATATATATTTACAGGGCTGTAGGGCACAAAATGTATGGTAGTCAATATAGAGAACATATAAGTGATATTATACGTAGAGCAGCTGAATTCTGTGATTGTTTACAATGTTTCTTTGTTTTACATTCCATGGGTGGAGGTATGTTTACTTTTATATGAAATATATTTTACATTCTGACTGCCAATCAGTGGATGCAGTTAATGATTAAAGTTTTAGTCATTTACCTGAGTCTGTCTTAGCCCTCCTGGCTAGCTCAGTTGATAGCACACATGTCTACTGATCGATAGGTCATGGATTCGATTTCTGGGCTTGGAATACTTTTGTGGAGTTAGGTCATGAAATAATTTCTATGGCCATTCTATCTCCTACCACTGATTCTAAATCATTTAGTAAGTATGCATCTAGTAGCTGCTTAACAGCTAAATTCAGAGAATGGTGAGTAGGTTTACCAACTGACCATAGTAATATGACATGAACAATGTGTTGCAATGGCATTAAACCCAAACATGAGGCAGTAGATGATATTTTATACAAAGATTGTGGGTGGTTTCCAAGTTATTTGAGGAACCAATGCTCATAACATGGTTTAAAAATACTAAGCTAATCCAAACAAACTTTCTGGAACTGAATATACAAGTGTTAACAACTAATAATTTATGAATTTTATTGAATAACATCAAATGAAAAACATGATATATATATAAGGCACCATGTTAAAAGTTGAAATAAGGCACTAAGTTTATTTAACTAAAAATTACAACTATCAACATAAATAACAATATAATTCAAAGGAAATAAATACTAACACAGATTCAATACAACTACCTCATACCTCGTATTAAAAAGAAATCATATTTAAGTGCTTAACACAAGTTCATATTCAAAACTTGAATTTATGGGTTTTCTAGCTGAATAAGGTTTGTGTGAACCAGATCCGTACTTGTAGAATGAAGTTATTTTTCATATTATTGCTGAAAAGTATGCGACACAGATTAAATTTTATTGTCCTGTGTACACACATTTTTATTTCGATTTTGTTCAGCACATTTACATGCAGAACAGTTTTTTTTCAGTGGTAAAAAACCCACCTACTTGAGTTTCGAATCAAATCTATTATGCTATCATAAATTTATATATTGAAGATTAAAACATCCATTAACCCAACACTAAAGATGTATACAGCTTTATTGATCTCAAATTATAATGGCTAAAGAAAAATAACACTTTATAAGAACCTGTATTTGCAATTTAATTCACACTTTAGAGATGACTTCAAAATAAAATTCTGCTCAAAAAACATTTACTATATAAATTAATTAATTGTGTCCCTTTGACTGTCTATGCTTAGCTCATTATCATGAACTTAGCTTGCTGTTTCATATGATCAAGTTGTAAGGTTTTGGGATATTAAATTTATTATTCTTTAGGTTCCCATCAATAAATGATTTGCTCAAGTCATACTCAGGGTGCATACATATACATAAGTCAAGATTAGCTTTATACCCTTTATACTATTTTCACATATTTTTGAAAAATTGAAAGTTAAAATAATAGATCTTGTGTACGAAAACACAAGACATTTTTAAATTTGTCTCAAATCCTTAACTACCTACATCCAAGACTGAATGTAACCCTGGGTCACTGATTGAGGACTATTTCATACCCATACTATAAGGCATACAAATGCATTTTTGATCAATGTATACACATGTTCATCAAATGTAAAAGAGGCTAAGTATAAATTAATTGAAATTACCAATGCCCTTCAAAAGTAATGCTGGAATTCAGAAAGACATGAAATCTGAACACAAGTTGAGCAATGAATGCATTTCAAAGAATTACAAGGGCATCATGAATAATTTTTATTCTTAAATTTTGATCAACTGTCAGTGAGGCACACCTTTATTCACTGAATAGATACTCAATATTTGTCCAATAATTCCCATACTAGAACGTAGATATGAACTTTTTCCACATATAACAGGGGCTGTTTACAGGCGCTTTCCCCTTCTGATTATTCTTTTACCCAAATGTGAAGGTTACTTTTTGATTTTCAATTCCCATATCAATGAAATGTGATAAAATTTCCCCAATTGTTCCATGTACAGCTAGAACACACCGAGCCCCTCCCCCACATCAGACCGAAAAAATGCCCTGTAATTTGATACATTGATCAGTAGTAAACACATTGTGTAGTGTGAGACTGAGTATTTAAATCAGCTGGGTTAAAGTACAGGTATGTTCACAAACAGTTGAATATATTTAACAATTTTTTTTTCTAACAAAGCAGTTTCACTAAGAGTTAGATCTTTGATCCAGGGTTGTCATTTGCCCAAAATCATAAATCCTGAAATTCAGTGTGAATGATACTTAAGATATGCAGAGATAACAAAAACATTCTTACTAGATGTCTATCAATTTCTTGGCTTTTTTATCATTTTTAAGTTATCTTTTTGTGAAGAAAGGGATCTCTATGTTAAGACCATTTCCCTATTACCAAATTTGATGATTTTAATTGTGGAACTAAACTGTTCTTAAAATCTGAAATTCAGGAAATATCTAGATAAATGACACCCCTGCTGATCAGACATTCCAAAAAGTGTTTTGACATTACTGGACATTCGGTCCAGTGATCTTGGAAGAATCACTTGATCGAATTAGGTTTCACGGGACAGAAGAAATCATCAAAATAACAAATTTTTACTTTTTATCAGCAACAATTTTTTATTACTAATTGGATTAATAAGGGGAAGTCAATACATCATGACATATTACTGTTTTCTAGTCGCTACTCAGTCATTATAATTTATTTTAACATTGAACTGAAGACAAACACAAAATAGATTCCATACTTATCGAGAAATTTAATAAAATAGCCGATAGTTATGATTTTAAAAAAAAAATAAAAAATGAAATTGAACTGGACATTTGGACCAGCTATGACAGACTTTTTACTGGACTGAATGGAAATTTACCGGTCAGGTCTATCGGACTGGCACTTTTCGGAATGTCTGCTGCTGATCAATAAATATGTACATTGCATATTCAAACAATTATTGCATTAAATATTAGAACACTTTAGAATATATACATTGCATGTAATCACAGATAATAGCAGTGAGTAATACTAAGAAATATGGATTGAAACACAACATACATGATGTTTAATGATGAATTTTATGGGGTTTATATACTGCAACATGACTTCAACCTAAGACTATATCAATAAACCACTAAAATCACAAAATGTCAGCACCATACACTGGGGTCCAAATGTTTCTCTACACATATTAAATTTTGATGTTTTGAAGTATACTTTGAAATAATTTACATGAAGTTATGCATTTCCTTAATTATGTTCTACATGTATTATGAATATAAAATGAAAATACTAAACAAAATGTTTCAGCAATCAATTTTCAATAAAACACAAGAGAAAGAATTAAAAAATATGTGTACGGAAACTTTTGGACCCCAGTGTAAATGAATTGTTTATACTGTTCACACAGTATGTCCATGGAGAGGTAGGGATCTCCATTGAAAGACTCTTACTTCACAGAACCCAGTACCAACCAATAATACACAGATATTGTTTTTTGGTGTAACGGCAACATTGATTGGTCGTACATCTGGACCAATCAAATTTGTGTCTCTAACTAGTGTAAAATAATACTCCCCTTTTACAGTGTATATTTCAACACGAAAGTTTCCACTATCTGCGACAACTATAAAGTCCTCTTTATCAGTGGCGACACCTAGTGGAGAGTTTAGTTG
Organism: Mactra quadrangularis; assembly: GCA_025267735.1. Classification (NCBI taxonomy): domain Eukaryota; kingdom Metazoa; phylum Mollusca; class Bivalvia; order Venerida; family Mactridae; genus Mactra; species Mactra quadrangularis. The sequence goes on along the minus strand of CM046310.1, from coordinate 21,056,156 downwards.
CCCGCTGGCATGACCTTGACTGCCAAAACTGCGTTTAAAATTACCTTCTATGTCAAAGAGTTTAACACAATGGTTACCTGTGTCAGCAACGACCAGGTAACTTTTACTAGTAGAAGCAATAAAACTAGGTTGCCAGAAGTGATTCTGCCCTCGACCTTTCCAACCGAACTTGACCGAGAATTTTCTCTGCTCGGTGAAGGTTAGCACATTATCAGCTGCAAGGTTAGTTATTGCCACATGATTGGATGGAGTTACCGTAATACCACTAGCAACATCAAACTTGTAATAATTTCCATACGAGTTCACAAGCTTTCCTTCCATGGTATACAAATGCATGATTGCCGACCCTGATTTAGAGACAGCTACAAGGACCTTATTGTCATTGGTTATAGAGACATCATTCACTGTACAGTTTGCGGTAAAACTGGACTGAAACTCGCCAGTATTTTTAAACACAAAAATTCTGCTACCCGCTCTGTCAGAGATCACAAATTCTCCATTTTTGCCCACAGCAAGGCCAAATGGTTTCATCATATCATATACAGTTTGTCCAAACTTTCCAAATGACAGTAGTAATCTATTACTACAAGGCATAGCACTGCTACTAGACACCAATGTCGGGTATAAACCACTCGGCTGTGTATCTTGACTAGCAGAATTGTTGGAGTTGTCATTGAGCCTAGGTACAAATTCATATGGCGACATTGGCACCTCTTGTGTGTTTGCTGATTTCTGAGGCATCAGGTAGCCAGATATATCTGATATTGCAGATCCCACGGCCCCTACAACCCCTCCAATACCTTCAGTAACCAGATGCCCAAGATGGCCAGCTGGGTTTTGAACATTGTTATTCCGAGGTGGATCTAAAGGCTTAGTTACACCCGATGGTATTGGACTGACGCTCTTAGGACGTGGTGGTATGGTCGGGGGAGTTGGAGAAGTCCTAGGAGGCTGGGGTGATATTGACCGAGGGGCTGGTACTGGCTTGCCAGGTAATCTATTGCTGTTAGCAGATGGTCTCGGAGGAACCACAGGCGTAGCTCTTGATTCTTCTTCCATTGTGTCCACTAGGTTGGTTATCATGTGATTGGCTGGAAGTCCTGTTAAAAATAAAATAAAACATTGGTGTATTTTTGTTAAACATTTTTAAAACCATGAGCTTCAATATTTCTTTAACCCTTAACCGCTCAATCCCGCAATTTTACGTGTCTAGACCCCCCTCCAAAATGGCCACAACGGCCTTGAAAATGGTGTTTTTTTAACTGGATTTAGTGAATTTCACTAAAGGATAGTTGTCCCCAAAAAATGAGCCTTTTTTCGCGCGCCTCCCCCATGAAAAGATGTCTCAGTGGGGGTTCGAAGGGGGGATGTGCCCCCCTTTGTTGCAGGGATTTGAAGGGGGCGCAGCGCCCCTGATCGCCAGAAAAAAAATCGGGGTCATTGAGTGCAGAGAAATGACACCAAATGCTGATAAGAAAACATGTTTTCAGTATCTGAAAAGACCTGGCACTTTAGACCTCAAGTTTGGAAAATATTACTGTTTGAAATGCAAATGTGGGGTGGAAAAAGAGCGAAAATTGCATTTTTTGCCGCCCCAGTGTTGCCATGGTAACTGGGATCGGGGCTGAACTTGGTTTTTCTGAAAGACATTCACCCAGGGAATAACTTGGCCAAGTTGCATATATGTATGATAATTAGTAATGAAATTAGAGCATCTTGAAATAGCCCTAGCTGGTAATGGTGAAAAAAATGGCTACTTTTCACACATGTCGCAACCAGTAAAGGGTTAACAAAGAAAATGAATCCTTTCTCATGTCTCAAAAATTCTGTACTTCACTTCAGGGCCATTTCTTCATTCCGTGGTTTTTTTTGCTCAACTATGTTATTTGAAGATAAGTGGGTTTAATCTACTACCCTGAATCTCTTTGGGAGTCCCAGGTTTTGGGCTAGTGGTTTAATGCAAGTTCACATTTAAAGTGATGACTGTTAAGTAAAGTTAATATTTTTATTAGGCCCAAAATTGCAAAGCGATCAACTCAAGATAAAATTCTTCTTACCATTAAGTCCTTGGGGTGGTATGGTCACTTCTAGTCTACACATAGGACATGGAAACTTCTCCACAGCTCCAAAACTGTTAACATAGTCTATCAGGCAAGCCAGGCAGAATGTATGAACGCATGGTAATGCTTTTGGTTGAGTGAAGTTATTAAAGCATATGGAACATGTCAGGAAATTTTCATTGATACGACTTCTCAGTGTTTGTTGACTGTCAGCCATTGTAAGTTTATTTACCTGAATAACAAAATATATGAATAAAAATGTGGATGTTATTTATAAAGTCTCAAACAAACAAAAAAATAATGTTACACAAATTTATAACTAGACATTTGGAGGATAAATGATCTAAACTGTTAATATGCAATAAAGCAACATATCAAATAGAAACATTATATAGACTATTGGTGAAATGGTACTAAAAGGAAACTGAGTGTATATAGACTTTGTGTACATGTACACACATGTCACACTCTTAAAGCATATGAAAAATGTTTTCCTACTCGCAGCAATATCAAACATAAACAATAATTAATTGAAGAGGACCTTCATTTAGGCTTGGAATAATAACTTATTGTGAAAACTGTAGTAATAGAGTAAAAATAAATGGTCAATATCTCGGTACGATTTGAGTACGATTTGCTTTGAGTACGAATCAAAACATTGTCATAAGTCCGTATTGGAAGACTTTCACAACTTGTCTTGTGAATATCTACCTGAATGTATGTACCATAAACAACAAACAACGATATGACAATCAAATTTTTGTGAAACTGTCGTTCTAAAATCCAAAAATACACTCTGAGCGGCCAGAACGAAACCGGAAGTATAAATGTCATCAGCAACTTGGGAAAGTTAGTCATAACAATTTGTCAGCGTTTTTTTGTCCACTAAATAAAAATGAATCATTAACGACATAATTATTCATGAAATTGATAATTTTTAAACCTTTTAGTTCAACTTGACGATCGTTTTCATTCACATAGACCACGGTACTCCCATTTTCATGTTTACATGAGCAACGTACCTCCACATTGAAGATTTTCTAGGGATCAGCTAGTTTACAAAAAAAGATGGTTACACACCACTAAATTTATGTATATTTTCATGATACATGACATTTGATTGTTTTTGCATGGGGCCCCTAGTTAAAACAACTATAAGATATTTTAATTCAGAACTTAATGGCTTTTTTTTGACGAGGAGAAAGTAAATAATTGCATTAATTCTAAAACACATGTAATGACCAATAAAATTCTCATATCAAAGATCGTGTTGAGCGAGGACCCATATATCTTGGGTCTTTGAGTTTAGGTATATATGTATTAATCATTACCTCAACTGTACTTCTGTTCTCACAATCAATATAAATAGATATATGTATTTATAAATAAGCAGGGTTAATATATGCATCACTGACTGGAATAAAATTTAACAATAATACATCGCAATTCTTGTAAAAAAAACTTGAGGGATATGGTTGAGCGCCCTAAGGCTTGCAACCCCACTATTCTCTACCTACTATTACATTTTTTTCTTTTTTAAATATTGCAGGCTTTGCGTAAAACGGTTGTAACTCAAGTTAAAAAAGAGTGAGTTACGATTGTTTTGCGCTTAGTCCCCGATATGTAATTTGAGAAATTTAAGTTCTGTTTTGATCTATTCTGTTCCTACTGAATGGTAGAGTGGAAGAACTTTTCTATTTTAATTAACTTAAAAAATTATGGTACTTTCTTAAGAGCTGTTTCAATTTAAGTTAAAGTGCACTTGCCACATTCTTAATTAGCTACAAAATTCCTTCAATTATTTTCTTACTTAGACATTTTCGAGTGTATTCTTCACTTTTGAAGAAGTTTTCTAATGACATGAAAAAAGTCCAATAATTGTCTAACATATTTAGTCTTGCATGTCACATGCTTTAGTTAAGAAATTGAAAAAAAATATACTAAGGTATGCTTTAGTTCTGTGAAGACATATTTGTAATTCAAATATCTCAGGGAAAGGTAAAAATAATTTCTCAGCACTTTCCATTTGACTTTTGTGTACTGAAAGATATTTCCGTAATATGTGATTAAAACTTATGAACTCAGAACACCTCTGGCCACCTATGCTAATGCACATCACTTCACTGGCCTTACATTATAATTATAATTATAGGTTATTACATTTTAACGTACAATACGGAAATATATTTGAATGAGTAAAGAGCTTGAAAAGTTATATTGGACAAGCTGAAAGGTGAGTCAGTTCAGGGCTTGAATTTAACAAAAATTTGGACTTGCAAATTTTTGCGAGCCGATTTTATTTCAACTCGCAAATGAAAAAGGTGACTCACATTTTTTTTCTAAAAATTTTAACAGAATACATTGTTACAATTCATATATGCAATAAAAAAACAACATAGTACTATATCCAACTATGCATGGAACAATTGTGTTACTGTGGGATAGACAAAGAGTATCAAACATGTCTTTTAGGTGAATCTTTATTTGATACTATCGATCTATCTAGCCATTTCTAAGCTGATTTAAGCGTCATGAGTTCCAACAGTAATATTTTTGCGTCGATTTCAACTAGCCAAAATTTGCGAGTTTTAATTAAAGTTACTCACAATTTTCAAAATCTGCTGGCAATTTGCGAGTATGCGAGCTTAAATTCGAGCCCTGGTCAGTTATAACTTTTCAAGCTGTGTACAAGTCCAAATATATTCCATATAAAATGTATAACAACTTTTTATTATATATCTTTCGTCTATTTTAAAATAATCATCATCACCATCACGTACCATCATCCCAATCAAAGCAATCACAGCTATTTATATCACCATCAACATCACTACCAAAAACAATACCACAACCAAACTGTCATTGTTTAGTGCACATGTACCCAACTATCCAATACGAAAGTAATATTTATTTATTTTGGATCCAATACTGGAATATATTGGACGGTCATGTGGTACAAATGCAGATTGTTGATTGGTTAGATTTATTAGATATATTATAATTATGTTGTTATTACCGTTTTGGTAGTACATTATATTTTATAATAATGACATTGTTTATACTTCAGGTACTGGGTCTGGTGTTGGAACATTTATTTTAAATCTCCTGGAAGAAGAGTACCCTGATGTATATAGGTAAAATATTGTCATCAGCTTATGTATCAAGTGGCAACTAAGTATGGTCTTTACCCCCGTCTGTAAGGAAGTTGCCTCCTAATGCTTTTTGTAGCATATTTGTTCTAGGGAACCGTTTTGCTTCAAACTATCAAATTCAAGATGGTAACTCCCATTAACAAAATTTCAGAATTGTAACTATGAAAAATACACTAACCAGTCTTTAGCACCTCTTACTTCCAACACAGGGGACATTGGTTTGATTCCTTGGATCTACAAAAATGAAGCTTTAAGGAACAAGATTATAACAATTTTCTGCTGCAGTTATCTTTTACCACCATTCCAAGTTGGGCAGTTGTCAGCTAGCCATGAAAATTATGTATTTTGTATAGGCCTAGACAACTCCTTGTATGATTCCCAGTCATACTTTGATGGGTAAAGTATGTCAGGCAAAACAGAATAATGGCTGCCCCTGATGTATTGTACAAGATATTGGATGATTATGCTTTCAAATAAACATTTCTCACTATATAGACTTAAAGAAAAGGATCTTCGTACAATAATTACAATCGATACATTAATCTAAATCAGTCTGTTACATGTATGCCATATAAAGTATCTGAAATTGTAATGAGAAATAATCATCATCCGAATGTCTACTTTGCATACATGGTTTTTGCTAATGGTTTGCTAAATTTTGGTGCACATAGAAAAAAGATTGCGAATGACCTTTAAAGTACAGAACACCCACCAAATTGACCATTGTCAGAATATATTAATGCAAAGTAAAAAAAAAATTGTAACCTGAGATGCCCTGTGTAGACACCACCATTATTGTGCTTAGCCTGACCCATAAAGGATAGTGGTAAGGGGCAGGTAATCCAGACCAAGCCTCTCCAGGGACAGAGAGTTAAATGTATCATCTGTAAAATGACTGAAAAATCATTGAAAGCACCATACTCAAGTATATGACAGTACTTTTCATTTTAACAGATTTGTTACTGCAGTTTATCCTTCCATTGATGATGATGTGATTACCTCCCCTTATAACAGTGTACTAGCCATGAGAGAACTTACAGAGAAAGCTGACTGTGTATTACCTATAGAAAATCAAGTAAGTTTATATTCAAGAATTTAAAGTACATGTTTAGTAGAACTTTCTACTGCAGTCACTTCTGAGGAAGCCTTCATGCCCTTTTTTGTTCTTGGTCAGTGTAGTGGACTGACTGCAGTTTTAGAATATACATATCTGATATACCAAGTCCACCAAAGTCCTTTAGAATATGAGTGGTCTATCAGCTCACCAACTTTTTACAACCCCCATCAATGAAACTCAATATAATTTGTTTATCAATTATAAATTTCCTGTACAATGTATAAAAAAACAGTGTGATATATCAATAGAAATTTGTTTTTTGTTTATTGTTGATCTTTTTCTGTATACACATGTACAGTCAGATCTCGATACAACAACATCGTTCGTTTCCAAGAAATGTGTCGTTATAATGCATATGTCAGTGTAATGAATTCTTCCGACCATGTACATGTTGGTATTGGTTCCCATTAAATATGTCAGTATAACGAGAATGTCGTTGTAACGGATGTCGTTGTATCGAGATCTGACTGTATATGTTTTTATTCAATAATTTGATTTTTCAGGCCTTAACATCACTAGTAAACAAAATCAACCAAGCCCTGCCACCAGTGAAGACAGGTAAAAGAATGTATACAAGTGTAGGTGGTGATGTTAAACAAGGAAGTGCTATAACAACTAACGATGGAAGTGTTGTAGTTAAACCAAATGATGAAAAACCATTTGATTCTATGAATAATATTGTAGCTAATTTGTTGTTGAACATGACCAGGTAGAAAAGTAGTGTCGAGTTTGCTTTTTTCATTTTAATTAAAAAATTTAAAAAATCCTGAACATATTTTGGACTATTTGGGGCTGACAGTTCCTGTGTAGCATGTTATGTAATGAAAAAATTTCAGATAATATTGCAGTCTACCAAATTAGTGGGTGTCTGGTTGCCTGGGACTACCACTTCTTAGTTCAGGCAACCAAATATTTGTTTTGGGCTACCAAAAATCTGCTTCTACCATGACCTATTTAGACAACCACTTTCATATCCTAATTTGTTAGACTGATATTGCACTACAATATCATTGTTATATGGAAGAGTGTGCTACTTAAGTTTTTCCTTTCAATAGGAGCAGACCTTTGATTTTTTCAAGATGATAGTTGACTTAAAAGATAGACTTTGTACCATTCACTTACATCTCAATCAGTCAGATATTATAAATCAGACTTTTAATCAGACTATAAAACAATAAACTTTCGATTTCTCGGTCCATGATTTCATGTGTTCAAAATGACAAAAAAATTTTTTTATCTTGACTACATGAGGCTATTTTCTTGTATTACAGTTCAGCAAGATTTGAAGGTTCATTAAATGTAGATTTAAATGAGATAACAATGAATCTTGTACCATTTCCAAGGTTACATTATCTTGTATCTAGTCAGTCACCTTTATATACATTAGCTGATGTACATTTACCACCTAGAAGGTAAGATATTTATTTTTTATACTAGGTTTAAAGCCATGTCACAAATTATGTTATTTTATGACAACTAACATACATGTACCTAACCTAGGTTTCTTCAACCTTAGTCTACAACCAGTTCTCACCTTTTTTCCTCAAGGGTGGCAACTTTGCCTTATACATTATTAATTCAGGAATATTGACATTTTATAAAATTTTCATGAAAGGGTATAACTGCTCTAAGTGGCATTAGAACCTGTACACCCTCAGGAAACTAGATTCGAAATCCCAGCTATACACATCAAGGTGGTAAGATATTTATTTCTCATAAAGAGAAAAAAATAAGAAATCACATGAGATTTGCCAGACTAGTTTTTGTATACTGACTTATCTCTGTAAAGAAATATCCTTTACATGGGTCTCATAGGATCTCCTGACTTTGCAAACATTGTCATGTTTACAGGAATATGTCATGTGACCTTCCTTCGATTTTCAAACGTACCGTATTTTATTGCATATGTTACTATAAATAGTAACAAAATCGACGTGGAAGTGTGCCAATATAGCCTCAATGTGGGCAATACATTCCGGTATTGAGCAAGTGTGCCAAAATATCGATATTTGGCCCACTTCCTAGTGTGCCAAAAATTGATATTGAGGCAACTTCCGGTCATTACGCACCTGCAGTCCAACAACCGCAGACTTTCCGCACGTGAAATTCGTACGTAATTAGCAACAAGAAGCTATAATATTCAATTTTACGACGTGCGTTTTTTCATAGTGAAAATTAATAAGATAATCAACAATTTATCAAGACTTACGTTTTATAACAAGCGTTCATTAGATTCCAATGTTTCGACGTTGAATAAACAAAACAATGCATGTGACGTAACGTCAACGTGCAAAATAGCGCGGTACGTCGAGAAAAATGTATTTTTGTTTTAGAAAAATCATCATTACATGCATTGGTCAACATATGCAATAAAAAGGTTATGAAACAGGGCAAGTGTGCCTTAAGTCGATATCGGCACACTTTCACCGGCATTGGCCCTCGGGCTAAAGCCCTCGGGCCAATACCTAAGCAAGTGTGCCGATATCTTCCTTAAGGCACACTTGCCCTGTTTAATAACCTCTATATATACATATATACAAGGGGTACAACCTTGGTATGACTCTTTAATATGTGAAGGTTCAGTTTCAAAGAGCAAACTCCTAGCCACCATTGTATTTTCATTTTCTATGTATATGTTTGTAAAATCTTTGTTGAATGTTCATTTTATTGGTTTTTATTTTCAATTTAACACACTTGAGTACTGGCCAGGATATGCCAAGCTAAGATGTTGATGAAGGAGCTTTGGTCCAGTCATAGAAAACATTCCAAGTGATAGAGAGTTCTCAGATTCAAACCTCACTCTTTCACGTTATGGCATTTTTGCCTTTATCTAACATAGATATTTATGACCCAACTACATCATTGATTTTTACAATTACATGACAATGAATACTTAAAATTGTTTTTGACAGTGACATCATCATTTGAACGTCAAAATAACATCTTAAAAAAATTGCGCCAAAATACTCATAATGTCAATATTGATGTTTTATATCATTATTGACATTATGAGTATTTTGGCGCAATTTTTATTGATATTTTATATCATTATGAGTATTTTGGCGCAATTTTTAAGACGTCATTTTGACATTCAATAAAAGGAGTAAAATTGCAGAGAGTAGACTTTTATTGTATCCATCTGGATACTGTATTTGGAAAATGTTTCTTAATACCCAGGTATAAATGGGTATTGTGAGGGATCACCTGCCTAAAGGTGATAACAATGGTCAAAGGTTATCATGCAAAATTTGACAGAACATGTATATGGAAGCAGACTTTAAACCACACTAATACTTTTTATTTTTATTTTACAGGTTAGATCAAATGTTTTCAGATGCATTCTCTAAAGATTATCAATTATTAAAATGTGATCCTAAACATAGTTTATATCTAGCTTGTGCTTTAATGGTTAGAGGTAACGTAGAAGTCTCTGATGTTAGAAGAAATATTGAAAGGTAAGAACTATGCTTGAAGTAAGTAGTATTAAATTTAGGCTCAACAAAATTAAACAGTGCAGTAGACTACAGATTGAATTTTAAATTAAGTGTCCCAATGGGATGATGGTTCCAGCATCACCCTTGCATTATCCTCAAATTTTTATTGAAGAGTATAACCAGCCTAATCTGATTAAAACCCGATCGAAAATTGTCCGCTTGCCTACTCGCTTATTTCAGGTGACCTTTTCTCATCATAATATTTATGACGAAATTGTTATGATACGTAACTTGTTTACATCGTCTACGTCATGCAATTTGAAATGTCCAATCGCAGACTGTAAATAATACCACTGTTAAATTAGCTTGCAAACCTTGGTCTAAAAATAGAAATTACGAAATCAAAATGTTATTAATAGTGTTTCATGTAGATGAAAGCTACGCATTGATTAGTCGACATAAAGGTCATCTCAACGTGACCTTCCATTGAGATAGTAGAGATCCTGTACGACAATGCTGTATGTACAGGATATCTGTTTATGGAGATTGTAACCAGCCCAGATGTGGCATGAACCAGAAACACCTATATGATGTCGTTCATGTTTTGTTATTTATACAAAAATATAATGTTTCACAATAGTAATGCAATAAAAGACAATAAAACTTTGCTGAAATACTACATACTCCAAATTCACTAAAATCTCGAAACAATTTCTTGGTTTACAGTACATAAACTTCCAAATATGCATCGAGTGCCAGGTTAGGTTATTACTTATAGACTATATAGTGATTATTCCAAAGCAGAATACGAAGGTGCTGCACCCTGCCCTTTTTCTCTCCTCCCTGCCCCTTTTAGCCTCTCTTCATGCAGTAATAGTACATTAAAGACATTTACCCTCAGATATGCCCTGTCCCTTTTTTCTGCCTCCCTGACCTTTTTTCTGCCTCCCTGCCCTTTTCTGAGTTCTGGAATAATCACTACTATATTACACTTCTTTTAATCAATTTCAGATTAAAACCCAGTTTAAAGTTCATACATTGGAATACAGAAGGTTGGAAGACAGGGTTATGTTCTGTACCACCAGTTGGTCAGGCATACTCTCTATTGACCCTAGCTAACAATACGTGTATACATAATAACTTTACTGATCTAAAAGATAGATTTGTAAAGTTATACAAGAGAAAGGTATGGTGGAAATTTATATTGTAACTTTTATCTGACAGCAATCAATAGTTCTATATTTGCATTTGAAAGTGAGGGTACAATTAATAAAATGGACAACAGACAACAGACATCACTGTTGGGTCTAATGTACAGTACAACCTATTTTAAGCAACATCCACCGGAAGGGACTTAAGTATGTTGCTGTTTAGACGTTGTTGCTCTGCGTAGGTTAAATTCAATTAAGATTACACCTAAGGAATATCAAAAGCTGTTGTTGTGCAGAGGATTAGCTCTGTAGAGGGTCACTCTGTAGATGTTACACTGTATTCATTATTGTATCATTTTAATTTGATTTAATGGGGTGATAATACTCATTTATCTATCTCCTTACTCTGTTTAATACTGTTTAATACTCTACCTTCACAAATTTGAACATATTTAATTAGAGTTAAAATGCAACAAAATGGTTAAATTTTCAAGAGTGGTTGGTCCTATAAAACTCCTAGTTTACAGCCTAGATTGCTGTGACCACATGTACCTACATGAGACTACAGATCAATGTTATGATTTGCTGATATAATTTGGTTTATTGAATTTCAACATAGCTTCTTCATTCTGACCAGAGATAGTTAATATAATTTGACCGAGACATACATGCATATCCTGAGTTTATTTGTCATCTGCTGCGGGTGTCCCAGGTACTGAGGTAGGCAGCAGGGGAATACAATTTATACATGCACAGTCTGTACAAAAAACAAAACCCTGTTTTTGTAAACAGTACAATGAACTAACTCACGACAGGGGATGCGCAGAATGATGATAAAGTATTATATAGTATTAATTTTAAATATGTTTTATGAGTGTCTTGTTGGTGTAATGGTAAAGCGCTCTACCATTGCAAGGATGATTGACTGAGGGGCTTATGGTTTATGCTTTACTAATAAACTACTGGTGTACAACTTTTTATTTACAATATGGTGATACCTTTGTAATGGATTAGTTTATTTTAATGTTTACTCAAACATGTAATGTTATTTTACAAACACAAATTTTATTTTCTGTTGGTATGTACATACAATAATAAACATAAGCTATGAATAGCTTTTGACCAACTAAATTATTTTAAATTATTAAATTATTTTGTATGAACTATATTGTATATAAATTTGCATTCATTAAATCAATCAGCCGCAGCATACTTAATTCACTTAAGAGTGTAATGTGTTTATATGTTACAGGTAAATCTGAACATGCTATAGTAAACTTCATAGGAGGCCTGCAGTGTTTAATTATTTAATTATGTGTCAGCGAATACACTAAACTATAGATTTTTTGAATTATTGCCATTCTAATGGATGTGTTATGAAATTCATTAAGTTATTCCCATCTGTAATGTGTTTTAATTGGCAACGATGAGGTTTTAACTAACTGTCTGACAGTTTCAAGGTAAAATTTAGCCCATTAAAATAACATAGTTCTGAAAAACTGTTTGAAATATATGACAATTATAATGACATTAAGCTGGTTCCTTGCACAGGTTCACAAGATGGGCCACTTATAATGTTAATGCATTGGTGCAAGAATGGTAAATTTGAAAAAAAAATGAAAATAGGGGCCTAAGGGCCCCTGTGTCCATTGATGGGTCCTGGGCAACACCCTTATTGGGAATAATACCCCACAATTTTTTTTAATTCTACCATTTTTAGCTTGACTATTTTTAGATTGGGCTCTGGTTTTCATAAGTTAACACTTCTTGATTAAGTTTTTAGATGCAACATTTTTATATTTATGTTTAACATATTTTGTATTTGAAACTACTGAAGGTGTTAACATGGTTACCATTGGAGGTCAAATACCAAGCTACTTAACTCTTGCATGAATTTTGACTGAATTATGGCCCTTTTTTAATTTAGATTTGTTTTGGATTTTCACCTGTGGTATTATATAAATATCACATCCTAACGCAATGTTCACCCAAGACAAGCAATGTCAACCAAGTCTTAAAATTAGCACATTACGTTCTATCACCCTCTGTAGGGTGTGATATTCATTTTATTATACCAAACAACAAAAATAAGAAATTGTTAACAATTTAAAAGACACAAACTGTTTGATTCAATCTGTTTTATTTGCTTCTGAACTTGAATACATTTTCCCACCATATAAGTTTGTCCTTTGGTAAAAAGCAACTTTCTGCACAAGGGAGGTAATTCAAATTAAATGGCTAAAACTCAAGTCCCAGTTTTCAGCTAACACCAACCCAGTGGTCTCCCATTGCTTAAGTGGGCCAATAGGTGATACCAAGAGGGTCGATAGGTGATGTCAAGAGGATGCCATTAAGGGGTTTTAACCCAGTGCCAACATAGAAGCTATTTAGTAAACAAATCATGTGAGGTACAATAATATTTTTTAATTAGACTGAAGAAGGGTAATTTCATTTTGACACAGTCACCTGTGGTTCATTGCAAATTGTTGAAAATGTCCTGAAAACCATTAAGAAAAGGAAAAAGATATTTTCATGAGTTTTTGTTCTTTGAAGTAAAGATAATGATTTTAAGTTTCGTCCTGTAAGTTTTGATTACATCGTAAAAGCATTTAGTTTAAAAGGAATTTTATTTTTTTGACTTTAATTGTTTTGAATAAAAAAGTAAAAGAACTTAATTGATTGATGTACAGTCTTGAAGTACATTAGTGCTAATGGGAAAACAACTTATTTGGCTTAAATTTAAGGTAGTTCACCACTTTGAAATGTTTAGCTGTGGTTATGCTCAATAGAGAACATGCTTGATTTTAAACTTTAAAACCCAAGCTGTGATTTTGGGTCCTAGCTGGTCATATTGTTCTAAGAAAATTTGTTACCGCTGTCCATAGTTCTTTGTAATGTGAGGAGTTGTTGCCATTTTGTATAAGTGTATGAAGTTCCTGGTACTGGTAAAGAAAATTGTACATAAAAGCTATTAAGGTGATATGTTCATCATGAATAACCTAATAAGAAAATATTTAATTTTGTCAAATCCTATTAAAACAAAAACATGACAAATATACTGACTTTTGTTTAAATAATGGACTAAAAGTTTCCTCATGTGGCTGAAAAAGTTCACCTTAAAAACATTTATTTGAAGATGCACATCTTACCTTAAAAACATTTATTTGAAGATGTACCTCTTACCTTAAAAACATTTATTTGAAGATGTATCCCTTACCTTAAAAATATTTGTTTGAAGATGTATCCCTTACCTTAAAAACATTAATTTGAAACTGTACCTCTTACCTTAAAAACATTTATTTGAAGGTGTACCCCTCACCTTAAAAGCATTTATTTGAAGAAGTACCCCTTTACCGTAAAAACATTAATTTGAAGATGTACACCTTACCTTAATCTTAATGCATCAAAATTAAAATGTTTACATTTTACGTCTATAATGCAGGAAACTGGATGCAATCAATTCACAATGCACCTGTATTCCTATGGTTTTATTTACAAGTACCGAGTGGCTCAAGTTTTGATAACAAAGTGAAGTGTATTTTATTAAATGTATTGAATCTCAGAAAATGTAGTTTACTGTATTTTCTCTATTAAACACCCGGCTAGCTCAGTAGGTAGCACACAAGTCTTCTGATGGAGGGGTTGTGGGGTTAGTTTCTCAGACAGGGCATGTTTTCGTGGAGTTTAATCGTAACAGTCCACTTTATGGAATCCGCCAGCTCAGTAGGTAGCACACAAGTCTTTGATCCAGGGGTTGCTGGGTTCGACTCCCATACGGGGCATCCTTTGGTGGAGTTTGGTCATAGCAGTCCACTTTTTGGAATCGGCCAGCTCAGTCTGTAGCTCACAAGTCTACTGATAGAGGGGTTGAAGGGTTTGATTCTCAGACAGGGCATACTTTTGAGGAATTTAGTCATGAAATATTTTCTATGGTAATTCTCCCTTCTAGTACTGATTCTAAACCATGTTGGTGAGTTGTCAGTCACTGAGCCTAACTGTTTAATTATAGCTAAATCCAGAAGTTTAGCCTTTCCGGGAACAGTGAGAGTTTGGTCATGAAATGATTTTCTTCAGCTATTCTCCCTCCTACCACTGATTCTAATTCATGTTGAGCAGTTGTCAGTCACTGAGGGAGGTAAGCCCCTGTTTACAGCTAACTGGTTAACAGCTAAATTCAAATGTTTAGCCTTCCTAGGGACGGTGAGTGGGTTAACTAACTGTGAGCCATGACCTATACGATGTGTTGCTATGGCTTTAAACCCAGCAAAAAAATTTCTCTAACAAATGTTCCCAGTTAGTTCAAAGTTTCCAAATGGGGTTATTATTAAGAGTGTCGGAAAATGGCGTAAAAACACATACATGAAATATGCAAGTCACTCTTTTTCCCAAAAATTGAGGTAGATGCTTTTAGGCAAAGGGGCATTTTAAAGAAAATTTACAGTAACTTTTATGTTGGTTGTTTGGCAAATATCGCTCGTCCTTCAAAAGATTCAATTGTTTCATGCACACGGGTTGGCTCTTTAACAAAAGATTCAAGTGGCTGCCATTCACTGTTTGAGTTTTTTTCTGGGTGTTGTCCAACATTGCACTTATCATGATTCTGTTTTGAGTTAATTTCTACTTAGTAAATTTTGAAGAGCTTGTAATGTGTGTATTGTAGCTACTTCATCTCATTTTAATCAATCAACCTTACAGTTTACTTTATGGAATCGAGCAGCTCAGTCAGTAGCACACAAGTTGAGTGATTATGGTCATTGCTTCGATTCTAGGGTGCGACAAACTTTCATGGAGCTTGGTCATAAAATATTTCATTTCGACTGATTGAGGGATTGTGGGGTTTGATTTTCAGACAGGGCATTCTTTTTTGGAGTTTGGTCTTGAAATAATATCTATGGCCGTTCTCCCTCCTACCGCTGATTCTACATCATGTAGGGCAGTTGTCAGTCACTGACAAAAGTATATCCCTAGTTACTGGTTAACTGCTAAATCTGGAGAGTAAGCCATTCCAGGAACAGTTAAGGTTGACTGATTGCATCAATATGTGATATGACCTATACAATCTGTTGGTACGGTATTAAACCCAACCAAAAAATGAAGTGCCTGGTAGATTCGTATTATCAAGGGGCGAGTTTCTAAGCATATCGCTAGCTAGTGCTTTGTGCCATGGTACCCTTCTTACTCAAAAAGGGATACATATGTTATATCAAATTAAGAGTACCACGGGTTAAAGGGCTATTGAGCTTTGTAAGGAAACTCGGCCAAGCATCTATTGACTGATTTTAGTTGTAAATCCTTCTATATATTGTATAGTCAAATTGATATGGTTAGATTTTTGATAAAATGTTGCCCTGGGTATTTGTTAGTTAAATTGCAGTTTAGAGTCTGCTACCATAACATTTACACATTGGTGGAGTGGAATAATTGTAGGTTAATTTCTTGTTCAAAGAAATTAGCAGTGCCAGTAGTGGGGTTTGAACCTGGGACCTCTCATCACTAAGCACATGTCCTTCCACTGGACTACTGCTCGTACACAATTATTGTCTTGTATTAGAAAAAATCAACCTTTAAATGCTCATAATTTCTAACTGTAAGTTGCCCCTTCCAAAATATTTCTTCTTTTTTGCCATCTCACACCCCTGAGTTCCTTCTATTATTGTATACATGTAGTTAAATTATGGTTGTACTTTTGGATAAAATGTTGCTCTGGTTATTTCCTAAAATTAAGATTTATCACTTTCAAGCCTGTTAACTATCACTTTCTGGCCACTGTTTCTTGTTTCTCAATACTCGACAATAGATTCCGTGCTCTAGGAAAACAAGTCTGGTTATAATAAAACTCCAAACCACTCCTTGGTCACCCAATACTTCACAATTAGAATTGTGTTACAAGTTAAAAAAGAAAACAAAACAGTTGTTGATTTTAGAATGAGATTGGCTTTTGGATTGAATTTCAACAAAATTTCAAGGCCACAACAGTTGATCATGTTCTATGGATTCGCTCGTACCTTAATTTTGACTGTTTTTACAAAAAATATTTTTATTTCCTCACTTGCTCATAAAAACTTGGTCAAACCACTATATAAAGCAACTGAATAAAGATTTTTTTCTTCGCTAGCTCGCCCCATTTTTTTCCAGAAAAATCTATGGAACACATGATCAACTTGTTGTGGCCTTGAAATTTTGTTGAAATTCAATCCAAAAACCAATCTCATTGGTCATTGGTGGAATTTGAAAGTTTTGAAAATACTGAAAACCTACTTTCAACTAAAATGGACAGATTAAATATAAATTAAGTAAATAAGTTCATTCCCAAAATACATCGGTATTAATAATTATGAAAACTTTAACCCATGTTTATTAGATTAAGGTAGACTTCTATTATTTTATTCTAAAAATCTAGTGGAATGTCTTTTTTATTGTGTACATGTACAATCAAATGTGCTAATGAGACTGGTTATTTGCTCACAATCTGATTAAAACCCGATCTAAAATTTTACCGCTCGCATACTCGCTAATTTAGATCTGGCCTTTTCCAAACGAAGGTCACGTTCAGGTGACCTTTTCTCATCATAATATTCATGACGAAATTGTTATGATACGTAACTTGTTTACCTCATCTATGTCACACAATTTGAAAAGAGCCACCCAATCGCAGACTGTGAATAATACCGTAGTTAAATTAGCATGCAAACATAGGTCTAAAAATAGAAATTACGAAATCAAAATGTGATTAATATTGTTTTCGTCTAGATGAAAGCTACGCATCGATTGGTCGACACAAAGTTCATCTTGACGTGACCTAGCATTATCAAGTAGAGATCCAGTACGACAACACTCTACAGGATCTCTGTTTACGGAGATTGATTTGCTCACTGCCCATAATTACTCAATGATAATTTATAGTCAGACAAGCCCACCCCATTTCAAATTTGTTCTTTTTTATACTTGATATAATTGCAGATTACTTTATATATTTTTTTCAGGCACATATTCATCATTATACTCATGTAGAAGGAATGGAGATGTCAGATTTCAGTCAAAGTTTAGAATCTTTAAATTCTATCATACAAGAATACTCGGATCTAGAGAAACAAATGTTAAATATACCACCATCTGAACCTAGATTACAAGTTGTGACTTGAGGGAACCAGTCTTATAAGATTTAGAGAACCAGTCTTATAGAATTGAGGGAACCAATCTCATAGACTTCAGGGCACCAGTCTCATTTCAGGGAACCATTCTCATAGGCTTGAGGGAACCAATCTTATTGACTTATGGGAACCATTCTTATAGACTGGAGGGAACCAATCTCATTGACTTATGGGAACTATTATGAATCACTGAGATCAAGAGCCTTTCTGCAAGGCTAGTGCTTAGTATGGCTACAGAGTGATTTCCTGTGAAAGGGTCTGCTACCAAGTAGCAATCCCTATGTAGCCAGTTTTTTTCTCTTGCTCACTGAAAACATTGGGATTACCTCTTGTTTTCAAAATGGCTGCACCTATGGTGAACAGGTTTCTTTTTCAAGAATACTGAAACCCAGGTCGATAGCGCAATTGATAGCGCACCGGTATTTGGAATCTCATGTCCCGAGGGGGGTACAGGTTCTAATCCCACTCGGGGAGGATATACCCTTCCATGAAAATTAGACAATAATGTCAATTTTCCTCCATTGATTAGATAATAATGGAGAAGTTTCCGGCCTTGTGGAAGGGTAGGTGAGTACTGGTTATAGACAAGGGTCCAGGAAAGCTAGGTTAGGTGCGCTGGACGCCGTGAAATGACCTGAAATGTGTTGATACGGCGTTAAATCCAATAAATAAAATAAATAGATAAACAAGAATACTGACGTAATTCTTTATTTCATGTTCAGTTTTCATTGAAACAGTTAAAGTTAATAAGTGTGGTGATAATTGACAAGCATGTTTTTCATCTTTTACAATTTTGAACTTTAATTTGTGGATGTCGCCTTCTTGAACTTGCTTGCTTAAAAAAACTGTTCTGTAGAACTTTTGTGCTACAAAAAAGTGCTTTCAAAAAGCAGTATGTAGTGATCACCATGTGGATTGTGCTCCAAAATTGAAGGGAGGTCACTCTAGACATGAATTAAAGGGAGATCACTCTTCAAAGAGAGATCACTATTGTCATGTAAACTCAAGCAAATGACTTTCAAAATTATCTACTTTGCCTATTGAATGATACTATTGTAAAATATTATTTGTTTAAGCATTGAACACTTAGCTATGTTTACATTGGTACTCACAAGTGTTGTAATTGTGAATTAAACTAGTGTAAAATTTATGTTATTCAAGCAAACTTTCTGAGTTTTATATGATCATTACTGTTTAATAAGGTATGATTTTCATTGCCTAATTTACTTGCACAAAACAATCATAAATGAGATAATTATTCAGTGAAATATGTCTTTAACAACTGTGCAAACTTTTGAATGGACTTGACTTTTAGCATAAATGCTAACATTTATTTGATTTTGTTATCAGCTTGTTGGCAGTTTTACTGCAACAAAATGGATGTTTTAATTCATTGTACCAAGACTTGGTACTTGTTACAGATGGATGTTTGTATTTATATATTATCAGTTGGAATTTATTAATTATTATAACGAAAAAAAGATTTTTAGATCTGATTATGATTTATTACTTTCAGCTTTTCTGTATTTATATATTTGTTTATGATTACTGATCTAAATAAAGAAAAATGTATTTGAAAACTATTGTTTAGTGGTTTTTTTTCAAGACTTCTTGTCTGAACCCAAACTCCTCACAGTGCTTACGTCACGCTTTGCTACTTTAATCACTGCCAACACGTAAATCACGTGACTCTAGTAATACCATCTATTTATAGAATGCCCAAATGTCTCACAGTGCTTACGTCACGTTTTGTTATGTTGACAAATTATTAATTAAAACTATTTTTATCTATATGTACATTGAACATCATAATTTACTACAAGGAAACTCAATTTGTAGAAAATATTGAAATGTAACAGAAAAGATGAAAAAAAAATATTCGGCTCTGAGGGATGAATTTACTTGTGGTGGCAGTGGTTATTGATATAATAAAGAGAAATAACTGCTGCGGGGAGTTTGGTCTAAACCTCAAGGTTGTATAGTGCTAACAGAGCTAATATACAACCTGAGAGTCTGGATCAGCAGCGCACCATAATTTATTTTCTAGTGTCTTCAAGAGGGTACGAGTTTGAATCCCATCAGGAGAGGTTATACTCTTCAATTAAAATTTGACCATTATGCAAATTTTCCTCCATTTATAAGGTATATGGAGAAGTTTCCAGACTTGTGGAAGATTAGGTGAGTACTGGTTATAGAAGGGTCTAGGAAAGCTAGGTTAGGTGCGCTGGACGCCATTAAATAACCAGATATGTTGACATGGCATTAAACCCAGTGTAAATAAATAAAATCTGAGACACAAGAAAGAATGTGACACTTATAGGGCTCAAAAAAAGCTAGCTAGACGTCAAGGGAGACCATCTGCCATGTAACATCTTTGCTGTACTAGTACTCCAATCACTAGTATCAAGGATTGTTTTTAACTACAGTTTAAGCATCGTTGGAGACTTGAGACCTGACTGTAGCTTCACTTCAGGTATAAACCCGGACTAGCTAGATTACTATCCTTAGACACTGGGATGAATAAGATATATATCATCAATGTATCATCTTTGCTGTACATCAATTGCAAGTATCAAAGAACTTCTGCATCCAGTGCCATCTATAATTACCTTTACACTTTCGTAAATGTATGACTTGTTTCTAGATAGATTAACATCCTTAGTAAGCAATTGTTTTCTGTTTTACAAATAGAGGTGACATATGCTTTGTCTGTAGCTTTGATCCAAGTCACAACTCTCTGGAGAGGTTACACTGTTTGAATGTGATTTAGTAAATTAATGGTGTTTCGCATGCCATGCAGAAAATTGTTCAGTTTTTTTTGCAATGACTTATTGACCTAATAAATGTACCGAGAGAGGCTTGGTTAGATCTCGAACTTTAAACAGTACTAAGTATAATCTATGCCAGTGACCGCAACTGTCCTCCTTTATAGTTGAGAGTTAAAATGGTCTTTTAGGAGCAAACTCAGTAAAAGCATGAAAAACCCATTGAGGTAATGAATGGTACCCAATCTGATTAAAACCCAATCTAAAATTTTCGGCTTGCCTACTCGCTAATTCAGATCTGGCCTTTTTCAAACGAATGTCACGTTCAGGTGACCTTTTCTCATCATAATATTTATGACAAAATTGTTATGATAGGTAACTTGTTTACATCGTCTACGTCACGCAATTTGAAATGAGCCATCTAATCGCAGACTGTGAATAATACTGCTGTTAAATTAGCTTGCAAACCTTGGTCTAAAAATAGAAATTACGAAATTAAAATGTTATTAATAGTGTTTTGTCTAGATGAAAGCTACGCATTGATTGGTCAACACAAAGTTCATCTCGACTTGACCTTCCTCGGAGACAGTAGAGATCCTGTACGACAATGCTCTACAGGATATCTGTAGTCAGAAGTGACATTGCTTTGCGCCCTGGTACCACCCGGAAGCCGAATTGGTCTAGTCTGGATGGAGGTGAAAAGTAACTGGGAACCTCAGAAGGATAATAGAAGTTACTATGATATAATTTCCAAAATGTATACAATAGGCTATTGTTTTTGTTATATAAATAAAAGAGGAGAAATTTTCGGGAGTTGAAGAAAATTCCGGTTTGGAGAGAATTCCGGTTTAGAGGGGTTCCATTGTATAATTAAATAATGTTTAGAGTTTATTGGCCAAAACTTGACCAATATATGAATTTTTTAATGGTTCTTGCTTTTGACTTTAGATGATTTTTATTGTAATATTGTTTGTGAAAAGTGACACAGAGGTAGGCTCAATAGGATGCAACTTATGCCTTAGAAGTTCAATACATAATATTGGACTTTAATTATATGGAAAAGACAAATGACTCTTCAACTTTAAGGTATCACCTGAGTTTTGGTGGATTAATTTCTGTCAACTGTCCAAAGTGAAATGATGAAAAAGCTCATTGTTTATGACATAATTTTATTATATACGAGTATATTCTTTGGACTTGTTTGGCTGCTGTTCAGGATTAAGAGCCTACTAATTATATCCTATTTGTGAAAGTCATCTGAGACACTCAAACTTGGCTATTTTATATAAAGACAAAGAGGGGCAAATTTGACAAGAGTAAACAATCTAAAAGTGTGTAATAATAATAATAATAATAATAAAAATAATAATAATAATAATAATAAAGACTTTATTTAACGAGGCTACACATTTGGATAAATCCAATCTTCCATGTGGACCTCAAGAAAACATGTACAAGTTATTTACATTATTTATATAGTGAAAAATAAATAGAAAGATAAGTAATATGATGCTTAGTCACACAAGCCTGAAATAGAAAGAGTGAATATATCCAGTGGACAATGACCAATTTACATTTATCAAGATTTCCATTTAAGGTATTGATTTTTGAATGATGTTAGACTTTCAGCCAGTCGAATGTTAAGAGGAATTTCATTCCATATAACTGATCCTGAATATGCTAGGGATTTTCTGAAGAATTCAAGTTTAGGTTTTGGGACGTACAGTTGTTTATTAGAATTTGACCTTAATTTAGAGTTGCTGCAAGAGACAAATTTATTATTTAAATAATCTAGAGTATTATTATTTAGGGATTTGTAAACAAGAATTGCTTTTTTGTAGTCAACACGGTCTGCAAATTTCATCCAATTAAGTTTCTTAACCCTTAACCGCTAAATCCCGCATTTTTACGTGTCTAGACCCCCCCCTCCAAAATGGCCGCCACAGCCTTGAAAATGGTGTTTTTAAACTGGATTAAGCGAATTTCACTAAAGGATAGTTGTCCCAAAAAATGAGCTCGTTTTCGCGCGCCTCCCCCGTCAATTGATGTCTCAGGGGGGTTACGAAGGGGGGGGGTGCCCCCCTTCGTTGCTGGGGTTTGAAGGGGGCGCAGCGCCCCTCATCGCCAGAAAAAAAATCGGGGTCATTGAGTGCAGAGAAATGGCGCCAAATGCTGATAAGAAAACATGTTTTCAGTATCTGAAAAGACCTGGCACTTTAGACCTCAATTTCGGAAAATATTACTGTTTGAAGTGCAAACGTGGGGTGGAAAAAGAGCGAAAATTGCATTTTTTGCCGTTTTTGCTCCGCCCCAGCGTTGCCATGGTAACGGGGATCGGGGCTCAACTTGATTTTTCTGAAAGACATTTACCCAGGGAATAACTTGGCCAAGTTGCATAACTGTATGATAATTAGTAATGAAATTAGAGCATCTTGAAATAGCCCTGGCACGTAATGGTGAAAAAATGGCTACTTTTCACACATGTCGCAACCAGTAAAGGGTTAAATAATTCCTCAGATGGTGCATCAAATGGCTGGTCGAGGATTATACGAGCAGCTCTCTTTTGAAATTTTAGAATTGTATTTGATAATTCCATATTGCATGATCCCCATACAGTACAACAGTAATCAATATGTGGAAGGATGTAGGCATTGAAATAGTTTTCTGGTATGTAAATTGAGAAATTGTTTGATTCTAAGAAGAAGGTATAAAAGTCTATTACATTGTTTTAGTGTAGCTTCTACTTGGAGCTTCCAATTTAGGTTTCTGTCAATATGTACTCCAAGTAGTTTTTGCCCAAGAACTTGTTCTAAAGGTTCATTGTTCAATCTTAGGTAAGGTGTTGCCAAATTGTTGTTTGATTTGTCATAATGATTAGAGGCTGAAATAAACATTGATTTTGTCTTTGAAGCATTTGGTACCATTCCATTTATGTCACACCAGGCCTGTACAGAATCTAATTGTGAATGGAGTTTGATACTTACATCATTTTTATTTTTCCTACTTGCTTTTAATGTAGTGTCATCTGCAAACATTTATGTAGTGTAGCTATCATAGAGGTGTTCCGAATAATCACTCTAACCTAAAATTAAAGTGAGACCACACTTTCCAAAAATTAAAGGAATGTCACTCTTCACTAAAATTTAAGGGAGGTAACTCTAAACTAAAATTAAAGGCAAACCACTCTTAAGCTACAGTACCATAAACATAAAAATAGCCGTGAGGGCACCGTACAGGCGCCGTGCCATCAAGCTCCGCAAGGACCCAAACGAATTCTTGCGTACTCGTACGTACTGTTACGTTTTTACCAGGGTCTGTGAGATGAGCCCTGGATACACGTATCAGTTTCAAAGTCAAATCGTGAACACAATCGTGGCCGAGTATGAATTAAACTTGCAAATCTTCCAGCTACGGCTCCATATGGGTGTGTTGTTTTGTGCCATGAGCGTACCGTCACCTAAGCAGGCAAGGCTTCCCATGGCCTACGGCTGTCTGCACGTATGAGTCCGCAACAAGCCACAATTTTATGGGACTGAGGCATTACATAAAATTAAAGGACCACTCTTAGCTAAAATTAAAGAAAGGCCACTCTCTTAAATTAAAGGAAGGTAACTCTCACCTAAAATTTAAGGGAGACCACTCTTATAAAGGGTGGTCACTCTAACCTGAATCAGAGATAAAGAAAGACACAAGAAAAAGTAGTATGTAACTGCTTTTATTTGATCATAATTGTTAACAACTCTGCAGCAAGTAGCATAAATTCATATACATGTACAAATAACCAGTTATACCTATTATAGCATGTTTAAAACAAGCAATATTTGTCATACATGATGCCTTGATAAAGTGCCACTTGAGCATGACCCTATACTGTCTATATTATACATAATTCAAATTACAGATAGTATAAGTCATGCACCTGTGTTCAATGCCTGCTTGCCCTTAAATGAAGTTCATCAAATATTAGGGGCCAGCACTATTCTGAATCAAAAAACACTATACATTAAATGATTATGCAGGGTAGTGCAGGCCACCTGTGTGACAGATATTATTTAAATGTCCGTTTGCCTTTAAAGTCAACTTCTAATAAAGGCAAGTTTGAAGTCGAAGGTTGTTTATAAGGCAAGCAAGCTCTGATCTATGGCAAATTTAACAGGCGTTTGCAAAACAATATTCCCCTATTTCTATGAAAGGGGGCATAAAAACACATTGTTCTGAATATATTAAAGCAAATTTACATCAATTATTTTCATGAAATATTGTTTCCATGGCAACCAAATT
This sequence comes from Mactra quadrangularis, assembly GCA_025267735.1. Lineage (NCBI taxonomy): Eukaryota > Metazoa > Mollusca > Bivalvia > Venerida > Mactridae > Mactra > Mactra quadrangularis. The sequence goes on along the minus strand of CM046310.1, from coordinate 21,031,045 downwards.
AATATATACCAATACATGAAAAATTGTTGCCATGGCAACTAAATTAATATATACCAATACACGAAATATTGTTGTCATGGCAACTACATTTCATTTATACTGGTATATAGAAACATTGTTGCCAAGGAAACTAAATTTCAAAGAAACTGAAAATGAAGTATTTGTTTCCATGGCAACATGTACATCAAAATTTAGAATATATTCACATCCTAAGGTTTAGAACCCAATCTAAAAGTACATTGTATATTCGATTAAAACTTTTCAGGTTTTGTTGGAACTTGCTCTATTGCAGTTTTAAGGCCATTCTTCAAAAAAGTATTCGTTTGCAGTTTTCACAACTCCTATTTATAAATAATTGGCATCAAAATGTTTACTTTTGAGTTATCAGACTTCATTTACTGCTTGGTAAAATAAAAACATGTTTTCCTTATCACCTGCTTACCCATTAAAAAAATTCTGGATCGAGAAATTGCAAACAATTACTTAATTAAGGATAGTCTATTTAAAAAACAAATGTTAAATATGTAGTACTTTAAAAGTTAATTAGTACAAAATTTCAATTTCAATTAGAAACTCATTAAATTAATTATCGTAAAAAGTACCTCAGCATATTTTGAACAACCAAAAAAGTGTGAAGAGTAAAAACTTGTTAATTAATTATTTAACATACCAGAAAAGTTGAAATTTTAGTGGGGATTAAATGTTGCAGTATTTGTACTAAGATGCTGTATTCTGAAGCATTTTCTTGCAAAAAAGTTTTGAAGTGAAAATTCTAATAAAGAAGATAACATTTCTGGTTTTCATGGTTCAGCAATGACAATTTCAACGGCTCAGTTGATAATCAAAAAATAATTCTTGCAAATATTTCTGTTTTACAGTAAACACAATAGGCCAAAAATAAATTCATTAATTTTGAACGATGATGTATACCACAAAAAACTTTTGTTAATTGAGACAAAAATAGATGAGCTGTAATTAACAATTACATCAAAAACTTCATTAATTAAGAATAAAACTTATTTTCAGATAATATACGCACAATTTATATTTATGATATTTTATATGTTTGAAAATTTCCACTATTTTTGGTACAGCAAGTACTAGTCAATTAACGTACTTCAAGAGTACATTAAACTTGAAATTATTACATAGTTACCAGCTTTAATAATCAACCATATGTTTATTGCTGCTTTACATTTCACGGTCTAGAATACATTAGCGTATCTGGAGATTTTGCAAAATTCTACCATTCCGAATAAGCCTTTGTTTGCTGTTTTCTGTTCAACTGATTAAATGTGACTCACATTTTATATTGGCCATTCTGATTTTTTTGTTATTTGCTGAGAAAAGTTACATTTGCAATGGACATGAAATGTTTTGTCCTAAAAAGTTAACCACCCAGTTATCAGATTTAAATCACATGGAAAAACATTTAGCTACCAGCCTACACCAAAAGTTCTGGATGAAAAACTGCAAACAAATGCTGAATTAAGAAATGGCTTAAATACAACTGTGAATACAACTTTATTATACAGCATGAAAAGAATATCAATGCAATAATCTGCGAAAATATTGTTCCATCAACATTATTCATTTTGAATTCATTTATCACAACACTGAGGTATAGCATGTTCACATTGACCTGAGACACAGGTAACAAATTTTATATCAATTAGCCATAAACAGTGCCATCCATAAGTACCTTTGCACTTTCATAAATGAATGACTTGTTTCTACCCAATACTCTTAGACATTTAAAAAATACATACACATCACTTACAATTGTACAAAGTATCATTACTCTTCTTTCAAATGCATCTATTTTAACTACCTAACATTGTAAAAACATTTGAAATGAAATTTACCGTTTGCTTCTATTTCCGCCGTAATAACCAAACAAACATTCTTTGTAACAAAATAAAAGCTTATCTTTTCAAAAAATTGCTATAAGATTATTCTTTCACATCTATTGCAGCGAATATATGTTCAATAATGCATTATTAATTCGTAAATTTCATATTTTTGCCATCTTGACGAACTCTATTTGACCTTCACATTTTTCTGGAGACTGATTCTATTTCCGCCGTATCTAAAATCCTATGCCATACAGTACTGTTAAAATGTTAGAGTTTTGGTTGAAAAAAAACTTCGCTAAATAATAAGGAGATTCTTTCACTACACATTAGCACTTAACAGTACGAAAACTATCAAAACAGAAATAATTCATTCACTTTAAAGAATTAGGGTGTGTTTTTTAATTCAACAATGTAAAATCGGTTTAATAAATTGATTTTTTTGTAAAACACTTTGGCACAGACAATGCATCTTAGAGAAAACGATCCCATAAACATTCGGCGATTGTTTTTCCTAGGTGGCGCTGTGAGATGTTTTTACTGAAAAACGGAAATACCGCAATACCGAAATTAACGCGAAAATAGAAGCAACGAGTATACTAGCATACATGAAAATTCAGCTTTTTCACACATATAAAGGAAATCTTGGATTGCACTGTATATAGATACAGAATTGTAATGGGTGAAAGTTGAAAGATCTAAAAATACTGAAAAACCTACTTTAAAATTACTGAAAATACACAGAATTCATTTAAATAACGTTGATTAATTTATTCTCAAAATACTAAAATCAGTATTAATACAGAAAACGTTCACCCATGCATCTTGTCTAATGCACCTCAAGTCAATGTGGACATGCTATTAGTCAAGCAAATTTTGTTTGACTGTAGTACAATATTCAAATAGATAAAAAAATGAACAATATGCTCTTATATCATAAATTTCCTCAGGAAAATCTAAAAAAAAAGATTTATTTTAAGAAATTAAGGCACTTAATAATTCACATAAACAATTTTTATTATACATAGTTTGTTACAACAGTTTAATCTGTTTATTATTTATTCTTATATAGGTACAGTCTGTTTCTATCTCACGGTTCTTACAACCCATTTCAAACCATTTCAGTCTTCAATAGCTACAAGTCATTCTAATTTCCACACTGCTATCTCTATAGCAAACACACATTTTCATACTCCATTCTGACATCCCAATAGAAACAGTAAAGCTGATCAATGCAAATTTTAACCGATTCAAAAATTACTTAATTAACTGAAAACTTGCGATAATGAAAGCCTATAAATTTGAACCCCAAAACTTATCAAAATTCTAACTAGCAAAATCAGGCAAATTTAGGCTATACAACAAAAGTAATTATTCATTGTCAACATAGACAAACAATGACTGTGTCATGAATATTCTAACAGCATAGGTCAGCTGAATGTGACCTTTACTGTGAACTTGTCAGACATAAAATGACAAGTTTGTGAGCGAAGATTTTAGATCGGGTATAAATCAGATTGCATTAGTTCCAGACTCCAACCACAGAAATAATAATAATAATATAAAGAAGATTTTATTTTAAGAGGCTACACATTTGGATAAATCAAATCTTCCATGTGGGCCTCTATAATTGATTACTCTATAGTAAGCAAAGCCTTTTTCATTACATATAAAAAGCCATAGTTTGTTCAATCTGATTAAAACCCGATCTAAAATTTTCCGCTTGCCTACTTGCTAATTTAGATTTGGCCTTTTTCAAACGTAGGTCACGTTCAGGTGACCTTTACTCATCATAATATTTATGACGAAATTGTTATGATACATAACTTGTTTACATCGTCTATGTCACACAATTTGAAATGAGCTGCCCAATCGCAGACTGTGAATAATACCGTTGTTAACAAGCAAACAAGACTTGGTCTAAAAATAAAAATTACGAAATCAAAATATGATTAATAGTGTTTTCATCTAGATGAAAGCTACGCATTGATTGGTCGACACAAAGTTCATCTCGACGTGACCTTCCACAGAGAAAGTAGAGATCCTGTACGACAATGCTCTACAGGATATCTGTTAACGGAGATTGACAGCAAGGTATCATTGATTCCGAACACAGGACTAACTGATTTCATTAATTGTAAATGTGACGGTCCTAATTAATAATCATATATTTAAAATTGAAATATTTCATTGAAAAAATAAAAATTAAAGGAAAAACATTTTTGGCAAAAACAAATACTGTAATAATGCAGAGATTTGATAAAAAACATACAAAGCTACTCAAATATATTCTTTGTCAAAACACGTACACTATATAAAGCATACACAGTTATATATATACTGATTTAAATTATAAATGAAACAGGCTCCATACAAATAAATATAAAAAGCAAAAAAACTCGTACACAAATTCTTTTATCATTACATAAATAAAATATACACTGAACAAAAAGTCAAGGTCATAAATTCTCATAATGTCTCGAATATGTAAAAACGTAAATAAAAATTAAAACTAGTAATAATCAGTTTTTGATATGCATTCAGACTTGAAAAAAAATTCATACTCTTAAAAAAATAGTCCATTAAATTTTAATTTTAAATGTCAATTCATCAGCATATATATACATACAACAAAAAACTCAATGTCACATTCATTCATGTTTTGTTCACTTTCAAAATAAAATTTAACATATAATTGTAATATTTACACAAAAAATTTTTACTCATTCGTTCTAACAAACAAAAGTCTTAGCATGTACACAAATAATTACATTTTAATACATAATTATAATAATATATTAAACTGGCCTTTCAGGCTGCGAAACAAAATTATGACATATAATTATAATGCAAAAAAAATCTGTTACATTTATTTCAAGGCAATATAATTAAATACATAAAATAAAATACAGGAAAATGATAAAAAACAAAAACCAAGTCAAACAAACTACATGTACATGAGAAACTAAGTTAAGGTCAGTGATTTAGGCCTTGATAAAATAATATGAGTTTTGGGTCACAATCTGATTACAGCTACATTTGTAGGTAGGGATGGGATTCATATTCCAATTTCAACTTTGGAGCCTAACAAAAACAATGTTTAAACTGTTAATTGAATTTGATGTTTTTTAAGACCAAGAAATTAACAATACACAAAATTATTGAGTTTCTCAAGACATTTTAACCCCTGTGGGATTTTTTTGGGCTTCTTAAGTTTAAAAGTGTCTTACGTTGCTAAGCAACAAAAAAAGTGAAATAATGAGTCATCAAAAAAATTAAACATTATACTACATGCATTGGAAAAAAGTATCAATGAAGCAACAACCAACCTTATTTATAAAATGACAAAATTTGAATGGCAAAATTCTAAATGAAATGAAACAAATACATGTATATACCATCGTTGGCAACCACAGTACTTTCTTGTGTTACATTCCATACATACCATAGGCAATTTGACTGGCAAAATCTTGTTTTCATGAATATGCATAAGGCAGGGGACCAATCTTCTTCCAAAGAAATTGCATGTTACAATTAAAAACTCTTCATACATAAAATCTTGACGGGATTTTCTTACTTAAAATAGAAACCAACACGCATGATTATTTTCTCAAAATGGTTGAGCAATTTCATTGGCTAGTTTTCCGCAGTAGTTTTCTTGCGGGACCAATGAAACTGCCTCATTAATTATTCATGATTACGAGATTTTCCTAACCAAATGGCCCACAGTACATAACCCAGCATAACGGAGTAATGTACCGTGGGATAACCAACAATTGTATATACACACAGCAAGCGCTGTCATGTTAAAGGCTTGAACAGAAATGAAGTACACAAATATGAAATATGATTACCGGTGTCAAATTATTGTTCCAAATTTTGTAATAAAATGTCAGTGTATTGATAAACAATGCTCAAATTTTCACAGCCCAATGACATAAATAAACACTTATTTTTGGCAATAATTCTTTCTATAAAAAAAGGAAAAAGAGCATAAAATAAGTGCAACTTTTCTCTGGCCAAAATTTCTCCAACAAAGAACATTAACTCTTACTCTTCTGCACAAAAACTTAATCAAGACATAAATTAGGAAACTTGAAAAAATATTTTGCGCAGAGGATTCAGAGTAGTCAATTACAATTAGCAGAATAATGTGGCCATTAATGAAAAAAGTAACTTTTATTTTATGCATTATTTAATTCTTTCCTTTTTTGTTAAGTATAGTTTGTTTTTTCTCAACTGTCAAAGCATGAATAATTTCACGGTGATTTCGTGCTCTTTGTCTAACACTCTTGATATTGAGATAATGTGTATTTAATCACCGTGAAATTATTCAAACTATGACAGCTGAGAAAAAATGGACTATACAAGAAATTATTTGGTGCAAAATAATTGTTTGTTTACCATCAGAAGGTCATGTGACTACTCGTATTAACCATGGCATTAGCCTAAAGATGTAGTACGTAATTGGACCAAAATTTGACTATTTGATTCTATTCAATACTATAAGCAATGCCCTTTATAAAAAAAAGTATTTTAAAATACTTCATGACTTAAATAAATTTAACTTTATTGACTTAAGTTAAGGTTAAGCTAAAAATGGATAAAAATTAGAATTCAGCAGGTCTGTCATAAGATAAAGCAAGCTTTCCATCAGTATATATTACTAACTTAATAATCATGCTCAAATAATAATTAGTTGGAAAAAAAACTTAGATTTTCTTTACCATTATTTTTGTATTTGCAATAAAGGTGGGTGGGGGGTGTCACATTTTCTTGGCACAAAGACCATCACATTAGCTCTACATTTCTCTCTCAATCAGCTTTCAAAGTTTCATGATCTCTCACAGTACTATACAATATATATACATATAACTTATTTTAACAGTAACTCATATTAGCCATACATACATTTTATAATTACAAGCTGAAAGCACGCCTTTGATACAAACAATGTCACTTTGTTACTATGGCATCATAGCATCGTACAATTCATTTACATAACCCCTCCTACTTCTTGACTTTAGGCCAATCACAGCTCTACAAAAATGCCACCTTGATTCTAATCATATCAGATTAATCATAATATCGGCCCATTAACAATCATCGCATCACATGTCGTCAGATTCAAATCACCAACGATAGCCGATAGTGATTTTCATTCATTGTAACGATACGTAGCAAATTATAGATCATGTGTATCGTTTTACTGAATGACTTATTGAGTGCAGCCTTGATACCATTTATTAAACATGTACAATTCATCACAGCCAAGTTAGATGCGTTTCTTTGTAAAAAAAGCACCAATAGTTTTTTCGTAAATCTGTACATTTTTATTCATTTTCATAACTTGACACATAGTATTTTGATTTCTTTCACATTATAATTTCCCTATCATCCAAATCGTCACCTGTCTTCCAATTCGTCTGCTATTCAAGTATCAAAGTATCGAACACTCCACTTAACGATATGCAAATCTTATTAGAGTAACGTTTTCCTCACAAATATACCGGAAAACATGCCTCAAGTGTTGACGACCTCAATCTGGCGATACTTTTTCCGTAGATTCGATACAGGGTCTTTAAATAAAATAGGGTCCATTCTAATCCTTGAGCGTACCAAAGGCATATATCCGAATATATTAGCAAACGTATCGACACAAATTTGCCGTTGTGCAAAATGGAACGAATCCATCCATTGTGAGTTTTTCGAATTATTTGGCAACAAAGATTCCCGATACTGTTTTCTATGCGTCACTTTGATTGGTGGTAACTTGGTCACATGACTAATTAGAAAGTTCATCAGAATATCCTCGCAGTTTAGAGATTCATCGACGGTCCTAGTGAGAGATGAGCTTAAACCATACGTATATAGATGATTGTAATATCTGAAATGTATAAAAAATGTTGCGTTAATTTCCATTTGTCAATTTGTTAGTATTCATATCAGTTATAGTCTTTACCCACAGTCCTTGTATCTGAAATGTATAATAAATGTTTCATTTAGTTTAGGAACACATCTAGTTTAGTGGAGCCCGGAAGTGAATATAGAGATGCCCACACACCACACTGTTACTATGAACAGGTGCGCATAGCGATTTGTGCATTAAAAGGTAAGTGCCACTAGTTTTCTGGCCCCACAGCCCTGCTGCAATATAAAAATTAATTACAAAAAGCCATATGAGTTAAAAAACAAACAAAATGGCATCCAATACTGCCATTGCTAACATTGTTCTGCATAGCAACGTTAAAGCATAAGCAATAGCTTCAGAATGCAGAATTCTATCCTCAGTTTATAATAATTTATTTTAGTTCAATTGTGTTCTTGCAACTTAGATAAATCACTTTAAAGTCCACTTCCTGGTTCTCTAGAACTGAGCTAGTACGATAAAGTTTCTTGCACAAAGAAACAATTGTGAAGGTTTCGGATGGGATTCGAACCAACACAGAGCTGGCTATTAAATGATTACCAGTACCACGTCATCACCACTTAGCTATGTCTGCTCCTTTAAATGTTTATTTGTTAGTTTTCATTTCAGTCATTGCCTTGACATAAGCCAGAAGCCCAACAAATTTTGTTGCCAAATGCAGTCTTGGTACAGGAAAACTGATTATTTGACAAATTCTATTTTCAGTTTCGACCTACTTTTACTTTGTAATGGAATCAAAACATTTAATTCAAGCATATTTAAAGGAATATTTCATTCATTCATTTCATTAATTTTCATAAGGTGATCTAACTATTATAGAACACATATAAAAGAACTACGTGTAGAAAATTGTTGATAAATGACATACAATTCAAACGAACAAAAGAAAAATTAATACATACTTGAACATCAAACAAATAACAAATATTATTTTATCCAGCGGCCTATTGTGCATCATGAGTAAATGATGATGAAGGGAGATGAGATATGAAGCTATTATAACAATATAAGTCTAACTATATACTAATTTAAAATAGATAATAATAAGATATACTCATAAAGAAATCATACATCATCTTAAGATATTTCGAGAGCTTTTCGAAAAAAAACCGGTTGAACAACCTCATTTCTCCACTTTTCGGAAGATTGAGATGCTGTCCATTTTTTTTCACTTAGTTTATTACAATACTTATGCATTGAGCCCAATTTTTCATAAGAATGACAAGGGTTTAATGAAAAGCTATTATTGTGAATCTCTATTCTACATTTTTTAGAAAAATGAAAAGCTTTCAACTATTTTCACTTAGTTTATTACAATACTTATGCATTGAGCCCAATTTTTCATAAGAATGATAAGGGTTTTAATGAAAAGCTGATGCAAAGCATCCTATTTTCTGCATCTTTCAGAAGAATATAAAGTTGTCCATTTTTATCCAAAGTAACAATACTTATACACTTAGTAGATCTAAGGGTTTCATAATGAATGGAATATTTTGATAATATTTAGGAACTATATGCACTTGGAATATTTATTTAGCCAAAATTGACACACTTCTTTTCTGAAATAGGTGAGTTATAAATAGGGCTGCTGCGAGTACCTGGTATTCAAGTACTCTGATATTCGCAATCTCGACCAAAAAACGAGTACGAATATACGTGACATCCGAAATCGTCGGATCGCAATCTATTTTTGGAAAAAATGAAAGACCATTTGAGCTTGATTAACACTGTAAACCAGCCGCACTACTGAAGAAAATTTTAATTTATGAAGGGACTGAATTCTCTTGTCAAAAATTTGATTGATAAACATTTAAACAAAAATGTTATCACTGAAAATGCCCATAAAAAGTCTGATATAGAAATGTTTGGAGTACATGGTTTTCTGTAATTCTTCACTTGTTTTTGTTATAACATGAATTCTTGTATGATTCTCCATTAACAAGTGATTCGTGGTTCGATTCGTGAATCGCTACACAGAATAGTGGTTTGAATCAGATCGCCACTAGCTCAACGATCCACAGCCCTAGTTATAACTGCTTTTTATTAAGTTCCTGTTCTACAGCCTTCAGCTAGCTCAGTTGTTAGCACACAAGTCTTCTGATCAAGGTGTAGTAGTTTCGAATCTTGGGTTGGAGAATACTTTCATAGAGCTTATATATATATTCATATAATTTCTACGGCCATTCTTCACTTATTTATTATTATTTACTTATTTTTATTTATACTGGCTTTAACGCCATGTCATCCTAATTTTTAGGTTATTTTACATTGCCCAGGGCACATAACCTAGGTTTCCTGGACCATTGTCTACATGTATAACCAGTACTCACCTACCCTTCCACAAGGCCAGAAACTCCTCCATATACCTTAATAATGGAGAAAAATTGATATTATTGTCAAGCTTTCATGAAAGGGTATAACCTCCCCGGGTAGCATTCCAACCTGTACCTCTTCTTATAAGAGAAGAGCGAGTTGCGACCGTTTTGCACTAAACCTGCAATTTGTATTTTGTAGCCGAACTCCACAAAGAAAAGTTTACAATAGAACACTAGTCATATAGATACATCATTTATCATACCAAATCATACACAGTATGGTTACAGTTAACTTGATTGTTATGTAATTGTACAAAGTGGAGTATCTAAGTGAAATGATTAAAATGTTTTACAAGAGGTTTTAGATGTTGTCTAGGCTTAGCATAATTTATTTGTGGGTTTGGTAACAGTTATATTATCATTGGTCAGTGTTTCCCGGGAATTTACGCCATTTGCTTTACCAGCTTAAAGCCTAAAACAAGTAAAAAACTGACTTGGAGTGATAAAATTGCTTCATTTGTGGTCCAAAGCTAGTTAATAATTTCTGTCATTGATAATACTGTTGGTGCCCTCCAAAATTTCTTGGACAAAATCCCGTTTTTCAGGATAAACTAATTTATAATTACCCATGAAACAAAAACAAAGAGTCATCCAATCAAATTCAGCATGATTTTGATTATCAATGTAATAATTATGATTCATACCATGTTACACAAATAAGCTTTACTTATCATAAAATAACTGACCCTGGTTTGTGACCCAGTTGGTAGCGCCCTTGGATTTCAAATCAAGTTTCCCAAAGGAAGAAATGGATTGAATCCCACATGGGTCGTTATAAACCCAATATAAAGTAAAATTATTTGCAGTATATATGATCAGTCTATCTTTAAATGTCATTTGTCAAAGAACTTTTGAAATGCACTGTATAGCAAAATCAGACTACATAATGGCAATGTAATGGCAATGGTAGTAAAAAGTCATAGAAAATATTATACATTGTGTCTTCACAATTAGACCACAATTGTAGAAAATGATTTTCTAAATAGAAAGACAATATGACATCCAGACAAAAATGTATTTATGATTTGATTGAATCTTGGTTACCATGGCGAATAATAAATCATTTTTTACTCTTCAGTCTGGGAGGTAATAGCTCCCTTGTTAATAATTATGAATTTAGATGAATAAATTTGTCTTACATAAAAGATGACATTCAATTTGTCTGCAGTATTTTGATCTCAGCAGTACAACAAAGTAAATATAAATCAAGAAGTACATTTGATAGGCATAATCTGGGTAAAAGAGCTGATTTGTCACAAGAAACAGCTAGAAGTACATTTGAACAGCACAATCTGGGTACGAGGGCAGATTTTTCACAAGAAACACAGATTTTTGTTGGGGCTTTGTAATGTTAGTAAACTCAAGAAGCTGGTGTCAACAACCAGAGGCAATCATTCTGCCACTGTCCATTTCAAGGCAGAAACTTCTTAGGTAATAGTTTTCCTTATTTGTTTGTGGTTTCCTTTTATAACAAAAAAGTCAACATACTTAAGAATTTTCCCATTTGCTTTTTAGCTGTGTGTTAAGTCTGTGAAGGTGTGTTGCTGTTCCTAGTCTGTTTATTTTTCAGCTTAAAAATGGAGCAACAGAATTATACTTTTCTCACTGGTTCTCATTGACAACTAAGTACATTTTAGCAATCACATGTACATTTCTTGCTCTTAGAAATTATCTGTATCCCTAATAAGCTTTGAATTCTGGACCTCCAAATTGTGGAGTGTATGACCACACAGGACCACATTTCCTTCAGAACCCACTTTCCTTTCATAACTTTCATCACATAGAACGAAAAATGTATACTCTTCAAAATAAAAACAACTAAAGGACTTCATACCTATGATACACAGCTGCTCCTGTCAAAACAATGGAGTATTCATTACTCCACCGTGAAGAGTAGCTCCATCTATTTTTAGCATCATCCCAATGGTGAGATCGAGCAGGATATCCCACAATCCTTGAAGGAAACTCACGCCATACACTCAATGCAAAATCAATCTGAAAGATATCAAAATATGGTAAAATTTTCCAAGGATTTCTTTGTATGTTAATAAGTGGAACAAACTAGGGAAAAACTGTAACATCCACCAAAAGACATTGCAGCAGCGTAACTGATATGCAACTGCATGAAAACTAGAAATCTCTGTTTAAATTCTACTGAATTTCTAAACCTGTCCATAACAGCCATTGCTTAGGTCCAGCTGCTCACTCCACAGCAGAAAGATTATACCCCACAAGATCCTGAGCTGTTAAACAACCAAGGTACATGATTGTATGCTGCTGCCACACAGCCTGGTTGTTTAAGCGTCTATTCTTTCGAAAAAGGACTAATTTGGCAAAAGCTCAGCTTTTTGTTAAAAGGCACAAAAGATAGATTGCTGTGGAGAAAAAGGACATGCAACTAAAACTAGAGCTATCACTGATTGTGATGAATACCCCAAACAGGTAAGATATTTGAATCATATCTGTACATTAGGTGCTGAGAAAATGAGCAAACAAGATTTTTTTATCAAAGGGCCATACTTCTGCAAAAATATCAATAGTAATTTCAGTGCAAAATAGAAAATGCAAATGTCTGCTTGCTACTTGGTTTATGTGGGAAGTTAAACTCAAATCTGTACAATAGGTGCTAAGAAATTAAGCAGACAAGTAAAAGCTACAGTCCAACTGACTAACATCGTTTGGGGGGTATAAAAATGGTCCTTCTGGTCCTATCCACTGTAGAGAGTTATTCTACATGAAATCTTTGTCAATTATTAAAGAAACCTTTTTTCACAATTTTAAAATAAAATCAACAAACCTCATCAGTAGTAAGTAAAGCATCTTCATCAAAACTAAATACAGCATCAGTTTCTATCTCTGGATAGGGATAAAATCTAGAACTTATAGTCTGTAAATATATAAAATATTATATGAGTTACGATGCGGTAAATATAAGTATAGTGTTTTGGTGGTTTTTCTGAGATTATTATAAAGTTGGCTTTAAGCAGAGAAGACCAAATAGTTACGTGCATTGTGCACTGAACTCCCTCTTCTGTGAGATCTATTCACCCCTGAAGCTTCAAGTCAATGGCTTGAATAGATATATAGAATAACTCCAAATTTATGTAGCAGAGAGTTACAGTTCTTGTGCACTGCACATCTGAACCATAAAATTTATCGATCTGTAAAACCAAAATGATGATGTCATACTGAAACCATCATATTTTTATAAAGGGACATTACTCTTACTATAAAATTTATAAGAAGAGATTACTCTATCATATTTTATAAAGGGACATCACTCTTACTATCATTATATTGATTACTTACCTTTATATTTCTAGTTTTAACTAATACAGGTACACCTAGATCAGCAGGCCATCTATGTGATGGTGGAGGAGATACGTCACAATGCCATATCACAATCATCTGAAAATATAAGTTTATATCTTTCATACTTTGTATACAATATGGCCAAACAGTGAACCTATACTCTCAACATGCTACTTTACTATTGTACATTTTATTCAACTGTCAATGAAGCATACATGAACCCAGCTGATTTAATTACTTGATATTTGTTTGATAACCCCAATCTCTTTTTAATATTTTCATTCAAACATTATAGTTGGATGTTTTCAGTAAATTTTAATCTTTAAGAATTTACATCCGACAGCCAGGTTATAAAGACGGCCATGTTGCAAAAAATTAGATATAATAGGTTTAAATGTTTTTTCGTGGGAAATTACACACTTTAAGAACTTTTCTTGTGTTCCAATTAAATTAGGATAAAAAAGAAGGTAATTCAATCAACATTTTCAAAGTTAAAATAAAATTCTGCTGATATGATTGTTTGATTCTACCACCAAGAGTTCCTTTGAGCAAAAAGATTATTGAAAACTTTCTAGTTCCAGGAATTACAAAGAGCCAAAAGACATAAAATAACAGAAAAGGAGTTCCCTCAAGTAACAACTGAGTTAGAAGCAATTTAAAAAAAGCTATTTGAAGCTTTTAACAAAGATTTTAAAGTTCTATGGTATCTTACAAGATACAAACTTTTTTTTATAGTCCGTATTATATACATGTAGTTAACTTTGTAATATTAAAAGTACAAATTGTAATATTGAAGAAAAGAGGCTTTACACAAGGTTGATTCAAGAAATTTAAAGGAGCAATAGTCCAGTAGTAGGACGCACACTTAGGAATCGAGAGGTCTTGGTTTTGAACCCCACCAGAATGACTGCAAATTTCCTTGAATGAGAAATTAACCAATGATTGCTTCACACAACCCAGATTTGGAGGATGATGTCTAAACTAAGTGAAATAAAAGACTGCCAACAAAGATTGTTTGATACTCTTGAAAATATTATGGCAGGTCAGTCGAATAATCTATTTACATTTATTATATGCTCTCTGCGGGTTTATAAAGTTATAACATTCACGAAAATTGTAAACAAAATTTGAAAAATTCTCTGATGGGGTCTAGACCCCCCACTTCCATTCTCCCTCCCCACAGATCCACCCCACCTTAATATAATGCAACATATAATATTCTAAGTTTAAAATCCCCAGACAAAAAAATGAAAACATGGGAAATATTATGTCTTCAAATAAACCAAATAGAAAAAATAAAATTACTGGGAAAATTCCAGAAAACAATACTCCCAACAGAAGACATTTATGTGTTTGCAACCCCTGAAGGCAATCACATGAAAGTTCTACCGCAATATTTCAAACCTATAAATATCTCCTAAAAATCAGAGTTAATCTTCTGTCATTGAAATTCTTATCTTCCATTTATCCCTCAGCAACAATATTAAACTACTAAAACTGTGGTTTCAAATTTCATAACTATAAGCCTTGAGGCAAGTACATATGTGATATGAATCTGTGCTTTGTAGAATTGAATATTTTCCTGGCAACAGGCAGAAAATTGCACTGGTAAATTTTGAACTATTTTCACTATTAATTCATCATTTTCAATTCTTTAACGCATGCTTATAGGAAAATGACAGTACTTGCGGAAAGGACCAGGGTCTTTATTTTATATAGAGCATTTTGAGACATTTAATAACAATATCATTAATAGGAGGGGGGGGGAGAGAAAGGTTCTTATGTTAACTCAGAATTGAGAGAAAACTGATTTTAAAGAAATTTCACAAGGAGAAAGGGCTGTTAATGGCCCGTTATGTAAGGAAAAAAGCCCGGAAAGCATTTTTAAAAAATTCAATAACTCAGTTGACCCTCAATTAAAGGTTTAATTAACAAGTTTAAAGAATCATTATTTAACACCCCCCCCCCCCCCCCAATTAATGATTGCCCTGACCCAAATAAGGAAAATAAGTTATAAGTAAGACAGGATACAATTTGACCCCAATTAACGATAGTGCTGACCCAAAACAGAAAAAATAATTTCATGGTAAGAGAGTTCTCTTACAGGCTTCAATAACCCTAGTAACAGAAAACTAATTTTTGAGACATTACAATGGAATATCATGTCTCTGAGAAAATTGGTCAGAATTGATATCCCCTGGGGGACTTACACAGTTCAATGGTATTAATACATTGCAACATCTAGTTTCTTGTAATTGCTTTTTAAACTAACAATATCTTAAAATGTTAACAAAATGAATGGGGAAACTTGGAAAAACCTTGAAGGCATAACATTCAAGTTTCAGATCAAGAACTGTATTAAAGCTGCTTGTTTTCAGATTTCAACTTTAAGTTTAAATTTTTCTCAACTCTCAAGATTGTATTATAAATATCAAATTTTCATGGATGAGTATAATTTGCAATCCAATTAAACCCATGATGAGAAATCCAGCACTCCACCATGCAGTATGCCATGAACGTTAACATGAGACTATCTTGTAGGGGCAGTGGTGAGTGGTAGGACCCACACACTTAGGTATTGAGAGGTCCCATTTTCGAACCCTACATGGGGCACAGTTGTGCCACTTAACTCAAGTGTAAATATGTACTGTGAGAGGTTACCTGCTTAAACATCATTTCAATGATCAGGGTTTATGTATAAAATTGACAAGTCGACTGACCATGTATATAAAAGCAAACTTTTAACTTAATCTTTCAATTGTTGAAACAAAAGCAATTTTAATTAATCAGTGTAAGATCAAGAGAAAAAAATCACTGAAAGCAATTTTCAATCAGACGACACACTACTCTGTACAACAGTAAGTTGGAAAATCAGCATGGCAATTTCAATTTTGAAAACTATCATGAAAGTTTCATATTTGAAAACTCAGCTGAAACATTTTCATGCTGTAATTTTGGTAGGAGGGCAATACATCAAAATTCTCCACCAACTATTTTATGTGTTACAGTAACTTATAAACTGTAACAATGACTTATCAAGTATCAGGAAACTTTAAATTGTTCTCAAAATTATGATTAATGATACCGCTTAGCTCCTCTTTTCTGTGAAGTCAAATTTAGCAGTTATCAGTGCTTACATCCTTGCATATTATTTATTACACTCGTAAATATCCCATAATTCACTTGGTTTTTGAAAAATTTAAATTGCACTAAATTCTGAAACTAATTCATTTTTTATTGGGTAAAAGCACAATGCCTACACAAATTATTGTCATTTTTTATTACAAAAGAAAGCTCATCCTGTAAGAATCCAGGTCGGTAGCACAGTTAGTAGTGCACCAGTATTTCAAATTGAGTGTATCGATGGGGTACGGGTTCGAATCCCACCTGGGGAGCTTATACCCCTCCATGAAAATTTGAAAATAATGTCAATTTTCCTCCATCAATAAGGTATATGGGAAAGTTTCCAGCTTTGTGGAAGTGTAGGTGAGTACTGGTTATAGACAAGGATCCACGAAAGCTAAGTTAGGTGCACTGGACACTGAAAAATAACCGAAATAAGTTGACACAGCGTTAAACCCAGTATAAATAAATCATTTGGTGAGCTTAGTCTAGGAGACGTGCGACTAGCTTTCACTACAGTTGTTGTGGGTTTGATTCCTAAATGAAAAGGTAAAAGAAGGTCCTTGCAAGTACCTGGATTGACAGCCAGATGCCCCACTGACTGCATGCAGGCATGAGCCAATCTGGTGGCTCATTTTTATCAACAATTCAGAATTACATTTTGTATTAGGCATATAAATTAAAATTGACGTTATCATTTTATGAATATTAAACAATATGTTCCATAATTTGTAAAAGACCTAATAGACTAATAACATATCTTCTCTGAGAGAAAAAAGTATGAGACAAAAAAACTGATTTCATTTTTCCCCCTGGAGACACTATATCGGAACAAATTTCGGAACAAATTTCTGTACCACACTGGCCGTGAATTCCAGAGAGCATGAATACACTTAGAGTAAACTCTATCATCCTAGAGGTGATAATTAATGGAGTTTAGTTGTTCGCAGTCTTTTACCGAGGGTCGTTTTTGTGTTATTTTTAGAAAAACTGTTTCTAATCACTCAAGTTGACTCGAATTTGTCTACAGATGTCAACTAATGTCAGTTCCACGTTGGTTTGCGCTACAATCAATACCACTTCACACCTTTTTCAGATATTTCTTTTTTTGTACTGTCTCTGGGGTCCATGACAAAGTATTTATATGCAGGATTTCAAATCCACTGCCCTGAAGAGGTTGCTGATTCAAGCCTGACCTGAGCTTGTAATATTCTGCCATGAAGTTTTAACAATAATGTCAATTTAATTCAAAGACATAGTTTCTTGAATTCAAAACTTTTGACAATATCAAATCAAAGATAAGTGTGAGAGTGAGGAAAAATTTGACAAATCATTCTAACAGCAATTACCCAAGAGGGCAACAATGGGCAACAATAGATTCCGATTATAACTTCAACGAACAATTATTCCATATTTCATTTTAATTGATTTTATATCATTATGGTCTGAAATTCTATCAAAGAACTTTAATCAGAAATTCACTGACTAACACTGACTAAAATAACTATATAATAATTACTGAACCTGGGTTTGTAGCACAGTTGGTAGAATGCTGGAATTCTGTAATGGGATACAAGCTTGAATCCCAACTGGAGTGAACACAGGTCGGTGGTGGCTGATAGCAGCCGATATTTCGAATTTAGTGTCTAGAAGGGGGTAATAGTTCAAATTCCACCCAGGAAGGTTATATCCTTCCTTGAAAATTTAACAATTATGTCAATTTCCCTCCATTAATAAGGTACATGGAGAAGTTGTAAAATGGTAGGTGAGTGCTGGATATAAACAAGGGTCCAGGAGAGCTAGGTCAAGAGTTGCCATAAAATGACCTAAATTTGTGATGACACATCACTTAACCCAGTAAAACAAATTCTTTCATCATCAATTTAATGTGAACAAAATTTTGTACGGTAATGTAGATCTTCTTGACAATCTTAATAAAAAGACTTCAGAAAAATTTACTAGTATTTTTGCAAAATGCACTGCATGAAATTGATTGATAATTTTTGTCATGGAAAATGATGCGAAATAACAGGTTATTTACGCCCCATTACATTGAGCAAACTGTTAGTATTATGATGTTACATATTCATTTCTCCAAACCGTAAAAAAATCTATTAAAATGTTTGAAACACGTCCAAAATTGCGTAGGGATTTTTTTTTAAGATAATTTTTGTTTTCATTTTTTTTCTTAACAAGAAAGTTTGTTCGTGAATACCTCGAGTCAGTTTCATGTAGCGTAATTATGAATATAAATGATTAAATCCTCCCAATGAGTATGTTGATGTGTTCTGACATTCTCCGTAATTTTTTCGTAATGATAAAATTTTGAACAATTTTTCAGCTTCTATGAGCTCCGGCAATTAAAACTGACATATTACAGAAAAAATATCTCCAAATCTGAAGAGTAGCTAATACTGACGATAGGAAAGGATTTCTAGCTTGTTTTTCTACAAGATAGCAGTATGAAGTTGAGTGATTATAATTCAGCATAAATTGGAACACTTTTCTGGGCCAAAGCCAGGTATAAAACAACAATTTTCTCACAGGGTTAAGACCCTAGGGGTCATTGACCTCCAAACTAGAATGATTTAGATTTTACCTACCAAAAAATGCATTTTTCTGAACTCAATTACCCCAATTTTTTCTAGTGGCCCTGAGGGGGCCCTGCTCCTCCTCCAAACCTCAGGGGCAGAAAGGGGCATATTCCCCCCCTTGAAAACCCCTGAGACATAATTTGATGGGGGCAGCGCACAAAAAAAGTAACTTTTTGAGGCAACTTTACTTTAATGAAGTTCCCTAAATCATATTAAAAACACTCAAATCTTGTGTCAGTCATTTTAAAGGGGGAGGGGGTCAAGACACGTAAATTTATGAGATTGACCTGTAAAAGGAGCATTAGGGGCCAAGGGGTCAACCTAAACTTACCTTGTGAGTATACGCTGATTTAGCAATGGTCCTAATTAATCTAAATAAAGGAGAAGATGAAAACATCACAGGTGTCGTTGCATATATAACTGCCGTAAACTTCTCTCCAGGAGTGACCCCTAATTGGTCGTAGAAAAACGGGAAAGACTGTAGGGAGTCTGAGAACTCTGGTAACAGAGCTGTACTTCCTGGTAGAGAGTTCCACATAACTAATGACCTAGATATATGTTTGTCTATACGATCTTTTATTATCTGAAAATAAAAAGGGAGATAATTTATGTAAATATTTCAGAAAAGGACAATATTTGTATAATATGTACACTTGAGAAATTTGTCTAAGACAATATATAAAAATGGATCATAATCATTATCATCATCATCGTCAGTATTTAAGGCCATGCCATACCAGAATTTTGTTAAGCGTCCACGTGAGCATAGGTATAAGAGTCCTCAATCCAAAAAAAAATATGTTGGTGAAATTTTCTTAAGTAATTCTGTTGTTCCAGGATTCGGTTACTGATTTTTACCAGGAAATACTGATAGTTCCTTGTTTCTGTGTATTTGGTTAATGAAAATGTACATGTGTGTGTTGTATATACTTTTTTATGGAATTATTTTAATCTCACATTAATGTCATAAACAATCATGTACTACCAAGTACTTATTTGTGTGAATACTACTAGTAGCTAGAATGGACATGTGTTTTCGTTTTTGGTTTGTGTGTTTTTGTAAATAAGTACCTAGGTTTGTCAAACTTGAGTTGACGCTTAACAAAATACCAATTTGGCATGGCCTACAGCATACATGACAAATCCCATACTAAATCTCAAGTTATCATTGTCTTGAAAACCCTCATTATTTTAATGGCAGAAGAATTCCAATTCTTTCAGTCTTAATCACTTTCTTGTCAATTCAAGAAACTCTGACATCATCCCATGGTAATTAATGATACTTAGACTTCAATTCTAAGAAATAAAACACTTGTACTAAACACCTGCTCTACTCTAACCATGTGACACTGTTCATTGATATTGACAGCCAACATGCAGTTTTGATGTCACATACATTCCCCCATCATATGATGGAAAATTCCTCGATTTAACGATGGTAGGCCTACATAGAAAAGATGTTGTAGAAATATTTCATAACCAAACTCCCTAGAAGGAGAGCAGTCTCTCTTAGAAAGTGCCCTGATCTAGTTATTTTGTATAATTTACTGTTATTTACTTTAACCTTTCTGATTTAAATACTCACTGCAATACTTCTGTACTCAATATCCAGGTTTATTTAAAGGGATTGTGGAACAAAAATTGATTGTGTATTTAGTCGAATAAAATTTAGCAATACATTTCTTCTAAAAGCGAAAAATAAACCCCGAGGATCAAGTGGATTACAGATTTGATTCCTTGGAATTAAATAAGCCATTGATTCACAACCAGTCTTACCATAGCCAATACTGACTTTTATAGCTTACAACTTACTTGGCCAGTATAAAACTAAAACTTAAAAAAACGGTCTTTTTTATTTTTTATTAATTGGTTTTAATGTCATATTCAACACATATTAAGGTCATATATATGACAGCCAGCTCTAATCCTACTATAGGTTTCCTTTAATATAGGACACTTTTCTATCACCAGTACTAACTTACCCTACCAAAAAAAAAAACGGTCTAAAATAATGACCAAAGAATTTCATGGAAACAGAAATAAACCTGAGATATTACTGAAGAATTTTATCACTAATAGACTGGAAAGGTACAACAACTTCAAGGAGAATTTAATTCTAAGATGTTCTGACAATTTCATGAGTTAGCAATTATTTAATGTAAAACACTGGCGTAGCATGAACCATCTGAAATTTACACTAAGTTATCTTAAGTTAAAATTTCTATTGAATCGAAGAGTCACCTAAATTAACTCCATTGATTGAAATACTCAATGTTTGATGATCCCTGTACATGAATACTCATTTAAAATACCGTTTAATGTCATTCAACTGTAAATGACACAAGCATTAACCCCACTGATTTAAATACTCATTATTTGTTAGATAGTCCACAAACTCACAACAGTGAGTACGTAACAGAACTTCTGTACCCACAATTGGTAAAAATAGATATCAGTTATTCATGGACGAGGAATTATCGATCAAATATTGAGTATTTAAAACAGAGGGTAAACTTAAGTTTTATTTTCATCTTTGATCTTAAACACATTCTGTGTATAATGAAGTATGAATAATTTAAGGTCTTCAGCTTAACCAGTGTGTATTCTGATAATGAATGAGTAAATGCTTCATCAGATGAAAAACAAAACTGTTAAAAAAACTTAAAATCCAAAACTTAAAATCAAGTATGCCAAGCTACGCAATTGAACAATTGAAAACATTTCCAAAATTACATCAAAACTTTTACAGCTTAGTAGAAAATTAAGCTTAAATAAGAACAATACGAAAGAATTGAAAGAATTAGTAAAACATTTCGTTACAAGACAGTTTGAATTACGTTTTAAAAGATATAATCAGTTTAAATTTAAAATAATTACTACAAAGCTTTAAGTAATGGTTTTAGCTTTCACATCATTAGTTTTGAGTGAAGCAAATTCTAAGTATTTTCAAAAATTTAAAACCTGAAAGCAATTTAGTTATTGAGTATGAAATTTTTTTAAATTCCACTTTTTTGAAATATCAAAAGCAATCTTAATAACTTTATTCAATTTGTTGTTTTTGGAATATAAATGCTATGCAATTTATTGTCTCTCTGAATAAATTGCATAACATTTATATTCTAAAACGAAAACAGTCAAAGCCTAAAATTTTCACAAGCACAGGTACTTACTTGATTAAAAGTTATTTGCAAATTATTGTGCAAATTCAAGAATAAGCAAAAATCAGTTTATCAACAAAATTATGATTTAAACAATGTTAAAAAAATAAGTTTTAATCAAAGCAAAATTCATTTATCAATTTTTCTCAGAATTTCATCTATCCATGAGCTTTTTCGGAACACACTGTACATGAGGGCACGGTATATCATTTTAAATAGTAAAAGCATAAAATTTCATAAAGAGTAAAATAGGGGGAAAGTTGAATCCATTAAATTGTCTTATATGAAGTTTCCTGTCATTTCAAGAAACAGTAGACATATTAAATACAGTAGATAATAGTCTGCATACGTCAAACAATTTTGTTAAAACGTAAATTGCAACATTTTCGCACCATCAGACTGACAGTTTTGACGAGAAATTCAATATATCACATTTAGGTGATAATATAAGAGCTTAAAATGACGGAACTACAGAATAGGTACTTATACAGATATTCAATGAAAAGATTTTGAAAGAGATTTTCAAGAAATGTTCTGATATTCCAAAAATGAAAAAAAAACAAGAGCAGAATTATTCTGACATTCCACAAAATGGCGAACACAATAAAGCTATTTCAAGCTTTCTATTAAATTAGACCCTAAAAATTTCAAAGGGACCCACGTTTTTATATATTACACAATCATTAAATTTTGACCCCTAAAATAAAAGAGTATAGTAAAACCCTGGTGGAAAGGATATTCTTTGGTGAGGGGGTTGGTGCGCAATTAACCACTTTCTAATAAATGGCTAGCAGAAAGAGAGAAGATATATCATCATTCCACAAAATGCGAAATGCAACCATTATTCAATTTTCAAAATTGAAGAAATTGGCAAAGTAATACATCATGGAGAGGAAAAGTAAAAACTGAAATGTTACCTTAAGGCAACTCATTATCTTAATTACGAAACAATTTGTTAAAAAAAATATTTTAAAAGTCGTTCAAATTCAGTTAGCAAAAACATGAAATTTGAGAACCTAGTTCAGAAATTAAATTACAAAATTACATGATTTAAGCTTCCATGAAAAAATTCCAACCATTTTCCTGCAAGTCTTAGAATTTCCTCATCAGCATTACGCAGGTAAATAATGTTAAAGAAGATTTCCGTAATTAACTTAATGGATCACGATTAAATGTAAAATGGGTAACCTTGGACACTAGACAAATAATTCCACATTCCACATAAAAGTGTGAATTTACTCAAATTTTCGTGTTTCCAATCGTCATGCATTGCTATTAATCATGACATTGAAGTCTTTAAAATCAGGTTAACTAGAAAACGGATAAATAACTTCCAAGACTCAAGATGATTGGAACCGATTGAAAAATGCAAGGAATTACATTAGCTCTCCTTTTACATTGAGGAAATGAATTTTCTCTCTGATCGCTATAACAACCAAGAATTTCTAATTTATAAATTTTGAACTTTTCTGATGATTTTGAAAAGAGCATGATTTTTAGCTCAGCTGATAACACTATGAGAACGGTAAGCTTTTATTTTCATAGTTTTTCTTTTATTCATCAGTAGCTTAGCCAGTCAAAAGGACTATTTCTATTGCAGCATATTGCAGGAAAATAATGATCCAAGCCAAATGCCTTTACTGGCCTTATAACAATAATGTATAAATACTTTAAAGGTTTCTGAAAGAACTACTTTTTCTGCTTATGAAAAGTAAGTTTCCTTCCCAATGATGAGGGAACTATTTTTATTGCAACAGACAACAGGCCTAATCACAATAATGTATACATACCTCTAATGTTGAAAGAACTATTTTTTCTACAGATGAGAAGTAAGTATCCCATAAAAACTGCGTCTGCTGTCTCATATCTAAAATGTCTGGATGAGAAACTGATCTGACTATAGAAGGC
The DNA here is from genome assembly GCA_025267735.1 of Mactra quadrangularis. Lineage (NCBI taxonomy): Eukaryota > Metazoa > Mollusca > Bivalvia > Venerida > Mactridae > Mactra > Mactra quadrangularis. Next base: position 21,006,793 of record CM046310.1, on the reverse strand, counting down.
ACCTGAAATAAACAGAAAATTTGAAATTACTAATGTGTCAAAATGTCAACCTGAGCACCACTCAAGGGACTACTTTTTTATTTTTGTATTATGAAGCAAAGCAAAAAATGACATCTTGTGGAAGGGATATTCTTTGGTGAGGGGGTTGATGTGCAATTAACCACTTTCTAATAAATGACTAGCAGAAAGAGAAAAGATATATCATCATTCCACAAAATGAGAAATGTTGTTAAGGGCAGTAACAAAGCATTAGATGATAATGGATAATTGTGAAACAATGATGATGATAACAGCAATGATGATGATGACAATGATAATACTGCTGATGATAATAATGATGAAAACAGTTATGGTGACGACAGATGTGATATTAATAATGTTTGATAACAATGTAGATACAAAATGATGATAATTATAATGATGATGCTAATTGTGATGATAATGATGATGACAAAAGAAACTGATGATGATGATAATTTAGATAATGATGATGACGATGATGATGATATGAATGATAACATAGAGTATAATGATGAAAGATGATAATGATGATGATATTGATGAAAAATGTTGCAGGGTTCTAAACACTTCAGACTCTAAATAAACCAAGACACTTTAATGAGAATAAGAAATTTTGCAGACATTGTCATAGATTACAAGCACCCAAGAAAACTAGTAAACTCTATTCAAGTCTTAGTATTTCCAAACCAATTCCATACAAACAAAGCATAAGACAAAACATCTATTCACACTCCAAATAATAGATATATAAATAATTGATGACAATCATAAAAATATTCCAGCAATTACTTGGAAAGTACATGTTTTTCTAAATAGGACAGCTTCTGACCCAGTTAGATGACCTAGTTAGATGACCTAGTTAGATGACCCAGTTAGATGACCTAGTTAGATAAATATCTTGAATATCTCGACCTTTCAGTAGTTGCACTTAAACAACAAAAAATGTCTTCGCCAAGAAAATAGATCAGGAATTTTCTACACTGCTAGTTTTATGGGATTACAACTGCCTTAATTCATTAAGGCATGTCGATGGAATCGTGTTATATATCAAATACAACGGCTAAAAAACATGGCGTGTTTGAAAACACTAATTCATACATCATTCTTTATTGGAAAAAGTAGTACGCCATAAAAAAGCATTGAATTCATAAAAAAATGTGATGTCTTTATCAACATACAATTATTATCAACCTAATTACATACAAAAAGATAGTTCCAATGTTTCCAAATCATAAAAAATAGTTCTAAGTTTCACAGTTATAAAAAAGGAGAGCACTGGTTCAGTGGTAGGATGGGCACATAGGGATTGAGGGGTCCTATGTTTGAATCTGACTTAGGGGCACTGATAACTTTCTTAAAAAAAAAAAATACTGATAATTGTTCCACTCCACCAAGGAGAAAGTGGGTACTGTTAGAGATCACCTGCCTGAAAGTTATTTCAATATTCAAGGATTGTTGTACAAAAAAGTAGTTCCAAGTTTGAAAACACATAAAACATAGTTCCAAGTTTGAATACACCAGAAAAGTAGTTCCAAGTTCGAATACACAAAAAAGTAGTTCAAAGTGGGAGAACATTTTACATGGGAAATACAGACATGCCTTAACAATTATGGTTTATGAGACATTCAAATTAGACACCAAATTGGGAAATCAATAATTAAGAACCTTAAAACATGAACAGTAGCTAATTAGAACTTGTACATCGATGTTTTCTGAAATAAATGATGTATTAGCAAGAGGAACTGTATGATGCTTGCTTTTTTGATGATTTTTCATTCATGTCACACCCAGGCATAGATCTCAGAAATTAGTTTTAATCGAGACCCAGCACATATTTTCTTACCTCCCCCTTTAATAATTTTAACACAACAAAATTACCTCCCTGTTAAAATAAAAGCGCAACAAAATTACCTCTCCTTGATAATGAAAGCACAACAAAATTATCCCCCTATAATAATTAAAACACATCAAAATTACCTCCCTTTGATAAGTAAAACAACAAAATTATCTCCCTTAGTTAATTAGAGTTAAACAGTATCAAATTACAAGAGACAAAAGATCTGCCAGGAGACTTGCTGACCAATTATGTCTAACTTGCTTAATTTAATGAGCCATCCCATAAATTAGGTTTGTAATTAATCTTAAGTTTCTAAGGAGATATTTCAATACATTTAAGCCATGAAAACCAACCCATGGAAACTGATCTAAATTTTTCCAGTTTTCAAGCTCTCAGATTTCAAAGAATAGGATTGGATGTTCTATTTCAGCTGATTTGAACTGCTCTGGTCCCTTACACATGTTAAAGGGTTATTTTTAGTTATAAATGACCCTATTACAAACCAAAACATGGCCCCTTACCCAATACAACATATGATGGCTATAAACTATCATTTAAAGTTTTTTTTAAATATTCTAAAAACATATCCCTACATATGATAAAGGATCATTTATGGTTAAGGTAAAAAATGACCTTTTAAATCTGGAAAACAATCCCAATACATCTGTAACATTTACAGGGTCATTCATTAGGACTTTTTGCTTCTGTCTAACAACCCAAGCCCCTTCAATTAGTCAGTTCAGACTGACATAATATTTAGAATTTTTACCAATTCAGGAAAAAAATTTGAAAAATAAGAATTCAAGATAATTTCTTTAATTTCCCAGTTGATGATCTGAAAAGGTTTTTTTCAACTCAAAATTCTCTCGTTTGGAAGCTATTTCTATCCACTCAGCATATAACTTAACATTCAACCCATAAAAAATTTCTTTCCCTTAAAGAAACTGAAAAAAAACAACAGAAAGTTTAAGGGGTTATAAGACTAATTTAAATTAATGGTAATTTGACGAACACACTTCTGAATGTAATTAAAACATATTAATGGCGGCTTCCTGGACTAATCTCCCATGATCCTTTAGTAAAATTATTTCCTTTGATTTTGTTTAATTTGATTATAGTCAGCTATTGAGATATCATCGTTAAGTATGTAAGCATTTATCAAGACAGTAACGTGATCTAAGACTGTTTAATTAAGTAAACTCTTTTATGTTTTGGAATCAGATCTTAAGTTTCTAAAATCTAACTTTTCCCGCTTTTTTGTCATTGCTTTGGTTTACTTAATACAAGACTAAGCTAAAACAAATTAAACACAGCTGAAAAAAATTGAGCAGAGCACAGAACAACAAAGCAAAATGGAACAGAAGAGGACATAAAATGACAGAACAAGACAGAGAAGAGCAAAACAAAACAAAATATATTAGAGCAGATCAGAGCAAAACCTAACATAGAACAGAATAGATCACAGCTGAACAAAACAGAGCACAGCAGAACAGGGCATAGAACAGAATAGATCACAGCTGAACAAAACAGAGCACAGCAGAAAAGGGCATAGAACAGAATAGAGCACAGCTGAACAAAACATAGCACAGCAGAACAGGGCATAGAACAGAATAGAGCACAGCTGAACAAAACATAGCACAGCAGAACAGGGCATAGAACAGAATAGAGCACAGCTGAACAAAACAGAGCACAGCAGAACAGGGCATAGAACAGTATAGAGCACAGCAGAACAAAACAGAGCACAGCAGAACAGGGCATAGAACAGAATAGAGCACAGCTGAACAAAACATAGCACAGCAGGACCAAACACACCAAAGAAGAATGAAACTGAATAGAGCAAAATAGAACAGAAAAGAGCAAAGAAGAACAGAGCAGAGAACAGAACAAGCCAGAGCAGAGCTAAACAGTTCAATAGTACTCTGTTTACAAAACAAAACATTGAACCAAAAAAAACCACAACTCTCAAACACATTAAGCTTAAACCATAGCTCCCAAGATCAGCTCTCAGAAATTAGAAAATAACAGACACCAAGGTAATTGTTTTTTCTGACATAAAAATTGGGTTTTTATGTTTCTAGTTGCAGGCATATAATTAATTTTGCTTCCAGCAACACAGATACAAGACTATTGATGTCATCACTGAATAAAAGTAGCAATAAGTAAAAAAGTAGCAAAAAGCACACTGTTTTGAAAAAAGAAACAAAAATACAAAAAATTTGATATTCCCAGATGCCCAAAGCTAGTACCTATAAGGGTCTCTTTGAAATCTCAAACAGATTAATATTCATGACATTTTTTGTTTGATTTTTGCAGACTTTCCGATACCATTAGCTTTGCGAATTTCTAAAACCAAGTTGGGCATAGGAATTCCACACCTCTAAGTGAAATATTCAAATAGTTCAGAAAAAATATTCAGAAAAGCCTTGCAGGAGTGTTGAAAATTATTTATACTGGACCCACAAAATGCATCATGTAGGAGTAAAAGACCAAGAGATACAGAATCACATGATTATAACTCCTACATACAAATAATTACAATAATGTAAATGATTTATAAAACCAAGCAGACGACAATCAATCAAAGCTATAAATGATATCAAATGAGACAGTCAATAAAAATTGATAATCAAGAAGCTTTCAATTCAATTAATTCTTGCACGCTCTCACACATTCCCATATATACAGTGCCCTCCAAAAGTTCCTAGACAAATGGCATTATGGGAGGAACTGATTATGCTTCCACAAATAGTTTAAGTTTATTCATTAATTATATTTTAACCCATTATGGTTGAGACATGTGTGGAAAGTAGCCATTTTTTTCACTAGGGCTATTTTAAGATGCTCTAATTTCATTACTAATTAACTGACAGATATGCAACTTGGCCAAGTTATGGTGAAATTCAGAAAACCCAAGTTGAGCCCTGATTCCAGTTACCATGGCAATGCTGGGGCAAAGCAAAAAGGGCAAAAAATGCAATTTTCACTCTTTTTCAACTCAAATTTGCATTTGATTCAGTAATATTTTCAAAAACTGAGGTCTGAGTGCCAGTTCTTTTCAGAGACTGAAAACATGTTTTCATGTAAGCATTTTGCACCATTTTTCTGCACTCAATGACCCCAATTTTTTTTCTGGCACCAATCTCAAGGTTGTTTTCAATGGGGAGGGGGGTCCAGACACGTAAAAATGCAGGATTGACCAGTTAAGGTTTAACCAAATGTTGATAAACCAATTCATGCCCATTTTGGAACTATGCTAAAATGACTGTTAATTTCATGAGTGAATTAAAATTTGGTGTATTCCAAATACAAGATTTCGTACACAGACTTTTCATAGACATTGCATGAACATGTACAGGAATTCATTAAATTGAAAGCTTTTTTATCATCATTTAATGTGTTTATACATAAAAGCTATCTGGATAATAGTTTTATTCATTGCATCATTTTTATTTGGTTTTGGTGAAATGTTGCTGTAAAACTACTCTCATTTTGAATTTGCAAGAGTCATTATGTGGAGGACAGTTGACCTAATTGTTGTTTGCAAAACATCTTCTCACATTAACAAAGCCTGTTTAATCATAGAAATGAAACACAAATACTCAAAATAACATTTGATTCAAATAAAAAAGACATCCAAATTTAAAAACAAAACCAGCCACTTATAAAACAAACAAAAAAGCAATTACCAAATACCAAAATAAATACAGCAAATTTAAATTGGAAACAAATTTGGAGCAAAAACCAAATACAAAATGTATTTGCGAAAAACAAAATTTCAAAATTTTCAAAATCATCAACTTTCAAAAACAAAAACTTCACTTAAAAAAACAACAGAAAATCAACAAAAAAGTAAAACAAATATAAAGATAAAGCCTGACAATCTTTAAACAGTGCATGAATTTAGAAGATCATGAAAAATGAGTAAATCTCAACATTCCAAGTTTATAACTCTATCATTAATCAATGCCTACAGGGAAGTTTTACCAGGAAACAAAGATGTATTATATAAACTTCAAGTACCTGAAAACCTGTAGAAAGCGATGTCCAAATTTTCAGCAGAAAATTATATTAAGCAATCATGAACTATTCAAGCCATTTATGAACATTTTATGAACCATATTAATCAAAGTTCATGAAAAAAAATTAAAACCTGTTCATGAATGTTCATAAAATAAAAAAGAACTATCTGATTCTTGATCAGTTCATGAACTTATATGTTATCATGAGTCACTGTGTAATGGTTCTTGGCTTGCCTGTTCACTAACAGAACACGAATCAAGCACATGTACTCCGCAAGCAAGTCCAAGACACTACAACACAGTCGTAGTGGGCAGCTTCACTTTGTGTTAGGAGTAAGAAAGAAGCAATACACGCGCTATTTCAACTTTTATTTCTACAGCTGACTAGCGGTTATCTGAAAGTTATACAAAACAATCAAATAACAAAAGATACAAAACAAAATATAAAAACAAACAAATACTAAGTACAAAACAAATGAATATAAAGTCAAGAGAACATTAACAATTTATCAAATTAACAAAAATAGAACATAATATAACAAATAAGGAATCCTGTGGATATTTATTTAATAAACTGACAATTGATTGAAAAACAGAGTTTTATATTCATTGTACAAAAGTATGACAAAGATAGCGTATTAATTTACTGAAGTAATATAAGTGTAATTATGTTGCTTAAACAAAAATGATAACTTTAGTATTTAGAACAAAATATTTAAACAAATTATTTTACTGAGCAAAGGTAAAAATAAAACAAAAGGAAAACTTACTGAACGATTGTATCTTTCCCAATCAAAGTGAAATTGTAGTAATCTAAAGTATTTGTTCTTAACCTTTTGAATACCAAACTCAAACTGCACAGTAGCAAGGCGGCAAATTTTGCATTTGCATAAAATTAATGTTTCCAGAAACTGTCTTGACCAATCGAAAGGCAGGAAGGACCATTTAACGAACGTTTAAGTTCAAATCTTAAACTTTAGATACGGAAAAACAATACCACTCAGCAAGCCAGGACCAGAAGGCTATAAAACTACATTAAGACAGACAGTTGACATGATATGGTGCAATTAAAAACAATGCTACAACATGGAAAAGGGTCAGGGAATAATTAAAACCAGACTAAAACAGACAGTTGACTTGATATAATGCAATCAAAGATCAATATCAAAACATGTCAAGGGGTCACTGTTAATTTAAACTAATATCAACATTCTGAGTCTGCAACACCGGCCCTCAATGAACCTTTTTACATACATAAGTTCATTTTTATAAACTAAAGGAAGACGAAGAATGCCATACTCAATTTTTACTAAACATTCAATGAATTTCAAAGGTAATACTTTAAAAGAACTAGATTTTTAAACAAACATGTATACATACATTCGCAGAAACATTTTTACACTATTTACAAACAAAAGTTCACTCATCAAGCTTAAAATGTTATCAGTAAGCATTAATGGATTCTTGTTCTAACATACATAACATTGTAATAGGACGTACTTTCACAGATCCGTTCACTCTGACCTTACATGACCTTACCAACCCGTCTCTACCTTTATTTACTTCGAGAACAAGTCCTAATGGCCATTTACCTCGAGATAATTGCTCATCACAGACGAGAACGAGGTCATTTACGGACACATTCCTTTGAAGATTGTACCATTTTGTCTTACCTGTAGGGTAGGCAGATATTCTAGAACCCATCTTCTCCAGAAAATATTAGCTAGATACTGTACCTGTCGCCACCATCTTTTACAATAGACATCATGCTTGTCAAATACGCCTGGAGGGAATGAAGCATTTTGTCTCATTATTAGGAGGTTATTTGGAGATAATGGCTCTGGGTCCCTTTGATCACAACTTACCTGAGTGATGGGTCGATCATTGAGGATTTTTTCTACCTCAGCAACCAATGTCAACAGTGCTTCATCATTCAGAAGTTGTTCACGAATGACTGACTTTAAAGCTCTTTTGACAGACCGTACCAGCCGTTCCCAGACACCACCCATGTGACTAGCATAAGGGGGGTTAAATTGCCATTTTATCTCCTGCTGCGTACAGAATTTTGCAAGTTGGGTTTGGTTCAATTGACGAATACTGTCACGTAATACCTTTTCACTAGACACAAAATTTTTTCCATTGTCACTGAATATTTTTTCAGGGACACCTCTACGGCTAACAAATCTTCGCAGTGCACAAATGAAGGAGTCTGTATCCAAACTATGAGCAATTTCAATGTGCACTGCCCTTGTTGTCATGCAAGTAAATAAACAGCCATACCTTTTCAGATGACGTCTTCCAGATTTCACAATCATAGGACCAAAATAATCGACACCGACAAATGTGAAAGGTGCTTTATCAGGTGTGAGTCGTTCTTCTGGAAGATCGCCCATCTGTTGAACTAAAGGCCTTTCTAATTGTTGCTTACATGATATACACTTACCTAGGACTGACTTAACACTTTTCAGTCCGTGAATTATCCAATATTTCTGTCGCAATAAGGACAAAATATGAACAGGACCCATATGTGCATTCTGTTCATGGTATTTAAGAATCAGAATTCTAGTTACATGATGGTTACCTGGCAAGATGATTTGATGCTTTGCATCTACATGTAGGTCAGACTTTCCTACCCGTCCACCTACTCGCAAAACATCGTCCATCAAAACAGGAGATAGCCTTTTTAAAGAGCTTGAGCTAGAAACTTGCTTATCAGCCTTAAGTTTCCGTATGTCATTTTCAAACATTTCCCTTTGAACTAATTTGAACACAGCTATCTCAGCCATTTGTATTTCACTCACACATAAAGACTTACTATTTACCTTATTGCTAAGATCTCGTCCTTTCTGTAGGAATTTCTCAACTAAATACTGCTTAAAACGCAGCAGCCAACCGACTACATTTTGTAACTTATGCCAATCGGAGAACTTATTTAATAATTCACTAGTACATGTATTATACTTACCATGCATACTTAATACACTAGACAAAGGTTTAAACTCTATGTCATCTTCATTTAAGGTAACATTACTTACCTGAACTGGCCACTCTGCTTCATTCCTTTTAAGAAACTCAGGGCCATTTAACCTGTTGTTAGGAAGGCTTACACCAGGGTCCCTCCAGGGAAGTCCCAACTTATAATGACCGTTGTCTTTGACTATTGTACCTTTCATTGCCGAAAGAGCACGACGGTCTTTCTGAGACATCCCAGTGCCACAACTCTTGACATCCGGAAAGTCGTTTGCCCATAACTTATCGGTCTGCAACTGAGTACTAGATACAAGCTGAAAGTTTACATTACCTTGACCTTGTGATGGACCATTGTGTGTTGGACCAATAATGCTCCAGCCTAGTACTGTCTTCAGTGCATAGGGCTCGCCGCTTTTACCTCTCCGTTGTTCTTCCACCCAAAAGGCATCTGGGGTGTCACTTCCAATAAGTAACTCAACATTGCTTACGTTGATTTTTGGTATATGTATACCACTTAAATGTTTCCACTTACCTGTTACAGACTGGTCTGGCAGAGACTGCAGTGATATGGGCAACTCTTTAATAGACCATACCTTTTGAAGGTCAATAACTTGATTCCCATTTAATGCACCTACCTGCAGTTGCACTTCTCTGCCGTTAATATTCTGGCTAGACTTATTCACAGTGGTTAATGTGAACTTACAAGGTTTACTTTCAACCCCTAGCCTTTGTACTAAACTATCACTACAAAGTGTAACATCACTCCCTTCGTCCAGGAGAGCATAAGTCTCTACCTGTGCAGACTTGGAGCTGACAATTACAGGGACAATACGCAAACTTACCTGATTCTGTTTACAATGTGATTCAGAAGCAGCAACATATTTTTCCTGAACAATTTCATACTCACCTGAATCCCGGTGAAACATAGTATTATGTTTCCCAATACAACCTGGGACTCTACAAAAACTATTCTTTCTACAATCTTGGGCAACATGTTTAAAATTCATGCAATTTTCACACATTTTATGCTCTCTGATAACATTTAGCTTTGAGTTAATATCAATTAATCGAAATTTATTGCATTCCCTCAATTTATGTGCCTCTTTACAATAAACGCAAGATAATTGACCCCTTGGGTATTTTTCTGAGGGAGAATTACCTGTACTGTTCTCATTAGACCCAGTAGATAATGTAACTACTTTATTTTGCTGGGAAGGGTTAGCGTGGGAGTTTTTAGGCGAATTTACCGTTTGTTTACTGAACTCATTCGCAAGGTCATAACCATACATTGTATTAGCAACAATGGAACGTTCCTTAATAAAGGTTAAAAGGTGGTCAAAACTTGGTTCGAGTCCCTGCTCAATCAGACCGCTAGCATGTTCGGCCCATTTGGATCTAATGTGCATTGGCAACCTTCTAACTATTTTTCTTAAATTCTCTGTATTGTTTACATCGGACAGGAAGCCTAACTGGGAAAGAGTTATGTGACATTTTTCCATATGGAGTGATAATTTCATCAATCCCTTCACATCATTGTTCCTAATAGCACCACCATTAATCAAGCCATTTACATGTGACCTAGCCACTAAATGGGGTTTGCCATATCTAGACTTCAAAATTTCCTTTGCCCTTAAATAACCTTCATCTGGAGACAAAATTACGCAATCTTCAATGCAAAATTTGGCCTCACCCTGACATAATTGAATTAAATAATTAAGCTTTAATCTATTGTCACTTACCCTAGCCTCAATATTAGATTCAAAATTGCTTATAAATTTACAATAGTCCACAGGATTTCCATTAAAACTTAATAATTCCGGTTTTGGTAAACCATACAAGTCCTGAATTTTATACATTGTCACATTATCACAAGGTTTGTCACTATTTGAATTAACAGGTAAGTTATTTACATAATTCTTCACACGATCTTCTTGCACTGGAACTTCTGGTAACGATCTGCTGTCTTCGCTATCCTCCTCCTCCTCTAGCTCTGCCATTTCAACTTCGTGTCGGGCAGACTGGAGTTCAATCTCCCGTTTCACCTCCTCGCTCCTTCGTTCCGCTTCTTGTTTCTCACGTAGCTGACGGAGGCGCAGTTCTGCCTTCCGTTTACGTGACGCAGTTGAACTATGAGAAATTACTGATCTCTTCAAACTAACTACATCGTCCATCGATGAACCGGAAGCCATATTTACTAAAAACTTAATAGTCCGGTATGCACAGTTTAAACAAATAAATCCAAGTTAATTTTATCTAAACTTATTAAACTCCAAATATAATTCTTTCTAAGATGACGTTCAATAACTTTATCCTATCTTTGAACAAAATTTCAATACGCGTTCAATAACTTTGTACTATCTTTGAACAAAAGTTAAATACCGTTCAATAACTGTACTATCTTTGAACACAAGCTCAATACTCGTTCAATAACTATATTTTAACTTTGAACTAAAGTTAAACAATCGTTCAATAACTGTAATGGTTCTTGGCTTGCCTGTTCACTAACAGAACACGAATCAAGCACATGTGCTCCGCAAGCAAGTCCAAGACACTACAACACAGTTGTAGTGGGCAGCTTCACTTTGTGTTAGGAGTAAGAAAGAAGCAATACACGCGCTATTTCAACTTTTATTTCTACAGCTGACTAGCGGTTATCTGAAAGTTATACAAAACAATCAAATAACAAAAGATACAAAACAAAATATAAAAACAAACAAATACTAAGTACAAAACAAATGAATATAAAGTCAAGAGAACATTAACAATTTATCAAATTAACAAAAATAGAACATAATATAACAAATAAGGAATCCTGTGGATATTTATTTAATAAACTGACAATTGATTGAAAAACAGAGTTTTATATTCATTGTACAAAAGTATGACAAAGATAGCGTATTAATTTACTGAAGTAATATAAGTGTAATTATGTTGCTTAAACAAAAATGATAACTTTAGTATTTAGAACAAAATATTTAAACAAATTATTTTACTGAGCAAAGGTAAAAATAAAACAAAAGGAAAACTTACTGAACGATTGTATCTTTCCCAATCAAAGTGAAATTGTAGTAATCTAAAGTATTTGTTCTTAACCTTTTGAATACCAAACTCAAACTGCACAGTAGCAAGGCGGCAAATTTTGCATTTGCATAAAATTAATGTTTCCAGAAACTGTCTTGACCAATCGAAAGGCAGGAAGGACCATTTAACGAACGTTTAAGTTCAAATCTTAAACTTTAGATACGGAAAAACAATACCACTCAGCAAGCCAGGACCAGAAGGCTATAAAACTACATTAAGACAGACAGTTGACATGATATGGTGCAATTAAAAACAATGCTACAACATGGAAAAGGGTCAGGGAATAATTAAAACCAGACTAAAACAGACAGTTGACTTGATATAATGCAATCAAAGATCAATATCAAAACATGTCAAGGGGTCACTGTTAATTTAAACTAATATCAACATTCTGAGTCTGCAACACACTGGTTTATGAACTTTTAAAGAATCAGGGATATTTCATAAACTTGATTTCTTGGAAACTTTCAATTAATGTGTGCCATTTTATTTTCACGAACATTTTTAATAAACTGTTCATGAACTTGATCATGAACCTGAAAATGTTTTCATGAACATTAAATAATCCTGAAATGATAATTTAATTTTGGGCTGCACCACAGAAATAACTTTAAAACAGGTTTGATCATAAAACAGAAAAACAAGTAAAAACAGTAAACCACATTTCATTATTTTATCTTTTAAATCTTTGATCCCTGGAGATCCTCAATGCATTCATCATAGCTTCAATTAAATGATGTATACATTAAAACAATGAATAATTATATACTATACACAATGAAAACCACTACTTTTACAGGGATTTGAAATATACAGTAAATTCAACGTATGTTGCATTGTCTTTGTTCACTAACTTGAAGTTTAAATTGAGTTTGGAGGTGAATTTTACACAAGTTTTCATTGCTTTGCTACCTTGAAATTTAATTTGAATTTTGAGATGAATTTTACCCATGATGCATTGCTTCAGTCAGCCATTTTGAAATTCAAATTTAAACCTGAACTATTTTTTTAGTTTAGATTCTAGCATGCAGGCACTTTTTCATGGGTGGAATTTGAAAATTTTGAAAATAATGAAAAGCCTGCTTTCAAAATGCTAATTTACAAATTTCAAATAAATAGAAAAGATTTATTAATTCTCAAAATACTGAAATCGGCATTTAAACTTTCTCCCATGCATTTTTCAAACATTGTCAGTTTGTGCTATAAAGGAGAAGGACAAATTCCTCCCAGACAGAGTGTCCAAATATCATTTGTGCTTCCATGATTTATGGATAGGATTGGTGTCTCCCAAGTTTTCTAATAAGCCAAAAAAAAATTCCTAAATTTTTGTTCATGATCTTTGATAATGATTTGTCAAGCACTGTGAATGTCACTGTTCATAAATTATGCTTCTTCAAGTATAGTTCATTATTTTCAGAACACACTTTACGGCTGCTCACACTTAATTTTTCAAGGTCAATCATTTATGTTTTATGACCCTGAAATGCAGTATATTTTATAATAAATAATAATAGCCTTATCTGTAGCCATATTAGAATATAGCACTTTATTATTTAAACAAAATCAAAATTTATCAAAATGACCTTGACAATAAGATTTGACCTTGAAATTGACACTTTGACATTGACCTTCAAACAATTAATAAAATTTTCAAAATGTGACAGTTATTTCTTGAAGTATGTCAAATTGTGACAAAAACATTATATTCTACTGAGCTAACAGACAATTTATTTATGTCTGAAGTCAAACACAGCATGAAATCATCTGACCCTGAGGTCACCTGGCAACCATTAATCTCTTCCATTACATGCTCTAAGGATATCTTGTCATCATTTTGTTAAGACAAGAGCTTTGCTTGTTTTAGTTTATTCTTTTAAGTAAGACATGTTTAAATCACTAGGCTTTATTCATGCATACAGCAGTCTACAAATTTAATACATTTTGGCTGCTCAAAAGATTTTTTTGATGCCTGAACTAAAAATATTTTGTCATGACAACCTGTCATGCACAATTTTTGCACACTGATTTAGAGTAACTACATTCTACAGTCTCATAGAGCAACTAATTTGTACCAAAGTCAATACTATCAAAATCTGGTCTTAATCATGTAGGGCAGTTGTCAGTTACTGACGAAAGTATGTGCTTAGTAGTTGGTTAACAGCTAAATCCAGAGATTTAGCCTTTCCAGGAGGAGTGAGTAGCTTGACTGGCCGCCGTTATATGACACTATACAGTGTTAAACCCAACAAAACAAAACAAACAAAAACATACAAAACCTGGTCTAAAATCTCTGGTCCCCCTATCGCTTATTTAACATCTAACGAGCTGACAGTACAGGGGATTGCTTTATTTAATATTATGATATTAATGCACAACTCACAATGAATTGTTCGATTAACAGCGCATGAATAACATGAGCCGTTCTATAAAAATCAATCTAAAAATGGATATTCCAAAATTCCTATGCCATTAGAAGTCTTTTCTCTACATGAAAGCTATGCACTGATTGGTTGTCATAAAAGTCATTTGAATGTAACCGCCTGTTGTAGGGCCTATATTCAATTCCATGGAGATTTAATAATTTTATTTCTGAACAGTCAATTAAAGTATAGAGTAATTGACAATACAACTGTAGCATCGCCTAGGAAAGTACCCATATGAGATTAAGGGTTGTGGTTGAACAAGAATCTTCATTTTTTCATTTCAATATTTGGTGAAGGTACAAGAACAACTCAACTCAGAAGTTACAAAAGGAAGACGAGTGATAGCTAAGAAAATTAATTTTGAATTCTAAGAAATTCTCAGGCAGGACTTGTAACATATATTAACAAAAAAAACAGTCAATGCCATTAAATTGTTCATGCTTCGTATATAGTTTAAAATATTTCCATTTAAATACATTTGAAATAAATTTATCTTCAAAAAAATAGTCCCAGGTTTACAGCTTAATTAAAATGGGACTATTTTCTTTAAAATTTAAATGACCAGCTCCAAAAAAGTATCAATGCACACAAAAAAGTAGTTCCGTCATTGTGTTTTTACCAATTTATTTTAAACAACCAGCAGGAATCTGAATCAATTGTAAAAGAAAAGCTATACAAAAGGCTTAAATAACAACATTTCGAAATGCCATGAAAATGCAGAGAAAACGCATGAAATGCAGAGAAAAACACAATAGAAATTAAGATAAACAATACACATTACGGAACACAGCCTAGATTAATTTGTCACATTAAATTCCCAAGTTGAATGCAACATTTGTTCGTTAGACATTACTCGGGAATTAAGAAAGACTACATGCCAATTAAGCCCGTAGCCAGAAAAACCTATAAACTTTGTATCACCCTGGTAACTGATGCTTTTTCCTAGTGAATAAAAGCTTGCAGGAGATCACATTCAGTGGTAATATACAATTAAAACATTTTGTGGTAAGGAACTATGATGAAAAAGCATTTTAGTGTTCTATGGTATAAATGAAAGTATTTAGTTTTATGCAAGACAAGATGGATATCAGGATTCTAAAATAAAAGGGGAGATAACTCTCACACACAGTATAAGTAGCTAGAGGACCAGCAATCCAGTGGAAGGACGCACCTTAAGGATCAAGAGGTCCTGAGTTCAAACCCCACAGAAGTCGTTGCTTATTTCAATTAATATCTATCTGCAGTTGCATAACTTCACCAAAGTGTAAATGGGTACCTGCGACAGTTGTATAATTCCATTGCACCAATGTGACGGCTGCACTTATATAAGCAGAGTAAACCCTCAGAAGCAAACCTAGCCCCTTATCCCCTTAGTAGCAAATCTAACCCTTAGATAGCATCCCCAACCCTACATAGCAAACTTTGCCTCTAAGAAGCAAACTGAACTAAACTAAACTAAAATTTATCAATTTATTAGCCTTTCAGTAGCAAACCAAAACCCACAGTCAGGGAGACAATTATCAACCCCATTAAATAACATACTAAGCCTTTTTTGCAGACAAGCAGGAAACTTTAAGTCATGAAATATAATCTCTAAATATCACAAGACATGAGACTAACAGAAAGTCCAAAAAAAAATCTCTACAATCAGAAAACACAAACAAAAAAGTACACTATCTCTCTCTAATAATAATAAAACAGCAAAAGAAGCTAAAGTGAGGAAATGAAGCAAAAGAACTAAAATGAAGCAAAAGTAACAGAAAGTAAAGGAAACAGAAGACATTCATATTTAACGCTAGAATGAATTTCTATTCAACTGGACAATCGTAACAGACAATTCACGTCAAGTGCAGACCACAAACAAATTACACAGTGATACAAAAACATATGTTACTTTCCTTTGATTTATATTCTTGCACGCCCATCCCAGACAGTAGTTACGTATATTTTTACACAGATGTAATCATTATGTATTGTATACAAGTCGATGCAATATTGTAATACTATCCAATGCACAAATAAGAATCATTTAATCTTGTCAATAGATGAGATTGTATTTTATTTCTGCTAAAGTCCCTGCCTTTCTAATTGCAAATTGTAGCATGATATTTTTACCTTGCAAAAAAGTGAGAGAAAAAATTAATAGGAGCTACATTAACTCAAAAAAAGTGTTTTATACTTTTTACCTAGCTCCTTCAAAAATGGCCACCAAAGGATTATAATGGTCAGTTTTTAGCTGGATTTCAATTGAGGAAAGTCCCCCCAAGCATTTCTGTGCATCATCACCATCAATAGATATCTCAAGGGAATTGCATGGGGGAATGTTTCCCCTATTGCTGGGGTTTGAAAAGGGCCCAGTACCCAAGAAATGAACTCTCGACCCCTGCATTTCAGCCCTTAAATAATCAATCTCACACAAGACATAGGTTTGTTTAAGAAAAAGTTTAACAATCTCATCTCATTTAAGTATTGTTGAAAAACTCTGCTGACAGATATCAGGAAATTCTAAGCTAAAGAAAACAATGGCAAGAATACAATGTTAAATTTTGTTTACCCGATCCTGATTAACAATTATCATACATCAACCATCATGTCCGCTAAATAAACAACAACAACAACGGCAACTCATTTCCTCCGAAAAAAACCATCATTGTAGTAAACAGTCAGTGTTTGACGGATGAAAAAATTTAAAATTTCACCAAATTGAATATTTCACCATTGAAAGCTTTTGGTTGCTAAGCAGCTCAATGTTATCGCAGCAGACGGCAAAAAATTTATGCAGATGATCAGACAGGAAATGTATTGTTTGTTATTTAATTAACCAATGCATAATTACAGCATTAATTATCAACTGACTGAATTCAATTAAAAGTCTCGGTGAAAAATAAACAGCATTTATCATTCGGGGGACGCCATCAAAAAATGTAGTAGGAAATGAGAATGAATGAATCGACTCTTAATCTCAAACCAGACGGTTAACTTCTTTTTTCTTCTCGGCATGTTCTAAATCTACTTCAATCATCTGACGAAATGTTTGAAGTTTTTATATTGTAATTGATGCATGATGTATTGTGACAGCCTAAGCAGTTCTAATACTGACTGATAATGCATTACATGTACATTGTTAAATTTGCTTGTTGGCCCAACTTGCTCTGAGTCGGTTACTTATCAAATAAGTCTACTGATCAAGGGATAAAGCCTATGGCACCCAGGGGCTTTTTTCCACAAAAATCTTACGATAAAAATCATAGTAAGTCAAGAGCAAGAAACATTAATAATACCATCATTTTTTGGCCAATCAATTCCAAGTATTTTTGAATTATAAAGAATAATATGTAACTTTTGAATATCATGGTTATTTTCATTATCCTTCAAAATTATGAAATTGACTCGCATTAACTTTTGCATAAGAATTTTGTTAAAACCTCTACTGATCAACAGACTTGTGTTCTTATGACTGAAGTAATCAGATGGCTTGAGTATAAGTATCATTTATTTTTTTCAGTTGGGTTTAACGCTGTGTCAACACAGTTTGAGGTCATTTTACAGCGTCCAGCGCACCTAACTTGGCTTTCCTGGACCCTTGCCTATAACCAGTAATCACCTACCCTGAGTTCTACAAGGCCGGAAACTTCTCCATAGTTCTTATTAATAGAGGAAAATTGATATTTTTGTCAAATTTAATGGTAGGATATAACCTCCTTGGGTGGGATTTGAACCGGGGGTACCCCTGCAGGACAAAAGATTCCAAACCCCGGCATGCTACCAACTGCACCACTGACCAGGGAAGCAACGTAATGTATGGCATTACAGACTTTTCAACAATTTTTTAAGTCATATGACAGAGGTCAGTCTTCGTTCTCACAATTCATGGACAGGTCTATATCACTGAGTCAACATTTTTAACCTAGCTTAAGTACTTAGTGCAATGCATATGTGCTCAACAATTGCTAACAACTGCCCTACCTTATACAGAGATAGGTAGGTTTGAGAATGGTGGATGATCAAAATATATTTTATGTCAAACATGACAAAAATGCATCATGCATTACATTACCGGTCATAAATGTGCAATCAGAATGCATTTTGGGAGCATGGTAAGCAAAATTTCACAAAAAATGCACACAAAAATGAATAGAGCAAAATAAATGCATAAAAAAACATGAAAAAATTGCATATCAAATTTGAGTCCAAAATTCTTAAAGAATAATGATGCAGTACATAATCTATTGAGTGCACACCAATTAAAATAATTTAGAATCGTGAACGAAGCATTTTATCGCAAATTAAAGATGGTTTTTCTCGTAATATGATACATCTGGATGCATACAAAGTTCATTTTGAATATGAATGCCATGTCATGCATGTAGTATGTACAGTTTAATAAGCCATGGGATCATAATTATTATGCAATAAAAATAAAATTCCCATAAAATATGCTTAAGAGGCAGGTCTGTTATATGTACAAACATGTAGTTTTGTTTGAGGATAGTGGGAGGTCGGATTGGCTAACATAAAGTTGTTACACTCAGTACTTAAGGTAGGACATCTCTTGGAATATATTAAGGCCCCTTAAAGGTCATGTTGCAAACATTTAATTCGTTTGACGGGTAAGTGGAAGATCCGATTGGCTAACATAAAGTTGTAGCGAAATTTTTTTCTTTACAGGGTTGGACACTAACAGTGTCCCAAGATTCCAAGGATCCCAAAAACTTAGGAGGAATCCAAGGGATGATTAGCAAGGGATTTCGTCAGGATCCCTATAATTTGCCCTGTACTTACAAAATTTTAGTTCCCATAAATTGTTTAACACAATGTGTGATTGCAAATCTGTATCTTTTAAATTTTGTTTGTTTATTATTGGAGGAATCCTTAACGTTCAGGAGGAATCTTTGAATAACGGACTAGGGATTTCTACTGGATCCCTGGTATAGACAGTTAGTGTCAATTATCCTGCTTTTTTGGTAGGGTTAAACAACCTAGCAATAGGTTGTATAGGTCACATGACAGCAGTCAGTCAACTTACTCACTTGTTTCTGGAAAAGCTAAACCTCCTGATTTAGCTGTTAATAGTTACTTAGTGAATACTTCAGTCAGTGACTAAAAACTGCCTTACATGATTTAGAATCAGTAGTAGGAGAGAGACTGTCCCAAGAAATTATTCATGACCAAGCTCTACTAAAGTATGCCCTGACTGGGAATCAAATCCATTACCCCTTGATCAGTAGACTTGTGGGCAACCAACTCAAATTCATTTTTAAACTTTTACAGAAGTATCAGTTGCAGATAAGGTATCTGCAGACACAACAAAATTTAGATTTTATATGGTTGTTTGTTAAAAAATCTACCGTAATCAGTTTTTATGTTGGATGATGTGTTCAAAACCATAATTTCATCTGTTTGTTTGTTTGTTGGGTTGAACGCCATAGCAACACATTGTATAGGTCATATAATGGCGGTCAGTCAACCTACTCACTCCTCCTGGAAAGGCTAAATCTCTGGATTTAGCTGTTAACCAACTACTAAGTGCATACTTTTGTCAGTGACTGACAACTACTCTACATAATTAAAAATCATTGGTAGGAGGGAGAACGGCCATAGAAACAATTTTATGACCAAGCTCCATAAAAGTATGCCCCGCCTGGGAATCGAACCCTCAATCAGTAGACTTGCCTGCTACCAACTCAGCTAGCTGGGCGCTCTTAATTTCATCTAAATACTTACGTTAACACGTAACAATGGCTTAACCAGACAATTTCTAAACAAACCAAATTAAATTGGCTCAGTGCAAAATTAGTCCACATTCTTTTTTATTTACATGTAGCTTTTACTCAATCTCGGTAAACATATATCCTGTACTGCATTGTCGTACAGGATCTCTTCTGTCTCCGTGGAAGATCCTGTCGAGATGAACTTTGTGTCGACCAATCAATGCGTACCTTTCATCTGGACGAAAACACTAATAATCACATTTTGATTTCGTAATTTCTAATTTGCATGCTAATTTAACAGCGGTATTATTCACAGTCTGCGATTGGGCGGCTCATTTTAAATTGCATGACGTAGACAAAGTAAACAAGTTACGTATCATAACAATTTCGTCATTAATATTATGATGAGAAAAGGTCACCTGAACATGACCTTCGTTTGAAAAAGGCCAGATCTAAATTAGCGAGTAGACGATCGGAAAATTTTAGATAGGGTTTTAATCAGATTGAGCTTTACTGGTATTACAACTTATCAGTTTAATGCTGATCCATCTACATGAACATGGTGCATAATCATATCATCTTCAAAAATAGCTTATAATTACAAGTGTTGTTTTTTAACATTTTTACAAATTTCTTAAATTTAAAATGCTTTTTTTTGGTAATAAAAGACCAAAAACTTAAAAAAGCTGTCAACACTCCCAGAAAAATCTTCAGGCGAAGCTAAAAAAGTTAATGACAACATGCAACAATGAAATTACGCCTAATTTGCATATTAATCTTGAACAAGCACCTTCTTGTAACGACATACAACAAAAAGTGCCGACAACATAATTTACATTAACTGTCCAAAGTTAGAATTGGTTTCCGTCATCATCAAGACGATAAAGTCTTTATCGCTAGCCAGCTTTATAAATATCTCATATTCGTCTCAGATTCCGTCTGCTATCAAGTAAAGCCTTTGTCTATTTTCTGTCTCTTTCCATTGTTACATAGATTTAAAACATTATTTACATAATAATTACCTATTTTAATATTATACTGAGTTGACATAATAATTATCTATTTTAATATTATACTTAGTTTTAAATAACTTTATCACTTACATTAAGTAATAAAAATAGCTACTTAATATAAAAATAATTATATTTTTATGATTAATTATCTTTCTAGAGCAGTTAAACACATAAATTAAATAGACCACAGTTTTTACATTGAAGTGTTAGTTTTTGAAGCTACTCTAGAATACTAAATAAATCCCTAGATCAAGGTTATTAACCATTAAGCGGTCCATGCTGCCCCATTTCAATGTGTCTCCACCCCTCTAGAAATGGAGCCGCCCAGCTAGCTCAGTTGGTAGCACGCAAGTCCACTGATCCAGGGGTCATGGGTTATAACAGCGGTCAGTCAACCTACTCACTCCTACTGGAAAGGCTAAATCTCTGGATTTAGTTGTTCACCAACTACTAAGCACATACTTTCGTCAGTGACTGACAACTGCCCTACATAATTAAGAATCATTGGTAGGAGGGAGAATGGCCGTAGAAATAATTTCATGACCAAGCCTCACCCGGCTATCGAACCCACGACCCCTCCAACAGTAGACTTGTGTGGTACTAACTGAGCTTATTTCATGTTATCAATAGATAACATAAAAATCTACAGAAAAGGATCCCCTTTGTAGGTCCCAAAATTCCTGAATTTCAGAAACAATTCTGAAAGCTTTATAACCCCAAGCCTCCTCTAACATGGTGCAAAAATCATGGTTTTCAAAGTGCATTAAGGATTGTATAAACACAATATAATGCTGACTGTTTTTAACGACTTAAACAAATGTCTTATTTTCTCAGAAACTTATAAAATGAAAAGTTAATTTCATGCAAGCTCTTGTCAAAATAATGAATTATTGTAGAACAAAAACAAAACATCTAAAACATATATAAACCACATTGTGCTTGTATGTAATGTTATAATTTATTCTACTTTGTATGTACAGACATACAGCAAAACCTCAATATTAAGTTAAAACAAATCTTTTTTCGACGCAGCTGTCTAAGCTAACTTTTGACTTATATTTTAACCAATACAATTTGCGCTACCAAAATTGTCTAATGAAATTCTCTTCCTGTATAGAGAACTGTATAAAATTTATCCAAATTTAACTGCGGAGAGCTTATGGTGAGTGAATTTATTGTTCCTGTTTGAGGTTTAAGCCCAGCTACCATTAAGGTATATATTAGGGTCTATATAGTCACATGATTGACAACACCAAACTAAAAAGGTTAACAAGTGCAAGTTTTTCTCTAATTCCTTTTTCAAGACAAAAACTGAATGGCATTATGTAGCACATGAAATAGTTACTTTTCTTTCACCAAAATTCTCAATTGGTCCAGCGAATTTTTATGAAAAGCACCAAATACACTGCACAAAAATTGTGCAAACAGTAGACTAGATCACTTGAAAAAAATTCTCACTGAAGCTAATGTAGGCATTTTCAGACATAGAAATGCAAAAATTGCCCAATTGGACAACTTGTGGCAAGAACTTGTTGCCCTATCCCTTAGTGAAGCCGTCACAGCTGCAATAGGCTACCATAAAAGTCTAGCCCTGCTGTATTAATATAAGTGCATGCACGAAAGTCATTAATCATTTCTATCATAGTGGTTATCAAAATTTAAATACTTCATTACTTAATATACAATGTTTATCATTCATTCATCAATATATGTTTTATCCTCAAGTCATATCTGTACTTTTATATTTACATATGATCAATTCTGAACAGGTGATATATCGCTGCATTAATGACAGTGTCTAATAAAGAGATCTCTTCCCATTAAGTTGTTTAATTTGTTTATTCAGATAGCATACTCTTGGAAAAGTGTCTTTAATGCAGGACTGTCTTTGATAAAAATTTTGTAGCTTTATAAAATGCTAGATTGTATCGATACTCCAAATTGGGAATCAATATCAGATTGTCTGTCATTTTTTAGAATCAGTGATACTTTGATATTGCAATTTCCAATGAGGGTCCTAATTTAATGTGCATTGAATGAATGACCTACCTGCATCTATGGCTGATGCACCTGATCTGGCACATTTCTGACAGTGGTTACATCTTGTCACAAATTAAAGCCTAAATCAACTACCAATCCAGATACCAATAAAGGATAGGACTTAGTCTTGAAAAAAAGATACACGTAAGCACATTTTTTTCGCGTTTGAGCATATTAATTCAATTTTTCCAGAAAGGTACGAGTGAAACAGCAAAAATAATTGATCTAGAGTTATAGCCCTTGTTGCGGATATAACAGTTTTTGACTTGAAACTGTGCTGACTTTTGATCTGATACCATAAGTTACAGTACCTTATTTCAAAAGCAAAGCTTAAAATTTCACTGAGTAAAAATGCCTGCCAAATTGTTAAAATTATTAATTCAACACAAGTGTGTGAATAATGATAAAATCAAAAAAGTTATTATAAACACATTGTTTTATAATTAGAACAAATAAATGAGAGTTCATGATTGACAAACGCATGATAGAATCCAAGGCATCCAAACTACAATGGAATATTTCGCCAACTTGAAGCTTCCCTTTTTCAACATTGAATCGCCAAAAAATAAATCAAACTAGTTGGCAGACACCATTACGATTAACATCAAAAACTGTAATAACAGAAAAACGATCTGAACAAAAAATAGAATAAGGCCAACATAAATAAATTGTTTGTCTTTGATAATGTTGCATTGGTTGGTTTCTTTTATGTTGTTGCTGGGTTTTATGCCATAGCAAAACATAGCATAGTTCATAATTATTATCACGTCTAGGTCTAGTTATATGGTTCTTAATACAATTTTTTTCGGCGCAACTGTCTTAGCCAACTTTTTACCTATATTTCAACCAATACAATTTGCTCTACCATAGCTGTTTGTCCAATGAAAATCCTTTATGGTATAAAGAAATGGATAAAACACATGACACCGTTGGCTATTTGTGATAATCTGGTGTGTAGCACGTACAGTAGCTGCTGACTATTTACTCTGTGTATAATGAGTGACTCACTATGCTAATTGATCACAAATTCGTTGTGGTACGCCCCATGGGTTATAACTAAACTGCAAATATGACTCAGCGCACGCTCGGAATGGGTTTTCATTTTGTCATATGTAGGCCGCCATTGAGCATTTCTATCAAATTGTTTTATGTTCGCCAGAAAAGTAACATAAATTGTTTGGTCATTCTGGAAAGAAGTGATATTTAATAGAAAATCCATGGCATTGTTATTAAAGATTTTTAATTTTAGAATCGGACAGATTTTTCAAATTGACAATTCAGCAAAGTGGCAATATATTCAGACAAAAATTGTCAGTTGAGGCTGAATTGCAATTTCAAACAAACTACATTTGACCTATAGTTAATATGTGTACGCGTGCATGACCAACATTTATACTTCAAACCGTTGAAAATGAACCCAGCAGAGCGCCGAACATCTTCTTTAAAGATATTTCTGGTTTAAAAAGAGCTGCCTATCTACAGTCAAGATGTGATACCATTCTGGTCACTTATTTGCCACAATAATAACATTGAGTACTAATGTCAGGGGTTGCTCATTAAAAGTATAAAAAGTAAATATGAAATAAAACAATATGAAAAGGAATATGTACAGTACTAGTGCTGGTTAAGTGAAGATTTTTATAGTTAGAGGAAAGTTTCGCCTGACATCAACCTAAGCTTCATACAGTGATAAAAGAAGAATGATTGCAGAAGCAATTGCAATACAAAACTCCAAAAAGATATGAAGGTTTTGCATGGGAATCAAAATTACAGATAAATTCTTAAGGGGATTTAAGCAAAAAACGTTAAGCTCAATTACCATGCATTCAAAATATTACAAGTTAAGGGCAAAATTATAAGGAGGGAAAAAAGAAGCAATAAAAACAACTTTTAATACTCTTGGCCTTAAAATCATAAGATGCATTTTTTGGCATAATAAATTTGAAGAAAACACTTGTTAGGTATAAAAACCAGAATTCATTATTTTGTAAGTCATATGTTATAACCATACTAACAAGTCAATTTGTTACACTGCTTGTCAACCAAATCATAAAAATTTGGACCCAAATAACAAAAACGATGAAAAATGCATCTACTATAATGAGTCTTAGATTTCATAGTGTCAGCTTTACAAGATCAAAAACAGGCTAACTGCATCAGCATCACACTAAATAGAATATCATACCAGACCAATCTGGATAAACCAAATCTAAAATTCTTGGCTAGTGCACTCACTTATTTTACATCTGAAAAGCTCACATTCAAAGAACCTTTTCATTTTATAATATTCATGTGCAATCATAGTGCTCGCTGACTTGTTTACATTATCTATATACATAATGAGACAACATTTGCAAAGAATCTAGCCCCTGTCCATTGCATTTTTATTGAATGCCCATATATGGTTAAATATTTCATGACAATTAACCTCATGACCATTACTTCACATTGGAACGTTGTTCCAACCCAAGAAATCAAATTCACAATCCCTAAATTTATAGTAAGACACCCTACCAACTAACCAACCCCTACCAAACTAACCAACCCCTTCCAACTAACCAACCCCTACCAATTTACCAACCAAATGGGTTTGACTTTAAACAAAGTTGAAAAATCGTCTTTGTACAAAAAAGAGGATTAAATGAAGTTCAATTAAAAACACTACAAACAAAAAAATGACAAACTTCAACTGTCTTTAAACTAGACAATTCAATTATCTTAGATTGAAAATATTGAACATTATGAATAAAAAACACATCAAGGATATAGTTATCAATATTTCTATTGATATTTAGAGTGTCTGATTTGTTGTAAAATAGTAAATTTCTGATTGTTCTGTCAAAATCTTCGCCTTAATTCTTGTTATTCCATTTGTGAGGGAACATGACTAACTGGATGGGGTCAAAAGGGGCCATTGTCTTAAAAACTTCACTGGGCAAATTCACTTTTATAATACTTTCAAAGGGAGATTACTGCTGTAAATTATAAAAAGGGAGACAACACATATCATCAAATAAAAGGGAGGTAACTCTGGTACAAAATCAAAGGGAAGTCACTCTAGTAATCAAACATTTAAAAAGGGAGATAACTCACCTGAAAAAGTAATCGTTCATCACCCCACAAAGCTGCTTTATTCCAATCAATAACTTCTGAGAAAGGCAGTTCCCATTCATTACTTAGCAACACTGGGACACAACCTGCTTGAAGAACCTCTAAAAATCTGAAAAACAGAAAATACAAACATTAGTTAAAGTGCAGTTTAAAGTCTGCTTCTATATACATGTTCAGCAGACTTTACAATCTTGTACGATAACTCCTGATCATTGTAATCACCTTCAGGCAGATGATCCCTCACAGTACCCATTTACACCTTGGTGAAGTGGAACAATTGTAGGTAAATTTCTTGCTCAAGGAAATTAGCAGAGGCCCTAGTGGAAATCTAACCCAGGACGTCTCAATCCCTAAGAGTGCATCCTAACACTGGACCACTGCTGCTAAGGACCACTGCTCCTACATAATTAGTACTACACAATGAATGAATGAAATTGGCTGTAAAAATTTGCTAGGTCATGTTAAGCAAAAGCATATTATATATTTGTCATTGGGTCGGCAGAGCAGCTAAGGCTATGCGCAGAATGTTGAATTCTCATAGGGGTTGCTATGTTCGGTAATCTAACACCTTAAATTTGACATTAATAATGATTTTTCTAATTATATGGAGAAGTTGCTGGCCTTGTTGAAGAAGTTGAGTAATGGTTATAAACAATGGTCAATAATAACTAAGCTAGGGGAGCTGACTTCCATAAAATGGTAATTGTCTTGGCATGGTGTTAAACCCTATCCATATAAGGGTTTTTAAGAGTAATATCACATATACAGTACAACCTCTGCAGAACAGCCCTCTACAGAACAAATCCTCTGCACAACAACAGCTTTTGATATTTTCCATTAGCAAAATTTCAATTGAATTCAACCTCTGCAGAGCAACAACCTCTGAACAGCAACAAACTTAAGTTCCTCCCAGTAGATGTTGTTCAAGAGAGGTTGTACTGTACAAAATATGATTTCAACTAAACATGGTCTGTAATTTTATAAACCAGAATCCTTTAGATCTTCAGTAGCGAGAAAGATAGTGGAGTGTTAAAGTCACCCAATTGCAGTAAGAATGTGAAAATTTGACAGCTTACAGATGAAGTAGCATTTATATAGAGTAAACCAACAATTCTGGAAAAGTAAAACAAATCCCTTACATAAATCTCAAGTTATGTGACAATAAATCAAGGAACCACCCATAATGTTATTAATGATCAAAAAGAATGTAAATGAACCAAAATTCAATCTTCTATGAAAATATCCATATTATTGACATTGCTGCAAAAAAAAGACGAAAAATAAACACAAAATGCATTAAAATTCATCAAATTCATCGCATTGCTGAATTTACTTGTTCACATTCTATGAAAAGTTTTCTTAATCATATTTCAGCTAGAATCTGGTTCAAGCATTTTGCTTTATAGAAAATTTTCGTTTTTTCTCCCAAAATTTTCTCAACAATTTTACATAAGAGCTAATTCCCGTTCTTATTTCAATCAAAAACAAAAAAAGCAATATTTCATAAAATTGTATAAACTTGTTCAATAATGAAAACTGTTAATCTGACAAAACTAACCATTTCTATGGCAACTGGGACTTATAAGTTGTGGGTATTTTTATAGAAATCTTTGGAAAATTCCCCATAAGTCAAAGACCTAATCATAAGTCCTTTTGAATCAATACAAAAAATCATCCAGTAAAGCTGAATAAGGAGAGCATCCTGCCAACATCACCAAATGAAGATTCTTGATGAAAAAAAAAATAAAGAAAAATCTAGTCAGGATAATCAGCCACATTACTTTGTCTGTCTTTGCAAGAAAATACAATCAAAATTTTTTTCAGATCATTTAGAAGGCCACAATTTTGCCCCATTCCTTCCATTAGGTAAATTAAAGTTATATTTTATTAGCCTTTCCATATAAAGGGCTTGACATTTATTTCTGAAGTTAGTACAATGCAAGGTTGGTCAAAAAGCTTTTGTATTTTTTATGCCCAAACCAAAATTTAATGTTTAGTTGCAGTAAAAAGCTGCCAGAACCTAAATATAAGGGTGTCTGTGGCAATAGGACTTCTTTTATGTTGAGTCCTACACAGAGCAGAAATGGTTTAACATGGTATCCAACTCAAATTCTTAGAGTGCACTAATAAGCTCTCCAATTAGAAGGGAACAATAACAGCTCTCCAGTTAGAAGGGAACAATAACAGCTCCAAAATTAGAAGGGAACAAACAGCTCTCCAATTAGAAGGGAACAAACAGCTCTCCAAATAAAAGGAAACAAACAGCTCTCAAATTAGAAAAGAACAACTAAGCTACTCTTCATTTTGAAGGAAATGTTCCTGAGTTCTTCAAAAAGAAGGGTGATATAGTATGATAAATGACAGTGTATTGATAGATGTATCCCAGAATTCAATGTAAGCAAGATTGATCTATGACTACAATATAATGTAATAATTATCCCACAGTTTGACATTATATGTTGTATCAGTGATGTAATATACCTTCATCCATGATTATATTTATTTATTTATACTATGTCAACACAATGTTTTAGGTTATTTTATGGCATCCAGCTAACCTTACCTGGCTTTCCTGGACCCTTGTCTATAACCAGTAGTCGCTACTTTTCCACATGGCACGAAACTTCTCCATATACAATTCTACCTTCATTAATGGAGGAAAATTGACACTGTTGTCAAATTTTAATAGAAGAGTATAACCTCCCTGGGGGATTCGAACCCAAACCCCCTTTAGGGCACTAGATTTGAAATCAAGACCACCCCTGAAATTTCCAAAATGTACCCGTCCATTAGTGTGTTTTTTATGTTAGGCGTTTTTAAGTACCAAGAAGCAATTTTCTCATGCTTGCTTCGTTTGCCTTTGTGTTTAACATTCTAATGCTTATGTTGTTTTATTATTAATATGTTGTGTTATTCTGCAAACAGCGTACATGTATAATGTGGCACAAAAGTTTGGACCCCTCTATATAAAAATTTGGACCCCCTAGAAAAAATCCTGGATCTGAGTAACACTGTGCCATCAGTACTACCAGTTCTTTGATTAGGAAATGTACCATAGCTTACAAGTTTTCATGGTGTATCATCACAAAGAAAGAATGCTATTATATAACTGCATGATATCTGTACAGGTATGATTTGACCAAGTGCATTTAACAGTGGGTATCCATGCAACTTTAGAATGTTCCTGTTATATGACTCAACATTCAGATATCTTAACTTGGATAAAAATGTTTCCTTTCTTTTTTGTAGAGATATTTATTTTGTAATTTCTTTTCTCACTGGTTTTATGTAGATGACATTTTTCTTGTTTATGCATAAGTACTGGACTATGACACAATGACTAGGACATATGAAATTTACATGAGATTAACTTATAGGAAAACCACACATGAGTTTAAAAAAGTAAGAAAATACACTAGAGAAGCACATAATATTTACATGTGAAAACAACACATAAGAAAAACACATAAAAAAAATATAAAATTTACATGTAAGCAAATTATATAAGATCACAAACATGTAAGATTCACAAGAAAGCCACATAAGATTAACATTAAATAAAAACACATAAGATACTTATAAGGAAAACACACAAAACACATAATATTAACACACTATCTTCACATGAAAAGATTATTCCAAGTTTCCAGAAACAAGAGGTTTCAGTTTCAAAAACCAAGAATCAGAGGCTAACTTTTACAACAACTTGTAAGCACCAAAACCAAACAGAAACAATGGCTGGCCAATACACAAGCTTATCAGGTAACAAATCTACTAAAATACAGGTGGAAATGTCCATAAAATAATTATTGCTGATAATCAAGAACTATTAAGACTTAAGGTAGTTTACCCATATTGCCAATTAACAGACATTGAAATTTTCTAAACATAAATATCATTGGAAACTTAAACTTGCTCAAAAATTAAAAATTATAACAGAACTTAATATCTTTCTTTCATTAAATTGTGTTTATCATTTTGCATGGATTGTATTTTTAAAATAGAACAGAACAGAACAGAACATTTATTTATAAAAGAACATTATGTTGCCAAGTTATTAATGAAATGTGTTTTATGAAAGTGAATTATTATCTCCCTTTGATATAAAAATAGTGCATTTTTAATTTGTCCATACAGAACGATAAGTTAATATAATTTGAAAATCTGACATGGTGAAAACATTTAAAAATATTATGTTCAATTAGATATCAGTTTTCTGAGAAGATTTCTGTGGTCATAAACCTGATTTTGTATGAGGGGAATCGTACCTTAATTCATATCATAGAATTCATGGACATTAAACAGTATGTATAATAATCAACACTTGGTTAACTGAGCAACAAGAATATTATACCCCAGATATTATTATGTATTTAATTTCTTCAAACATCATTAACATATGTTTTTATTACCTGAAAATGTCTGTTTAATTTCCATACAAAATACTATACTCATTACTGTACACATTATGGGGTCCCTGGTCAGAAAGTATAAAATCTAAATTTTAGTTCCAAGATTGAGTTTTTACCCTCTTAGAATGTACTTATAAAAGATAGATAAAAACAACCAAGGTCATTCAAGCTAAAGTCAAGGTCAGAAGTCAAGTGCAAGGCTTGACATTAAAGGTCACCTGATTGGCCCTGATGACCTATTTTTGGGTTCAGGCAATTTGTTACTGCTTGGGAATAAAAGGTTGTCCAACTGCCCCAGACAACTTATATTAGTTTTGGTTTCGTGCATCTTGTTACTGCTATTAAATAATTGGTTTGGACAAGTAATGTATATAACTGGTTGTCTAACCAAGAACCTACTTAAAAAACCAATGTCGAGCCATAAAGTTTAGAGTCAGGTCAAATCAATAGATCACAATGGAAACCAGGCAAGGTCAAGGTCACTGTAAAACAGGGCTCCACATTAATTTTCCTAGGCTGCCCAGTAGGACAACCAACTATATATTTCACTTGCCTGAACTAAATGTTTTATAGCAGTAACAAGTTTCCCACACCCAAATATAGGTCATCAGGCAATCGAACGACCTTTAATACTGAATCTTGCGAAATAAAGTAATACGATCACTATTAAAACCAGTTAAGGCTGCTGCCATGATAAAATAAGTCACTATT
This sequence comes from Mactra quadrangularis, assembly GCA_025267735.1. Taxonomy (NCBI): domain Eukaryota; kingdom Metazoa; phylum Mollusca; class Bivalvia; order Venerida; family Mactridae; genus Mactra; species Mactra quadrangularis. The sequence goes on along the minus strand of CM046310.1, from coordinate 20,975,444 downwards.
GAAACTAGGTCAAGGTTGGATATATAATACAGGAAAGGTCAAAGTTCAGACTAGTCAAGGTCAAGGGCATATTAAGATAGTTATAATATAGGCCACTGCTTGAACTAGAAATAAGAAAACAGATAGACAAGAATGGAATGTTTCTGTTAATTTCCTAAGCTACAAAAGATGCTTTCAGTTATATCAAGAAAGCTTCACACAGTCATGCACTTGCACATTTTAATTACAAAAATCAGAACAGCAATTAATTGAAAATATTGACTATAGTACAACTATACAAAACTGAACAGATTTATGAAAAGGAGTCTGAAAAACGTATCAGAAACAGCAACAATCCAGAAGAAAGTCAGCAGCAAGACTATTGATAAAATAATAATATAACAACAATAATAATAAAGACTTTATTTAATGAGGCTACACATTTGGATAAATCCAATCTTCCATGCATGTGGACCTCTGGTATTCAAAAAGCAATACTATTGATAAAATAAGTCCCAAGAGCTTTCCATTCAAATAATTTCTTGATCACCAATACAAAATTGAAAATGCAATATCTTTATTTTTTAACTTATTCCAATTGGAATTGCAGCATCATTTTTATTAAACATAGTGTTCCTAACTTCCAAGAGTAAAAATCTCTCATGTAAATGAATTAAAACGATTAAAATTACAAAAACAAAACATGCAAAAAAAAAACCATGAAAATCTTAACATTGTAACATTGCAAGTTTTATGCATTTATTTTAGATTTGTCAAATTTCAACATTGTGTGTACATTTCCTATTAATTGTCAACAAGAAGAAATAATTTCTTCAAGGCCACGATGATCAACTTGAACGAATCAATCAACCAATCCCGCATTATATCGTCAAATCGTTGACGGGACATTTACAAATCTTGTTGTAACAAAAATGTGCAAAGGTTGAATTTTTTGGCATCTTGCCAATTAAATACATATTAATTTATACAGTCATGCATTTCTGAAATTGAGTCCAGTATTCAATTTTAGTTAATAGGTTTTTTATTGTGCATTATACTCCTCTTTATCAATTGTTTTGTCTATTAGCAGCAATTGTGCAAACCTACTCCATGAACCTAGAGAGGGTTACTAAAAGTGTCATAACCAAATGTTTCAGTCCTACATCAGCGGTCAGTCAAGTTATTCACTTTCTCTTGAAAGGCTTAATTCTCTTTACCTTTTTAGACAAAATTTAGCCTATACCTATGCCACTCTCAATGGCTGACAACTCCCTTATTTGATTAAGTGGCAGGAGAAAGAATGGTCATAAAAAGTAAAGCGCTTTTGAACATATATTCAACATGAAAAGAGCGCTTTACAAATGAGGTATATAAAATAATAATGAAAAAAAAGGAATATAATTATGAAACCCCCGAGTTGACAGTCAGGCACTATATCAACAGGCCAGCTAACTGGGCAGGTTTTGAAATTACAGGGTTGGGATTGGCTAGTCAGCAAAAAGTGAAAATATTATGTTGGTGAACAGAGCCAAGGGACCACAAGGCCTCCAATAGGTCCCAGGCAATGCCTAATATAAATCACAATAAATGCAATTAATTATGAAACATTTCAGCTTATACAAATTCATATTACATCATATAACACTTAATATAAAACAACTTATATTAATCACTTTCAAATGTATAAACAAATGCATTACATATAAAACATAATAACTCTGCTTCATGATTCAAAGCATAACAATTTCATTAATTTTTGTTTTCTTAATTTTTCCGCAGACATTTGTAAGTCATTACAAAGTCTGCTCCATTCATTTATTCAAGCTTATTTCATTATAGCAAATTGCAGCATTTTCCTCTGAAAGCATATTTTTTGTCGACCAAAGTCAGTAAACATTCATATTCAACAGTGCACTTGAAATCTAAAGTGTATTTTGTAAAGGATTGCACATTGTTGATGAATATCACTTTATAATGTTTTAAGGTTTTACCTCACCTTCTCATAGCATTGAAATCAGCGCTGAGCCTTTTTTCAGTACTTGTGGATGGGGCCTGGGGCCTTTTTATATATAGAACATTTGGGGAAATATTATCGCAATTTCATTGAAAGGGGAACAAAATATCCAAGGTAAACTCAAAATTTGGGGAAAACTGCATGATTTTAAAGGAATTTCAAGAGGGGAAGGCGCCTGTTAACGGCCCCTGTTATATAAGGAAAAAAGGCCTGAAATGGGTTGACATTATTTTTCATCATAAAAATTGAGAGTGGATAAATTTTAGCCAGAGGCTAAAGAGGACTCTGACTGGTCTGCTCACCTGAGAATAACATACTCACAGTTATGGAATTAAATCTCTGTTAACATTCAACTATCTAAAAGTTTAACATAATACTGTAATTCAAATTCAATTCTTCAAATGGAAGTTTCACTTTATGTAAAATGTTCCTTGTCCACTGATAACCCGGGTCGATAGGGCAGTTGGTAGCGCGCCGGGATTTGGATACTTGTGCCCGAGGGGGTGCGGGTTCGAATCCCACCTGGGTAGGTTATACCCTTCCATGAAAATTTGACAATAATGTCGATTTTCCTCCATTCATTAGATAATATGGAGAAGTTTCCGGCCTTGTGGAAGGGTAGGTGAGTACTGGTTATAGACAATGGTCCAGGAAAGCTAGGTTAGGTGCGCTGGACGCCATAAAATGACCTAAAATTGTGTTGATACGGCATTAACTCAAATAAATAAATAAATATCCTTGTCCACTGGCATTATTTCACTCTTTATTTTATTTTAAAGTTTTTCCTTTTTCAGGCTAGTATGTTTCGATTTTATACTATTTTAGTTATCTTTTATATTTTTTATTCAATATACTACTGTATTTCTCTATGTCAACATTCTAAATCACTTATACATATTTAAGCAGGGGAAGACTGGACATATCCTCCTTAAATAAAGACATTAATTACCAGGGGTGTGACAGGGGAGCTAGTGAAAAAGAGGAAATATCAGTGGGGCTGCTACCGCCCCCTGAAGATCCTGGAATTAACTGTTTTACCAACAAAAAATCAATTCTTCATTCAATAAGGGCTCAATCATTTGGCACAAAATGAAAGTAAAAAGTTTTCAAACCATAACCTGGTTTACTATATCCAAACAAAAACCCATGAAATGTACATAAAGACAAATATGCAAATTAAAAGGGTTGAGGTAGACCTTAACGTACAACAAGTGCTTGCATCATCAGCAAATATTTGATGGTTAAATCTAGCAATGTAAGAAACAACAGCTGCAAGCTAACTGTATGAAAAAATAACAAGTGCAATTTGAAATGAAATCAAGAATATGAGGTATTAATTGTAAAACACAAGTGTCTTAAGAACTAAGGCTACAGTTACAGTTAATATTCGACTGTCCAAACTTGATTGGACCAAAATATAAGATAGTGAATATTCATTGTGTATTAAAATGCAAATTTTGTCATAGCCTTCATTAAACCGTAAACTGGTTAGGACAGGGGCAAAAACTGGATTCTCTGATTAAATTACTTACTGACAAACAAATATGCAACAAATGGCCAAATTATTTCTGTCTTTCAGAAAAAAAAACCTAATGAGCCTCGAAACCTGTTACCAAGGCAATGCCAGGGTGGAAAAAAGCAAACAATGCAATATTTGCTCTTTTTCAAACCAAAAATAAGTTATATTTTCCCAAAACAAGGTCTAACGTGCTAGTACTTTTCAGGATAGAAACATGATATCTTGCTATCATTTTGCCATGTATGCACAGTGATTGACCAGGATTCTTTTTCTCAAGATGAATCCTTTGATGAGTTATAGAAGCTGGTCGTTTTTTAGGCAACTCTCTCGAAGTAAAATTTACTAAATCTATCAAAATAACACACAATGATATAAAACTAAAAATATCTAGGCAGTGCAACAGATGTCAGATAAACTAGTGTACTGCCTGTCAAGGCTTCAATATGTTCAGCAGATACAGGTTATACTGTATTCTGTATAAAATACTGTAAAATATTGTATCAGATTAATCAAATAGTTTCCATGCCAGAAGATTAGGGAAGGTGGCTTAACAAAAAATTAATGAGAATGATATGTTTGCTATGCTAACATCAGACGAAATTATAATTTTAAATACTTCCCAAGTATCAGACAAAATTGCACTGAGAAATTCTTGCTGCTTGCTTTCAGACCAGGCAAGATTGAAATATATGTATACCCAGATTGCACCAAGAAAAACTTTTGGTAGAAATTCTCTTCAAGCTACAACAATTGCACTGAGAAATACTTGCGGCTTGCTTCAGACGAGCCAAGATTGGAATATTTACTCAAATTGCACCAAGAAAAACTTTGGATAGAATTTCTAACTAAGATACATATTAAAGCAAAATTGTGCCGATAAGTTCTCAACTTAGCCACATTGTGAAAAACTTAAGCCAGAAATTTCCCCTAAGGCTTAACATTAAATATAATTGTAGCTGTAACTAGTCTCATCAGGTGGAATGGTGGATTGTTTCTTTATGTCAAGTGAATTTACTTTTTTTTGGGGGGGGGAGGGGGGTAACCCCGTAGCTTTACATTGTTTAAGTCATATTCCAGTTGTAAGTCATGCAACCTACTGTTCCTAGAATTTCTTGATTAAACTGTTAAAAAAGGTATCACGGGCATACTTCCATCAGTGACTGACTACTGCCCTACATGATTTATAATCAGTGGTAGGAGGGGGAATGACCACAGAAATTATTTCATTACCAAACTTTACGAAAGTTTGCCTTGCCCAAAAATTGAACCAACGACGATCCCTGAATCAGTAATCTGACACTGTTGCAAAGTCACATCAGCAAAAATTGTGGCCAAAAGCCACAAGCAAAACAAAGGCTAGACATTTTAATAAGTTCCATCCTGCAAAAAATTGTGGCTGGATTATATATCTTCACATTGGACATAATTTTGGCAAGACATTCTGACTGCACATCAAAGAAGAAAATTGTGGTTTGAAATTTCATGAAACATGCAGACACTATATTAAGATCTGTCTAGTCTATATAAGTATTATAAGTTAGAAATAGTTCATACATTCATACAGTACGCACCAAAAGTTTGGAGACAAACGAAATATATACAGTACCCACCAAAAGTCTGAGAGACAAAAGAAATATATACAGTACCCACCAAAAGTTTGGGAGACAAAATAATTTTACTTCAATTCTTGAATTTGATGATTTTCTTTGTAGAATCACTATTTTTAATATACAAAAGTATGATTTGTGATAAAATGAAAACAAATTTTATAAATGCAACATATTTAAATAAGATTTAGCATCTGACATCCTACAGTCTCCAAAACAATGTTTGCTGTAATTATTTTCCATAACATAGCTTTTATGCTATTTTTGTAGTCTCAGTTATAATTATAATGATAACCAAAAACCAAAATTAAAAGCTAATCTCAGAGGCATTTCAAATAAACAATTATAAATCAAAATTTAGGTATCAGCTATTCAGAAGGCCTACAAAGTGAAAATGTCTCCAAACTTTTGGTGGGCACTGTATATCATGCATAAAAGTAATTGGAGTTTTATTCAGTCTTAAGTTTGATTTATATTAAAGTACATTATGATCATACTTAACATTCTTTTGGCTGTAAGAACATTCAAGGTTTGTTTTAGTCAATCCATTATAACTTTCACAATGGGATTTATGCAGCAGATTTATTAACCCTGCTGATTTACATATCTTAATTCTCACTACAAAGAATTTGTACACACAATCAATAAAAGAAGATTCCAGTACATGGATTATTGAACAAGTTTATTTATTTATTTATTTATTGGATTTAACGCCATGTCAACACAATTTTAGGTCATTTTACGGCATCCAGCACACCTAACCTAGCTTTCCTGGACCATTGTCTATAACCAGTACTCACCTACCCTTCCACAAGGCCAAAAACTTCTCCATATTATCTAATCAATGGAGGAAAATCGACATTATTGTCAAATTTTCATGGAAGGGTATAACCTCCCCGGGTGGGATTCGAACCCGCACCCCCTCGGGCACGAGTATCCAAATCCCGGCGCTATCGACCCGGGTTTTATTGAACAAGTATCAAGTATTTAAATCAGAGGGATTAACATATGCATCACTGATAGTGGAATAAATTCAAAAATAGCAACAGCTACAATGTTAGTTTTACATAGGTACTGAATAAGCAAACCAAACAGTTTTCTTGACATTTGGGGACAGACCCCTAACATTCTCATAGGAAACATAGAAAAAAAATCTTGTTTGCATAATCAAGATTTAGATCTCCCAGTCTGAAATGGTTATTTTGACAATCCAGTCTAACTTAATGTAAGTTCCAATCGTTTTCAAAGCAAAAAAACCCCTAACATTTTAGAAACCATTGCTTACACATAAAAGTCAGAAAGAATTTGCTCAGTTAAACAAAATTCATAAACTGCAATGTGAAAATACCCAACAAAATTGAAGGTTGTCCCAAAAACTGAGGTAACTCGCTCTTTAATGCAAAGCACTTACTACAGTATTGCGGCAACCCTGGATTTAATTTAATGCTTCCCGACACAATGCAAAAGGAGAAACTTGCCATCACAATGTGATACGTTTTCAACAGCTGCACATTAACTATGCTGTGACCACTTGTAAAGAAATATCCCATGAAGGAATCTTGTTGTTTGATGAGCCGTGAGTCTGATGTTCTGCACCATAGGAAAACATTTCATATATATATACAGTAACACTTGTCTAAACAGACACTAAGAGATCCACAGTTTGACCAATCTCAGAATAATGATCCTATAGACAGCTGATCTCCTGACATTGCACAGTGGATCACATTCAGGTGACCTTTGTGTTGACCAATCAATAGGAAAATGTTTCGTATATACAGTAACACCCATCTGAATAGACAGATCCCATAATTTGACCAATCTCCGTAAATAGATAACCTATAGACAGCTGTTACAGGATCTCCTGACATTGCACAGGAGGGTCACGTTCAGTTGACCCTTAAGTTGACCAATCAATAGGAAATTTTTCAAAAATACAGTAACACCTGTTTGACCGAGACACCATGATTCGACCAATCTATGTAAACAGATACTTATGGCCCTTGCTCTATTTATAATGCCTTAAAACAACCTCTGTAAACAGCTAATTGCTATAGACTGCTACCAAAGGATCTCCTGACTTTAAACAAGGGGTCACATTGAATGACCTTTGTGTCAACCTATCAACAAACAGCCTTCATCTAGAAGAAACAATTTTGAAAGAAACGCAACTTCATTTTCTATCAGATTTTTGACAGTGCTTGTTATTCACATGCAGTGATTAGATGGATCATTTTCTGATAAAAAATATTTGATTAAGTCCTATAATATGGAATTTTATCAACATAAACAGGTGTCAACAAGAACCGTGTATATCTGTACCGGCTTTGCGTGGTTTGCTGTTCCGTTCAGTTAAAAACTAAAATGCATTGTATTTCAAAGCTGTCAGTTTACGTTTCATTAATTTCTCTTTCATCTTTAATCAATCCAAGAAAAACCCCCCATGTCAGAATTAAAACAGACTTATTTCCATCAACGCATCTTTTTGTGAAGTAGGCGGAGCATAGCTGAAAATCCAAACTTTCCCATAATGCAATTTTAGAATCTTACAAATGCTTTTTACTTATTAACTCTGTTGAGGTTTTTAAACTGCATCAGGTGTAATGGAGTAACGGTATTTCCTCATTATTTGGCAACAACCTGCTAAGGCAAATTAATTCTTTGTTTTTTTGTCCCATCAAACTTTTCAATTCAACCAACCAGGTTGGAAAAAACATATCTCTAGCGAAAAAAATACCAACACCTAAATTCAATAATCTTGTTTGATCAATTTGGTCATTAATGGTAAATTTCTGTTTTTTTAGGTGAATCTACCATTCTATAACTGTTAAATTTCATTCAACTGTTAAGAGCGCATATAACATTAACCCCACTGATTCAAATACTTAAAAATTGTTGGATAATCCCAACACATAAATACAATTACAGAAATACTGCAGTGAGTATTTAAATCAGCAGGGTTAATGTATGTGCCACAAACAGTTGAATAAAATTTAACAATAACACCACCTTGAGTCATATTATAATTTTAACTTATTGCAAAAAAGTAGTCCATCATGCCATAGTCAATGCTGATTAAGCACAGAGGACAAACACAAATATATTAAAATGCTTTCAAGTATCAATGTTTTTTTTCTAATATCTATGTTTATTAGTTCCAAATGTTGAAAACTATCCACCTGTAAATGCTCACACATGAAATAAAATTGGCATAGCCTAAATGAAAATTCATCTCAAGCTATCTTACTAGATGCCACAAATTTTATATCTAATCAATTAAATTGAATGAATATAAACAGGAAACATCAATTCTGAAGGCAAGAAAACCAATTTCTAAGAATAACTTGCCAAGTTGACAAACTCTCAGAGGAATCAAAGAACTTAAATGCCTTGGTCCAAGGAAACCTAGCTAAATGAATTTGAAACCAAATGTTTCTACAATGAAGTTCATAATGCTTAATTTGAAAGAAAAATGTCCTTAAGACCATTCAATTATTTAGACGCATTAATCTTATGCTGCTAAAAGTAGAACTTTACTGTACTGTATTTCCAAAACAGGAGGAACAAAATACAGACTTTACAATTACATCTAAAGATGGTAATGTGTTTCCATTTCCTCTGCTAGCAGATTAATGCTGGACACTTCACTGCATCATTCATCCTAACAATGGAACTGCATTAACAGACGAAGAGATAACAAAAAACGTAGACACAAAAATTTGACTGGTCATTCACTGCACAGATTAATATCTTACTGTTTACTATTATCTGCATTAAAAGATATTCTATAGACCATTGTCATAGGATCTCCTGACATTGTTCAAGGGGGTCATGTTTAGATGACCTTTGTGTCAACCAATCAATGCACAATTCTTAGATCAGGCTTTTCAGACGTTTTTTCAGTGTGTCTTATTCATTGGACAATTCATTGTGAGTTGTGTTTGAGAAATATTACAATAACAAGTTCAGCTGAAAGCAACCTGTACTGCAAGTTTGTCAGACGTAAATTAAGTGAGTTATAATGTAAATGGTAGGGGTCAGATTGGTTGTTTTACTCTGCAGACTAGCATTCATTTTTCTCAACAGGGGTAACAACAAGGGTCACAACATGTCCAAGAAACTCTGGTAAGTATTTTATCTCTGTCAACTAAAAAGCAAAATCTTGTAGAACTTGTATACAGTGGTATATCAAACAAAGTTCTATACACAATGAAGCAGACGTCGGGCCATAAAAATTTCCCAAAAGGTCGATAACAAAAACAGACATGAAATTGATGAGGTTTTGTTATACAATCGTCAATATAGTAACAACTATGCTGGAGTTCTGTCATCTTAAATCAAGTGGTAAATATAGACATGTTTTACACTTTGACACTTTTATTCCTTGAAACAACACACATAAGTCTGGAAATAAAACCCGTTAAAATGCTGCCTGCTGCTATCACCGCGTCGTCTGCTCCAGACTTCATCAACAAGAAAACACTTTCCCCGAGACTTTATGACACGCTTCTGATGTATTTATGTCGTAACCAACATGCAGACTGTGTATACTTAATACGCTTTAACCTTTTAAGTGAAAATGTTCAGTAATATTTATATTTTTTCATTACTATATTTACAACCAAGGCATAAATGTTGGGACATACACTTAAACAATTACAACGTCTGCAGAATGGAACAAACGATTCATTATAGAGCGATTTCGATCCCCCTAACTTGCTAGAAACTGTTAAGTAGACAAGCTTTAAAGATGTTGACACAAAGAGATTGACAGAACTAAACATTTTGAGATGATAAGGTATCATCACAAATAACCTTGCAACAAAAATTGTCCAACATAAGTTAGTCAAGAACAAAACACTTGATTTACCGGACATTGTGTATAACCAGTACTCACAACCCTGACACAAGGCTGGCAACTTATCCAAGTACCTTATTAATGGAGGAACATTGACATTATTGATACATTTTTGTTGACGTCAATAACCATAATATTAATGAGTATCATAACAATGTTGATGATGATAATAACAATGATGAAGATGATGATGGTGGTCATGATGATGATGATAATGATGATGATATTAATGGTAATACACAGAAACCAGACAAAATACCATTTCTCAGGTCAAATTAAGTTCTCAGTTTATGCTTACAAATGTTTATCGCACAGAGCTATACAGTAATTTAATTATATTCGAATAACAAACACTAATTTTAAGTCATGAATAATTCCCTCCTAAAATGATTCCACAAAATTATTCCACAAAATATTACCCATCGGTCATTATCGTCATTAAAAGTATTAATTTTATGGTTTCTGCGGCAATTTAGTCTCTTTCGCAGACAATAAAGAACAATTAACTCTATTTTAACGACCATGGAACAAATTCCATACAAATAACCAGCCACAGGCCATTTATGAATATTGTGCAAAATATAGCAATACCTTAACTTCATACCATTGTTTATTTGCTTATAAAGACAATAAAAGGATTAAAATATGTTGTTTAATTATCTGCATAAGGTGATTCACCTAATAAACTTTCCTGAGTCATTTCTAATTCCAGCACTTGCTAATCCCTTTGAGATAGAGCAAGAAAAAACAACATTCCAAAAGTCTTTTTTAAAAGAAAATCCTGTTTTAGGAGGTAAAACAGATACATTTACCAGAAAAGAAGAAGTCATCTGGGCAAACCACAAAATGTTTAGTTAAATGAATAAGCTCTAATAATGGAAAACATTTCTTGTGGTATGTATGATCTGTATTTCTCCAAATGTCATTTGCCCAAGAGCTTTTGGAGAGAACCATATAAGCTTTTGGATTTAATCTTAAAACGAAAAAGCAATAAGTGCACAATCAAATTTCCACTCAAAGTATTAGCATGAACACATTTTTGTGGTGATAACACAGTACAGTTTACATAAGTTTCCATGAAGATTTTATTGTTTTTATCGCCTGCAGTTTTCACACAGATGAAAGTGATATTAATTTTGAGCAGTATGCTGGTTCCTACTAATTAAATGTATTTTCAGTAATTATACAAAAACTCTGACCATCTTTTACAATGCTTAACAGTGATTGCTAATTTCAAAAAGTTTGCAAAATCGGTCAACACAGATCTTCAAAGGACTTGGTAACCTTCTCCACATTTTGAAAGATCAAATTATCAAGAAAAGCACAACTATCTTTTAATGCTGTACCAAAACAAATTAAGGTCATTTACAATGACTAGCTCACCTAACCTGGCTTTCCTAGACCTTTGTCTATAAACCAGTACTCACAATACCTTATAGGAAAATTGTCATTATTGTCAAATTTTGGTGGAAGACTATAACCAGCCAAGTTGCAGCTATAATCTAGTTACCTTCCGGACACTAGAGTCAAATGACTTACTCTCGGCCTACAGACTGGGCCACATTCGATTCAAACAGTCTAATCTGGCTTTACAGCAAAAACATGTTATAAGTGCAGCATATTTATATCATATATGTAAAAGCACCAATGTTTGTTAAAAATACAAAAATATCACATCATCTTACCTGAAAGACCCTAATCTACGACCTCTTGGTACCATACAAAATGTAGCATTATATAGTAACTTCTTATAATCATATCTGAAAGTAGAAAATAAAATAAAACATTAATACAATTATATAAGGCAATAGTTGAAGCACACAGGGAAGTTCTCCACTTGTTGCTGGTCATTTATCAAATAGCCTGTCATGACAAGTTACAAACAGTATCATGGGACCTGACACTACAGCAATACTGTTTTACTGTTCTTAAATGTCTTGAAATTTAAAGGCACCATTCTGAATTTTAAAATAAAGACATTTCCTGCTTGATTTGAGGAAATTTCTCAATTGAAGGACATTTTGATATTATTCAATTTTACAACATTACTCAATATGAGAAAAAAATCTCAAATCTGAAACATTTTTCAATTCAAGTATAAAACTAAGATTATTCAAATACCTTATCATCAAGGCCTTGACTTGACAGACTAAGACTCTATACACAGGATTAGCACAAAACGGTTGTTATTCAATATAAAAAAGGGTGAGTTACAAGCGTTTTGTGCTAAAGACCATGAAATTTATTATAGGCAAAAACTTCAACAAAAAATGGCAGACACAACAACTCAACAGACTAAACAAAAGGCAACAGTAACTTGACAGACAAAAACCAAAAAATTCCTCAAAATTTTCAAACACACATAAAAGCAACAACAGAAGTAACTCTACAGTACTACATATAAAAACATGATTGCATCATTTTGAACTTTTAAGATACAAGAATGTCACTATACTAACAACATTAGAAAAACACCAGTACATCAAAATATCAAACATTTTTCTAAAACAAACACAATACCATACTCTTCTACTCACAGTCTAACACTGTTGTTTTTTTCTATTGAACTCGGCCAACAGTTGCCAACAATATGTCAAAACACCAGCGTGAATTTTTTGATAAATATTTGGAAACCAGGTGCTGTTTCAAGGAATACAATCATTTTGTATATTTTCAACATCTGTTGCACAATAACATAGGCCTGTTGAAACCTATAGTTCATTTACGAGAGTCATGCATGTCTGTGCACTTTTGCAGTAGGTTTGAAACCTGCAGTTAAATTACATAGTCATGCACTATTTTTATACTTTTGAAAGTGTTGAAATAAATAGTTCATTTTTATAGTCATGTATGTTTGAGAACTTTTAAAAAAAAATTAGTTCAGGTTTAGAGTCATGTAAGTTTTTTTTTTTTTAAAAGGAGTTTAAACCTGTATTTCATCTTAATGGTCATGTATGCTTGTGTACTTTAAAGTAGTATTGCAACCTTAAGTACTGAGTAGTGCACATTTGTATATGTTCAGTAATAAATTCTTCCTGGCACTGTAACCTCTGAACAACAGCCAATTCTTAACTGCCCCCTAATAACAACTCTCTCTCTTTCTCTCAAAAACACTCATCTCTCAACAACTATCATCTCTTTAAAATAATACTAGCTATGTCAAGGCACCTCTCTTCTATTAATTGTTACAGAGGGGGTTTTACTGTACCATATGTAATATTTTGATCATGCTAAGAGCTGGTCCAATAAAAGTGGATAAAAAGTTCATTTTTTGATACCAAAGACAATATTACATCACACCATACCAAAATACTTAACAATAAACTTTGATGAAACAAAAACAGACAACAATTTCCAATGAAAATAGATTGCTTTCACTAAACACTATACTTTATTATGACATAAAACCAGCACTCAAACACTCAATAATTACGAAATAACAGAATTTCTCCAGGAATCAGGATTATGACCAGTATCATAGACTATGGCTGATTGTTCCAGCATCAAAGATTATAGCCGATTGTTCCAGCATCAAAAACCACAAGATTTACCTTAATCTCCAAAGAAAATGCAGTTCAAAGAAACAATAGGACTCGCAATTATTCTTCAGTCTATCTTCAGGACAGATAAAAAAACAGTATTTTCACACTACAGCAATAAAGTTAAGATGTAATAACCAGTAGAAAAAGAAAACTGGTGGTCCTTATAGACCACCCAGCTTGCTCAGTCAGACGCACACAAGTCCACTGATCTAGGGGTTGTGGCTTCAATACAAAGGATACTTTGGATCAAAAACAAATTACATTCTTACTCCTACCACTGATTCTAAACCATGTAGGGCAGTTGTCAGTGACTTGTTAGGATTTAACCTTTCCTGCAAGTGTAAGTAAGAAGTCTAAGCGCCTACAAATGATCTATACAATGTGTTGCTACAGCCTTAAACCCAACCAAAGGTAAAAAACGAACAAGAGCTCCGCTGGGCGGGGCATTATACGCCCGTGTGCAGTCCATGCTGTGTTCTATCTCATATGAAGTCCCTGTGACCTTGATAAATGACCCCTGGATATCAGAATAGGTCCCATCCTTAACTGGTGGGCTATCCAAAGCAAAGATTTTGAGAACCTAGGTACAGCCATGGTTGAGTTATCACCGGCACAAAGTTTTCCCATACAAACTTCCAGTGACCTTGCCCTGGGGCCTCAGAACCAAAAGTTCTCACCCTTGACCAAAAGAGTATTGATACATAAAATTTGGTGATCTTAGATAAAGTTGGTTGTTGGACTATGTTTTTCCTCATGATTTCCTTGTGACTTTGATCTTTGACCCAGGGGGCCTAAAACCAAAGGGGCATATGCTAGACATTTAGGCTACCCTTAAATAAAATTCGGTGAACCTAGGTACAATCATTAAATTATGTCCCAGTGACTTTGACTTTAGACCCTAGGGTCTCCAAATCAAAAGGGAACATCCTCTACCAAAGAGCTATCAACACATTACTCCTTGACAAATGGGCTGATCCACATAAAATTTGGTTAACCTAGGTACAAGCATTGTTTAGTTATTGTCCTGACAAGGTTTTTCCATATGATGCCCCAGTGACATTGACCTTTGACCCAGGGGCCTCAAAACCAATAGGAAACATCCTTGACACATGGGCTACCCTCACATAAAATTTGGTGAACTCATTTCATGTTACTTATTAAATATAGCATTATTTCCATTGTTTGCCATTTTGACTTTATTAACATATTGATTGAACATTTGAAGTCACTGCTTGGTAATTTGATATCTTCTGGTTGATGGTTTAAACTTGACCCAGGGGCCCCAAAACCAATAAGGAACATTCTTGACACATGGGCAACTCTCACATGAAATTTGGTGAACCTGGGTGCAGTCATTGTTGAGTTATTTCAATATGATGCCCCAGTGACCTTGACCTTTGACCCAGGGGCCCCAAATCCGATAGGGCAAATCCTTGACACATGGGCTACTCTCACATAAAATTTGGTGAACCTATGTACATTGGTGGTTCAGGTATTGTCTGCACAAAGTTTTTCCATATGATGCCTCTGTGACCTTGACCTTTGAACCTGGGGCCCAAAAACCTATAGGACACATCCTTGACACAAGGGCTACCTTCACATAAAATTTTGTGAACCTAGGTACAGTCGTTGTTGAGTTATTATCCGGACAAGGTTTTTCAATATGATGCCCCTGTGACCTTGACCTTTAACCCAGGGGCCCCAAAACCAATAGGGTATACCCTTGACACATGGGCTACTTGCACATAAAATTTGGTGAACCTAGGTACATTGGTGGTTCAGTTATTGTCTGGACAAAGTTTTTCCATATGATACCTCTGTGACCTTGACCTTTGAACCTGGGGCCCCAAAACCTGTAGGGAACTTCCTTGACACAAAGGCCACCTTCACATAAAATTTTGTGAACCTAGGTACAGTCATTGAGGAATTATTGTCCGGACAAGGTTTTTCAATATGATGCCCCTGTGACCTTGACCTTTGACCCAGGAGCCCCAAAACCAATAGGGCATATCCTTGACACAAGGGCTACCCTCACATAAAATTTAGTGAACCTAGGTACATTGTTGGTTCAGTTATTGTCCGGACAAGTTTTTCATTGCTTGCCATTTTGACTTTATTAACATATTGCATATAAAGAGATATATGAAAGGGGAAGTAATTCAAAGTCGAATGAAAAAAATTGAATTATCTCCACTTTACGCACAACTAGGCATCAATCTTTATCATCAGAGGGAGTTTGAAGAAAATTGGCCAAGAAATGAGGGAGGAGTTGTCCACACAAGGAAGACGGACGGACAGACAGACGGACAGACGGACGGACGAGCGGCGCCATAACATAATACGACCCTTCGGGCGTATAAAAAGGGGATAACACAACAAAAAGACAGTGAAGTCATACTATGCAAGGATCATTGTAAAGTAATTACTCATACAAGACAATATTTCAGTAAAATACAAAGGTTATATTTCAGTATCAGGAAAACAATAGTTTACAGCAGGGATAACTCTCTATTAGCTAAACACCTCAGACATCATTGTTCTATTATAGATTACACTAATATATAATCACTAGACATTTCTATACAAGTACATCATTTATGATATGGTTTAATAGACAACTGTTCCATAAAATATCGCCATGGAAACCATTGCATGAAAATTGCCCATTACAAGAATTTAGGGAGAATTTGTAGGGCTATTGGTGGAAAGGTGATTACTGGTTATTCTATATACTAGGTACATCATTAATTATATGCTTTGATAAAAAATTGTTCCAATTTAATATAGACAGAGAGACAATTCCATGAAAATAGACAATTACGGGAGGATAGGGAAAAGTCTTCGGCTCCTTGTAAAAAGGTGAGTACTGGTAATTCTATAGTGAGGTTTCACTGATGATAAGCTATAATAGACAACTGTTCCAATATAGCCAGAGAAACGACTCCATGAAAACTGTATATAATGTGGATTTTCCTCTACAAAGGGAGAAGTAGTTGGCTTGTTGTAGAAAGAAGAGTACTGGTATTTCCATACTGGTATTTCCATACTGGTATTTCCATACTGGTATATTATAGATAATACATTTTAATAGACATTTGTAATATTAAATATAGCCATTGGGAAACCATTCTATTCCATGAAATTGGTGGTATTGTAAATATAGGGAGTTGTTGACTCCTTGAAAAAGAGTTAGTCATTAGTACTGGTGATAGAAACGAGAATTCCTGAGGACCCTGGACCATCCACTTGAAAACTAGAGTCTTAAGGCACCTGGCACAAAAACTTTTAATACTTTCATATTTAGCTGTGTAAAAACTAACCCCATCGTAAAGCAGGGCCAATGGTAACCAAAGGAGCATAACTTGAACAAACATTGCAGAGGAGCTTCAGGTGATGCTACATGCATGCCAAATTTGGTAACTGACTGTTGGCCTGATGACTTTTGACAACAGATTGCTAAGAAAATTAGAGACAGCAACTTAAAACAGACTAGTCTATATTATTACATTATTATTCTGATCCAAACACAGTTCATTCCACATCAGAGAACATATCTATAATCGCCTATTTGAGATAGAATTAATGACCCAGTAACCTATATTTCATTAAACTGTCGTCAGATATAATATTTAATGTGCAATTCAACAGACGACAAAGTTAAAGAAATCGTTTAAACAGTGCCCCATTGATACTCTTTACGAATAGATGAACAAAACCCTTTACCCAGTAAACCATTGAAATTGTTTGCATATAGAAGTTGACGATATACTAACAGTGTTTCATTGATACTGGCTGTATACAGACAGTTTACCGTCGTTTACGGTGCGGTTGCATAATATAAAGCCGATATTTATCAACAAGCGATAAACCGAAATCTCTGATTTTGATTTGCAATTTGTATAAGTGCATGACAACTAATTATCAGCAATAGACCGTGTGATTTTAAACATTAGGTATTTTACTCTATTACAATTACATGTAATGAAGCAATCGACAAGAAATCGTTCAACGAGAAATAAAAGCCCCAAATCTGTCAAGATTTATAATGATTGAACAAACAATCAAATTACGTAAAAGAAGATGTCTATTATAGTGCCCCGAGATTAAATTACGTAAAAACATCGTATCATCAAATGTTAAGTGCATAAAACAAACTAGGCGTGCATTCACTAAATTTGAA
The DNA here is from genome assembly GCA_025267735.1 of Mactra quadrangularis. NCBI lineage: Eukaryota > Metazoa > Mollusca > Bivalvia > Venerida > Mactridae > Mactra > Mactra quadrangularis. The sequence goes on along the minus strand of CM046310.1, from coordinate 20,957,745 downwards.
AATGCTTAAAATGCTTAATATACACGTAAAAAAGATATCTAAGTTGATGGATTGAAGCCTATTCTGTATGAATGCAAATTGTGACAACTCTATAAATTTAATTATAAGGCCAAAATTTAAAAAAAATCAATGGTTCATTCTTTAATGTTCCTACTTTTCAATTTATTTAACTGTCAGTGGCGCATACATAAACCTTGCTGATTTAAATTGATCGTACCACCGACAGTTGAATGAACTCTAACTATAACTTTAATAATTATATCATTAGCCGATTTTTGTGATCATACTCTTTTGTAAATGGTAAACAGAAATACCAGACTGAACCAAAAATAATTGAATTTACCAAAAAGAACTTATTTACCAAAAAGATTTATGAATGGTCTTTTCTGGTAATCCCAAAAAGCTGGAAATAACCACAAGTATACTGACAGTCATGTCAAATTGATCACATTTTAACAGAAAAGATGGGAGTAAAGACAGTAACAATTCTTACCAAAGGCAGAGACAGTGTAATAGACTGGGCGTCAAATTTTACTCTATGATACTCTCTCACAATAATAATAATTCCTAGGACCAGTCTGGCTGCCATATTCAAATCTATCAAACAGAAAATCATTGTGAGAAAATCATCTCTTTTGGTTGAAAAACTCATAAATTTCAGTTATGAATAATCTTGTCTATAGTAGAAGACTGAACAAGAAACTATGGAAAGCCTAGACAGTCTTAGAGTGAATATAAAAGAGACAAGTATGGAAAGCCTTGACTGTTTTAATAGAACACCAAACAGAAACAAATGGACAGTCACAACTTTCTTAGATAGAACACAAACCAGGTAAGTATGGAAAGCCTCAACTATCTAAAATAGGATACCAAACAGAAGAGTATGGAAAGACTGGTGTGCCTTTAAAAGATACCAAAAAAGAAATATGGAAAGCCTTAACAGTCCAAAATTTTAAACCTGGGAAACATGAGAACTAGATTCCAGTCCATGGAATGCAATTGCCTATTCTTTAGATTAAATTATGGAAGGAATGGAACCCATTACCCTCAAACAATAATGGGTAACAATGGTTTAAATTAGCAATCAAAATCACTCAACAAAAAATGCATGTACATTTTACCATATTTGAGAATACAATATATAAGACAACTATGGCTTTCCATAGAAAGACAAATGGGTTTCTGGTACATAAGCAGAGAATGCAGACACCATTTTTATAGCCTCTGTCAAAATATAAAGGCTGCTGATACAAGTAAAATAACAGTATACAATCTAATGAGCATCTACTGACACAGATGAGGCACCTGCCATAAAGCATGTAAATGACACAGATCACAGAATTAATCATGAAAATGGTGTAATCATGAGAATTATAAATGTGTGATTATCACTAATTCAGATAATGTACAGACACCTTACAATATTTCCAATCATTGCATACGACTAACAGCAGACGATAGAATGCAAACATTCCAAGGAAATGAAGCAAGTTGACAGCATAGATTAGTAAATAAACAAAACATTTGACAGTAAGTATAACTTTCTGGAAGTGAAGACTTGAGATGAATCAATACACCTAGTAAATTGGTTAACAAATGCTTTTCTTTTCCTTCCCTTTGTTTTGGCATTCAAGTTTCCTTGTTATAATGCTTGTCATAGAACATTTTAGGTGTACCTGGTCACAGGTTCAATCCCTGACTGTGTCAAAACCCAGAATAGTAAATTTGATACTTGACAGCTTACTTGCAATACATTTAGAATAATAGGGTTATTAAAAGGAACATAGAGTAGAGGCAAGAATTTATAAATGGATAATTTATTTGACTTGAAAAAGCTTTCAAGCTTAACTGTCAGCCAAGCTAGCTTAGTTGGTTGCGTTCAAGTCTACTGATTGAGGAGTCGCAGGTTTGCTTCCCATCTGGGCATACATGTACTTTTTACCAAGTAACTGGTTAATTCAGAGATTTAGTCTTTCCAGGAACAGTGAGTAGGTTAACTGGCCGCAGTGATATTACCTATATAATGCGTTACTACAGCATTTAACCCAACAACAAAAAAACAATTAAACACAATGCACTTCAAATTAATATGGCACCCGACACTAACCTGGTTTCTCCACAACCAATATGACATACTAAATCAATCTAGTAGGGAAGTTGTTTCTACCTCTAATAATGGGGTAAGAGAGAAAAAACTCATTAAATAAAACATTGTTCAGACAACATACTACAATGTTGTCTTGAAAATGTAGATCACTATGTCTTTTACCTAAATTGTTTCACATAATGTCTACTGTGATTTGTTTATTGTCGCTCAGTAGTATTTATTGACAGGTCTATTATTCTACTGATTATTTTACAACAACAAAAATAGGGTGCGGCACCATGTCCCTTTTTTCCTGCTTCTCAGTTCATTTCAAATTTTTAGAATAACCAAAAGTAATGCTTGAACTTCCTAGCTTTTAAGCTAGTTTTAATGGCCACATGATAGTGTCAGCTTCCAAATCAGATGGTAGTGGGTTTGATCAGAGCTCAAAGCATGGATTTATCAGGTTATATTAATATAATCAATCATAATCATTATTGACAATTGTAGGTCCTTTCGGATAACTTGAGACAAATAAAACCATGGGCGCATTGCCTAAGCAAATCACGATGTATCGCTTTGAATCCTGGTACCCTTAATTTGATGTCATTCACTAATTCCTTTTGTTGTAAAAAGGGAACCAAGACACAAAGCGAAATGTAGCGATTTGCTTAAGCAACGCACCCCATATTTTATGTAAACAATGTCATGTGTTATCCTAAACAAGCTATAGCATACATTATTTTACCTGAGATTTCTAAAGGCTAAGAAATCAACTCATAAAAATAAATCATATAGTTGCATTTAGCCTAGATTATAATATTATATAGGAGGCAAGGATAAAAAAATAAGTAATAAAAATATTTTCACCAGCTGGTTTAGACTGAGACATTCTTGGACTAACCTATACTGACATTCAACATGTTTTACATTATGATTGAAGTGGTAAAAATCACATAAAACCATACAGTGAAACCTTTTATGGTGACCATTGTTAAAGCCCTTAAAAATTACTATGTGGGAGCCAAATAAGCAAAGCCTGGCTGCCGCCAGCAAAAAACCAGGTCAGCAGACACAACACATGCCGGCTGACCCGTCTCTTTGCTGTTGGCTGCTCATTGTCCAATTTATATCCTGAAATCCCTAAAATGAAAATGGATAGGTCTAAATTTTGAAAACGGACGAGTCCAATGTGAAAATTCAGCACTGAAAGCGTTAAGCTGCAACATTTCAACAATGTGTCTATATCTATAGCAACCACCTCTTCAAATTGAATACCTGGTTATTAATAACAACCATCTCTAAACAACAGCCATATCTTTCAAAAATGTACATATCCCTATAACAACCACATCTAAATGGCTTTAACTTTCTTACAACAGCCAACTACAAACAATAACAGTAACACAACTGCCTTTCAACAAAAACCTTCTTCCAACAAAAACTGCAATATTGCTTTAGAGCTAGAATTGATAATGGTGACAATGAGTTCAATCCATGATTACCTCCCTTTAAGTATTACAATTTTCTATATTAAAAATCTCAGTTGATATTTTGAACCTACTTGGAAAGAGGGTGAGAAAGTTTAATAATTTCTAATGTTCTTATTCATTTTTCAAGTATTTATTTGTTTGTTGGCATGTTTGTTTGTCTGATTCAGCTGTGTATATCAACATTATTTAGTTGTATACACTAGCCTGCGAACTCATTCAATCAGCTTTCCTGTTTAGACTAAGACTTGTTAGTTTATTTAGATATTTAAGTATTTTATTTACATTTTTACGGAAATTATGGCGGCCCTTTCAACTAACCATCTTTCAAGGACATTTTTAAGAGTACTCACTAACCCTTCTAGACATTTCTATCAGAAACATGTACCATTCAGCAAAAAAAGGGATTTGATAACCCCCTCACTGCAATCTGATTAAAACCAGATCTAAAATTTTACACTCGCATACTCCCTAATTTAGATCTGGCCTTTTCCAAACGAAGGTCACGTTCAGGTGACCTTTTCACGTGATGATAATTATGACGAAATTGTTATGATACGTAACTTGTTTACATCGTCTACGTCACGCAATTTGAAATGAGCCGCCCAATCGCAGACTGTGAATAATACTGCTGTTAAATAAGCATGCAAACCTTGGTCTAAAAATAGAAATTACGAAATCAAAATGTGTTTAATAGTGTTTTTGTCTAGATGAAAGCTACGCATTGATTGGTCGACACAAAGTTCATCTCAACGTGACCTTCCACGGAGAAAGTAGAGAGCCTGTACGACAACGCTTTACAGGATATCTGTTTACGGAGATTGGCCATATATATGCATGAAAAATTAAAATGCTGTGGTTTAATTTTTTATACCTGTACTTTTCATGATAGACAACTAATGTACGAAAGTATATCAGTCAGTAGGTTGGGTTTATTTCAATGGGTACGATTGTGAACAGAGTTTATCGAGTACCTCGGCCGACGTAATCAACGAATGCATAACAATCATTAGACAATTTATCAGTCTACCGCATTTAAATTTAGAAAAATTGTCAACAAGGAAAGCAAACAAATGTGAAAAGGTTTACACCCCGATATCAGCACTAAATCTCCCTTAATATCGTTTTTAAAATCTAATTGATGTCTAATGAAAAGGCTGATACAAAGTGAAATACAAATATAAAATGTATATGTATTAAAAGAAAATGAGTTCTTAACCTTTTTTCAACGACTTGGGACTTGTGAGAAAATTCATGAATGGACTCATTGATAATTTTGGGCCATTTTGACCATTAAAATCAGTCATTGACATACTTTTCTCTAGCAGTTGCCCAATATATCAAGATTTACGAATTAGTTAAGTTACTTAAGTTTAAAAATGAAAACAAGGCAGTTTGTAGAGGAATCATGATGGCTTCGAGTTTAACAGTCTAATTATGCAAAATAAACAATTTTGAAAAAAAATGACTCAGGACTAAATTAGGGGTCAAGGGGCCTTGCAGCTCCTTTTTATTGTACTCGTCATCAATGAAACTCCATCCTTAGTAGATAAATGCAATGATTCACTTTCAAGGATATCATTTTCATTGGGTATCAGTTAATTTCATCAAAGTTGAAATTTTCACTTCAAATAAAAAAAATTGTCGCCAAAAGCAAAAATCAACAAATCTTAACTTACATTATGTAATATTAGATATAGTAAAAATGATTAAATTCAAAACTCGATACATCAAAACTTTGAGCGGTTTTTTTCGTAATTCAAAATTTTAAATGAAAATTTATTATAAAATAAAATAAAAATCACTAACACTTGTGAAATTCATGATAATACCCCCATTGTAAATTTTCACACAGGGCGATTTGAATTTATATTCTTACATCAAAAGAGGAAATAACTTAATATTAACCATGACTAACAAGCTACGTGTGCAGTGTGCATGGCCGAAAAAAATCGCAACAAACTGCAAAAATGACACTCGGCACGTTTGATGTTGACAGGCGAGCAAAAAACGCTGACAATATTATCTGCATCGCCACAATACGAAAGCAGTCTGATTAAATAATCAAACGCCAACTAGATATATATTTTCATCGACAAAAATGATTACTAATCAAATATATAAAGTAAATTTGCAGACTATTACGTAATTTTTTTCCAATTTCTGTCAGGTTGAGCACTCTGCTAAAAATTGTTATCACAGATTCATAGATTTCATATCGGGCAATATTTTACACGGGCAAATCAAGATTTTCTAAAAGGTGTGTGAGGGGGTGTATCTAGCAAACTTTATCAAAGAATAGGAGGTTTGGAGATTGGAGGGATGTTCAACCCCTAAAATATTGAATTAATATTCCTAAAGTTCTAATAGTGGAATTAAACTGTCTACAGTATAACCTCTCTTGAACGACACCCACTGGGAAGAAATAGTGTATTGCTGTCCAGAGGTTGTTGCTCGACAGAGGTTTAATTCAGGTAAAATTACGCCAAAAGGAAATATAAAAAACTGCAGTTGTAAAGTCTCGGATTTGTTCTGTAGAGCCCAGCATAATACATACATTATTTACCTAAATTCATCAGCAAAAATACACATTCTTTTAAAACAACAAACATTTTATTCATACAGCATACTGTTATATCATATTGAAATTAGATCTCAAATATAACCACTGTACTACTTGCGGCACACACCCAAAACATTTTAAAGTTGCGTTTTGATTAAATCAAAGAATATTTTTGTTTTACATAAATGTTGAACAGCTTAATACTATATCTTGTTATACAATTTGTAAAAAGGAGCCAGCTATTTCACGACTAAAACTAAGTTTTTCCCCTCTGCAACTGAAACACCACAACTCAAAATGTAGAAATTACCGGGTATTTACGTAGCCACTTTTTACTATTCTTTCTCTACATATTGTTGTGGTTCCCCCACCCCCCCGACTGCTGAACGTACATTTTTTAACATTTTTCGATAACAATCTAATTTTTCACGCATCAAAAAAATTTATAACATTGTTTCATGCAGTGGTAACATCTCTCATGTACAGGGTTGAACTACACTTGACAGCTATGTTACAAAACAATGTAACAAAAAGAATAAAATGTAGCAAAAAGATGACAAAAAACAAAAAGAAAGATTGTTTTATTTAGATATACGTGATTATCTCGTTACAAGAATAGGTTGTCGTATTTCATGCTCCGAATTAACACATGTTGTAAATTAACAAGTGAAATAATTACATCTCTGTGTCGATTATTTGGTTTTTGCATAAAGAGAATTGAAAATTCCATTAAGAATATTATAAGAGCAAAGTCAATTATCAATGTACATGTACTGAAAATACTTTAAAGAATTACTCTTCAGATAATGAGCAATGATGAAAATTTAAGGGACTATTTCTTAAAATGTAGCAAATAGGTTGAAAGCAAATGTTGGGAATTCTTTTCATAAGTAGTAATTTGGTTTCTCTTAAGCTAATATTTGGGACTATCTTTCATAAAGAAGTAATTTGGCCTTTTTCTAAAGCAAATGTTTGGAACTATTTTTATAAAGAACTTGTGTATGAATACAGTTTCTCCAAAGCAATTGGTCAGAACTATTTTTATACATTAGTAAGTTGGTCTTAAAGAACTACTTTTTATTAAATTGTAAATAGGTTACATTTGGGCACTAATATGTGTGGGACTACTTTTTTTAAGTTGCAAGTTTATTTGACTCCACCTAATTTAGGACTATTTTTATGAAATAAAAGGCAAGTATCTAGGACCTAAGCAAGTCTGAGCCAAAGAGATTACAGGGAAAATGCATAGAAAAACATCAAATATTCAGTAATTTTAGCACATCATACATAAAATTGGTTCACAGTTTCAGGCGTATGTTTATTGAGGGTCATTTACAAATTTCACATAATTATTTTAACAACGATTTAAATTTCACTGCCTCAGCATAAATTTTGGTCGTGAAATAATTGTGAAATTTTAACGCAATACGACAAAGCATTATCAAATAAATGACAGTTATAAAGACTCTTAAATTTTCCACCATTTTCTTTAGAAGGCGTTTATTATAGTTTAAAATCATGAAGCCAAACCAACAGAATTTGTTAATTCAGCATTTTTAATAAGAGCCACAACTATGAAGATACCGACTTTACATTGCCAGGTAAAAAGGCCCTTTTTTCTGTCTTTGATCATAAACATTCCCTTCTTTGAACTTATAAACAATAAATTTACCCTAAACAACCACCCAGATCCCTATTTAGAAATATCCCTACCCACCAGGCCTTCCTTATCAGAAAAAAACTTGAAATTAACTATTTTCAAACAATTTTTTCATAATGTCCTAAAAATTCCTTTAACATAAGATAGGTGATTCATAAAATTTAGAATTTTCGTCACTTTTATGTAGTAAAAAAATTAACGAAAAATTAAACTTTTTCATAAATATGCCTTAAACGCATGACAAACTATGATGTGATGCACAAAGCACTATATGTCAAACAGTAGACAATTTCATAATTTATAATTTAGAATCACCGTAGAGTCACTGGCGAAGTGACATAGGTATGTTATGTAATTATATATGTATTAATTATAACGCTGTCATTTTAACGTTTGGGTTTTAAACGTCTGCACGCACCTTATATAATATTCATGATTAAATCTTCTAAAGTAAATACAGACATACTGTTAACTTTAAACATTTGCCTCACTGACACCAGACTTTTAAAAACTACAAGTAAAAAAGTAGCTCAACTATCTGAATTGTTGGTCAATGTTGTAGAACTCAAAGAAGAATAGGACACTGGTAGTGACTTTTTACCTAAAAGGAGGCCAAATTTAGGCCTTTCCACAATGGAGAAAACTGATGAAAATTCATATAGACATGACCAAAATTTTACTATTAATTACAGATAATTTAGATCCAAAATAGTCTAAATGTTATAGCAACCTTTCAACATCTATATGGTTAATCTAAACTGTTATAGTTAAGCATGGTGATCAAATCCTCTGCGCTAAAAAAAAATTTTATGTTCGAACATTCTCCCTCCTGCTCCCCCTTACACAAGGAATCCTAATGCACCCCTACATAAAAGCATTAATGTATCCATTATTATTCTATGAGCATACATACATAAAACTTAAAATATTATTTGCAGCAAATGTTAAATTCACACAATAAAAATTACAATTTCTCATGAATATAAAATGTGAAAACAGAGTCAAGCTAAATACATAACCATTGTATGAAGTCAATGTAATATAGACTAACATATGTAATAAACTTTAAATACTTCAGTAAATCATTTTGGAAACAATGGTTTTTGTATGGTTGGTTTATTTTTTCTCTTTTATGGTTCTTTTTAAGCTTTGTATTTCACTAAAAGGGTTGTTGATGTTGTTGTGACTTTCAAGTATACTAGCTATCATTACACTGCTTTACACAAGCAAATAATACGGACTGAATTTCATAAACAGTTCTTTAAACTTGTTTATGAAACATTCATGAACTAAACAAGAATAGTCTGATCCCTGACAAGTTCATAAACTGAAATTATTTACATGCCAATAGTTCATGAACTATTTAAGAAAAGGGGACAGCTCATGAACCAAAATTTTAATGAACATTTGATGGATTTGTGCCATTTTATCTTCATGATCAGTTCATGGAATGATCATGAAGATAAACTGGCACAAATTCATGAACCTGAATGAATAATTCATGAACTATGCATGAACTGGAAATGATCATTTTGCAGGCGGCATATTAAGAAAATAAGAAACAAAAAAGTATAATTTTCTAACATTAGTGAGACAACAATGACTATCTTACATGCTAGAGGCAAGACAATCACAGTCACACACATACATGTCCAATATTTCATGAGATCTTTGATGTCTCCATACGAAAACAATGTTTGACATTTTCAATAACACTACCTCTGTCCCCCCATTCACCTTTTATTGTGGTGACAAAATGAACATCCATGTGTACCATCACACAATATCATCTACCATTCATGATTCATTTAGACGTGAAAATAAACAATCCTGAATATGTTGAGTCGCGTCTAGACCGCCTTGAAAAGAAAATCGGGTAAATGATCTGTAATTTCAAAGGGAGATAATTTTGTTGACATGACAGTTTGTCGACAATAGGACACGCTTCCTAACTGGGTAGAAGTTAACGAGGCTTACAAAAATAGTGAAAAACTTGAAAACTTGATACACTCCCCAATTCACACATCATGGGTGGCTTTAAAATCACTGCCATTGATAAACGACAATGTACCTTGAAAAGAATGTGCGAAGATGGGTTACAACTACCTTACAGACAAACATAATTATAGTTGTTAACTGACTATATGATATGTAGTTAGATTTAGTACTGTCAAGTAAGTGACGCTAAAAACTGATCTATCTAACTAGTTAATATCAACTTACTTACGTTAGTATTTCACTCAGACTTTTTATTACTGTAGTGGTAACAGTCAATTTAAGAAAAAACAACAAAAAACTACTACTTATATGGTGGAAACGGATTTATTCAGGATGTCAACGACATTGATACAAATATCTAAGGTCTTAATAGTTTAATGTGGTTTTATGGCCCTTAAGGCCGCTCTTTTAACCATTTTTAATCAGGTTATGTCAAGTGACTACCCTCTTACCATCCAGAAGTATAAAATTTGCAAACTAAGCATTAATTCACCATGAATAAAACGTGGTAACCGATTAAGTCGTCTAATTAACTTTTTAAAACATAACATACTTGATAAAACGTTTAATTTATATACCTAATTTATTTCAACATAGAACATTCACAAGTTTGTATGTTTTATAAATTAACGAGTTAATAACTAGCCTACCTCTATGTATCTTTTGATAGCAGCCATTCTATTACAGTGATTAATTACTTGGGCTTATCATACCCATACATGACTCAGCCCTAGTCATACGACTTTTTTCCTTATTAAGCTGATATCACATTTTGAACATGGGCTTCGGGTCAAACTGTAGTAGCTACATTTAAAACAAAGAAGATATACAACTTTCTAGCATCCAGACCTTAGATTAAGTTATAAATGAACAAAAGTAGCAATCAACAAAATCACGCCATTTTACCTTTTAAATTGATAGGGTAGCCAATTAAATTGAAGTCTCTTAGAGTTGAAGTGTGGTTTAAAATCTGCTTCCATATATGTGCAGCTGACTTTACAATTTTATACCCTAGTTCCTGATCACTGAATTTATCCATTCGGAACACCTCGACCTTTCATGAATGAATAATCTCGGAAGGGTTCGTAGGGGGTCTTCACTGGATTTTTTGTGATTTTACTATCTACGCGAGGCGAAGCACGTACCGGTTATACAAAATAGTTCTTGCAGTATACACACAAATCTTTGTCAAAACTTATTTCTTTGTTTTAAATTGAACTAAATATTGTTCATCGATATCATTGAACTATGTAATTTCAAATTCACGAACTAATAGCGAAAATTCAGTCATCGCCTAAACGAAAGTGTATTTGTTTACTTCAACATTGTTTTTTTCCAAAATGGCGTCTAAATATGTCCGAGGTTATTCGTAGTGAATGGCCGAGGAGTTCCGAATGTGAATTTATCTTCTCTCACAGTCCCAATTTACATCTGGGTTGAGCGGAGAAAAAAATTAGCAGTGTCCCTAGTGGGGTTCCAACCAGGGACCTCTGGATCCCTAAGCCTGTGTCCAACCACTGAATCACTGCTCCTACATGTCCACAGTGAGTAAAAAAGATTATTTCAAGGGAATTCTTAGAGGAAGGTCCAAGAAGTTCTGACATAGTTTTTATTCCAATTTTCAACATTTAAGCAAGAATTTTGAAAATCCTGAATTAAAAGTGCAGAAACTCAACCCTAACCAGCAACCTACATAAAAAATAAAACTCACTGACTTAGTGAAGATCATACAAGGCCCAATAGCATGAAATGTCAATTTTACCTTAGCTGTATTTATTTTATTTTTTTGCACAGTAAAACTATGGATACCTAGACTCGCTAACTCAAGCAGTAGCAACAAGTCTATGGAATGGTAAGGTTTCATTCCCTGGCCTGCATACGTTAGTGGAGTTTAAGCCGCCCGGCTAGCTCATTTGGTAGCACGCAAGTCTACTGATCGAATGGTCGTGGGTTTGATTCCTGGGTAGGGCATACTGGTCATACGGGTGGAGATAGGTTAAGAAATTATTTCTACAGCCATTCTCCCTCCAACCAATAATTTTTAATTATGTAGGGCAGTTGTCAGTCACTGACGAAAGTATGCGCTTAGTAGTTGGTTAACAGCTAAAATCCAGAGATTTAGCCTTTCCAGGAGGAGTGAATAGGTTGACTGACCGCCGTTATACGACCTATAAAATGTGTTGCTAGGAGTTAAACCCAACAAATAAACAAACAAATAAACTTTAGTGGAGCTTGGTCATGAAATCATTTATAACTTTTGGAGGGCACTGTATATACCAGTGCATTGGCATGTTTCCCATATAAGGACAAAATTGTATAATGTTATGCACTGCATTGGTGCACAGCCAATTATTTATATAGATAGACCAGCATGGAACTAGTCTACAGTCCTTCTTTATTTACATGTAGTTACACTAGTTTCGCACCGACCAATGGATACAAGTAAACAATTTGTTATCAATGACTTCTAATCATGGATTAATTAAATTCATTGAAAACAAAATGACAATCCCTATAGGAGATTTTCAGGTCACAGAAAATCAGTCCACGCTCGGCATTTAACAGTTAATAACGGGTAGTTGAATAAATACACTTACTGCGCTCTAAGTTTGCATACAAATTATAGCAGATTGCAATCTCCTGTTCAATTTTTGTACAAATTTGTCAGGGAGGGGGGGGGGGTCGCAAGATGTAAAGAAAACTAGTTTCTTTATAATTCTGACAAGTAATTGGTTAGTCGAATGAAAGTGTCAACGATAATTCTCAAGTTTTGAAATTAATAGTCAAAATAAGTATTGAAATATAAAGAACTATACCCGATGTAAATGGTATTTAATTTTTTCAATTTGATTAGTTTGATGCAGTGTTCAATCTAGAATGGCCAGAGAGGGCTTGTTAGGCCCATGGACTTTAAAATAGGGGGCCAAGAGGAGAAATGGGGGTCATGCATAAAATAGAATGTGTTAACATGGATAAAAATTTATAAAATGGTAGTAAATGAAGAGAGAATAATCAGGAAAATGTCCGAGACGCAAGCTCCTCCCCACAAAAAAGGCCAAAAGAAAACTTGTGAGATACTTTAGAAAAAAAACAGTCAAAAAATCATTAATCTTTGAAATGTCAAGACAGACCCAAGGGACATTCAGACTACATGTATATTAAGAAAATTTTTATCACAATTTTCATCAGTTTCACACGACTATATATAGTTTAAAATGGACAATTATCACCACAAATCTCAAATTCTCGCACAACGATACAAAAAAATAGTGACATCACACGGCACAGAAAATAATACCCGCCCCAAATTAAGTAATTACATTAAAGGATCAAATCACAATTGAAACACCTTGAAAATTATCAATACTTCTGATAGAGTAAGAAACTCGCACATATAATGATTCACAACAAAAGACGACAATTTGACGAAATTAACTAAATTATCTAAATTTTCCCCGTTTAAAAGACGAACATTTCCCCGTTATAATGATAATTACTCCTCTCTAAAGTCGAAAACAAATCATGCACGCCTAATTCACCAATTTGCCGTCAGACATAAATCACTCGTCTAACAAAACGTCTCAATTTTACCAACAAAAATTATCGAGTAATTTTAAAAGTCAAACAGGAGAATAAGGTTTATTAAACCTTTTATGTAAATTAAGTTAAAGGATAAAATTAAGTTTAAGAGAGCAGAGCTAGAAAGTTAGAATATGTCTTGAGACAAGAAATAGTTACAGTTAATTTCCAATAGTTCATATTCGAAACTCAAATTTACGTTTTTATCAGCCAAATAAAGTTTGTTGGTACCAAATGCATCCGTGCAAAATGTAGTCATTTTACATTTTACGGCTGAAAAGTATGCAACACAGATCAAATCCTATTTTTCAGTGTGCAAACATGTTCATTTTAATCTTGTTCCATATGGGTACATAAGGTATGTTTTTCTGCTGGAAAAGCCCATGCAGGCTGGTCAATAACTCAAAGAGAAAATGATACAACAAAAAATTAATAAGGGTTATTTATACAAACAAGTGTTTCATCATTAGCCAATAGAGACAGACAGACAGATGACAGACAGACGCTCAGACGGACGGACAGAACAGACAGACAAACTGATGGACCGGCAGACAGACAGAACAGAAAGACACACAGACAGACCAGACGGACAGATGGAGGGAGGGACTGGACCAACAGACAGACACACACACAAATGCAGACAGAGCAGACAGATCGGACCTGCAGACACACAGACAGACAGACAGCCAATAGATACAGTCAGACAGACAGTCAGACAGACAGACGAACAAACCAATAAACATATAGAACACATAAATTACTCTCTATACCAAACAAAAACAACAAAATAAATCAACAACAGTATTTGCAACATTGTGTCTGGCCTTAATTTGTCTATACTGTTAATTTTGTATTTATCACACCATCGTAAGATTTGCTGACGAATCACTGACGAATAAGATTATCATTTATTACATGCAGCAAAAATATCGGGGAAGAATCTCTGCATATAAATATGATTATCATATAAAATAAATAATTATGCTAGAAAATCTTGCAAATCTAGGTTTCTATGTACGATTGTACAAGATGTACTGAACGACTTTTATGAAAACCTCTGAAAAAACAGCGGGAGGGATAAAAACAACATCAAAAAGCAATATAAAAGATTCTTGAAAAATTATTTTTTATCGTAATCCCATCTTTACGCAGTACTCAATTATACAGACTACTTATAAAAATGTAAAAAAATAACATAGTTTTAAGGTGAAAAGATAATTATTTGACAATTTAAACATCAGCACTTCAGATATTTTTTTGATAAAAAAGAAAATATTTTTGTAATATAGGCAAGTAGCAACAACCTTGACCCTTGAACCACTCTGAAGTAAAAGGTCAGTAAGGAGTCTTTTAATCTGTAAATATGAAATTGAAAAGGGTTTGGTTGTTAAAATACAGTTTTAAAGCACATGCAGTCAAATGGGTGGGTATGTTGTCTGGTAGGTGGGGGAGGGGTGACAAAATCTGCCAAAATTTCAAACACCCAGTCACAGATCAAACTTTGCAGTAATACGACACTAAACAACATTAATTTTGGCTTGTAACAAGTTTTCTCTCATAACTACCCATTAAAACTAAACAAGTAAATTAAATAAATAAGATACAGAACATCGAAAAGGTTTAATTGCCTAAATATTTTGCCAAGTAAGTTAATACCTGGATTAGCCCACCCATTTCAGGTAGTACTTTCCCACCAACTTTCTTTCAATGCTTATTATCTATGCAACACAAATAAACACATCAAATACAGAGGTTTCACTATTTCTTGGTTAAATTCTCTCATTATATACAAAATAATGAAGTTAATGGACAAGGAATAGATTGAATTGTTTAAATACCTTGCAATGTAAGTTAATATGCATATTTTGACATTACCCCACCCACTTAAGGTAACATAACCCCCATCTACTTTAAAATGTGTGGATAAAATAGCAGGTTATAAATTATCGTCAAACAAAAGTGTATCTTATATAAAAATCTAGATCGTCAAATATTCAAAACATTTAGACTCAATTAGCCACGCCCATATTAGGACCATTTCCCGATTGATCTTTTTCGACAAAGTATTCTCTAACTGATCTTTTTCAACAAGGCCAGTCACTGCCTTAATCTGCATGGGACATCTGAACTCGATACTCCACACTGTTTATAGATCAACGACCATAACTTGTCACATTTAGATAATCAAAAAATCCAGAGACAATACAAAGATACATGACAAAGGACAATTTATTGTCGTCAACTTAAAAATCAAAGGTCTTTATATCTCAAGTTCCATCAATTGTTTATTTACCAAGTTTATAACAAAAGCTTTGATGTTTGAAGACTTATTAATTAACGTGGATTGTATGTATTATATAGCCGGCAAGATTCAACCATACAAATACTTTGTTTTTTGGAACAATATCTTTGACATAATAATCCATTCAGATAGCGATAATTAACAAAAATTAGACTAATTAATATATTGTGTGTTTAACCTATAAACATAGCTAGCATTATTTAGGAATTTTGAATAATAACAAATTCATAAAGTATTTAAATGGGCCAATAATTTTTTGTCATAAATTATTTTTAAAAACAATGTATATGTGTACCTGATCATTTATTTCATGACAATATATTTTCATTTAAAAGAAGCTTTGTATCAAGAATATGGGTTAATGCCAATCTCACATTAACAATTAACAGATATCCTGTAAAGCGTTGTCGTACAGGATCTCTACTTTTTCTGTTAAAGGTCACATCGAGATGAACTTTGTTTCCACTAATCAATGCGTAGCTTTCATCTAGACGAAAACACTATTAATCACATTTTGATTTCGTAATTTCTATTTTTAGATCAAGGTTTGCGAGCTAATTTAACAGCGGTATTATTCACAGTCTGCGATTCGGCGGCGCATTTCAAATTGCGTGACACATACCATGTAAACAAGTTACGTATCATAACAATTTCGTCATGAATATTATGATGAGAAAAGGTTGCCTGAACATGACCTTCGTTTGAAAAAGGCCAGATCTAAATTAGCGAGTATGTGAGCGGAAAATTTTAGATCGGGTTTTAATCAGATTGAGTTAATGCTCATCTAGTCTACATTCTTCTTTATTCACATGAAGTAAGAATAGTTTAATTCAACCTATTAAAATAGTCTATTCTAAAACAAATAGTACAGAGCTTTACTTCTCGATTGCTATAATCAGTTGTCTTTCTCACTGTCCTGGACAGGGTTAGAATCTCAGGGCATGAGTTTTTCCTAAGTGCTAGCTAGGCACATTCCCTCACAACTGACTGAGAACCACCAACTTGATACTGAGGTCGGAAGGAAAATAGCCATACAAAATATTCCAAAATCAAATACAAGGAGGAAGAATGGCTGTAGAAATTATTTAATGACTAAACTCTTTATTTGGGAATCGAACCAACCAACATCAATCATTTGACGTGTGCCCCGCTGACTTAGTTAACCTGGTTTAGAACTATATTCGTAATACATTCAAAATTCCACCAATGTCACGTTAAAACATTCATACCAGTAATAAAACAAGTTTTATCAAAATGGTATGTCAAAGATAAGTAACAACCTAACTATCGCCCACTTACTTTCCTTATATACAAAGATAAAACAGTGCATTCATGTCTCGCATTCATAATGCACCATGCATAATGAAAGTGCATTATTTGGCACTTGGCCAAATATTATGTAGGTCAACGACTGCGTGCCACAATTTTCTAATTTATCTTTTTTTTCTCTATCTAATTAAGTACCTTTATGTCTGAAGAAGGACATTATATGATTTATATCATAAATGCTAAAATACCTTGCTTAAAGTAGGAGTACATCTTCATTACTATAATCATTACAAATACTAGTATTCATTTTGGCGCTTAGTTAAGGTAGCCATACAGAATCAGTTCATACTGACAGTTGGTTAAAGAAGGAGGACATTTTCCCTATTTTGGCTGATACTTGGTTATGGTAGCCATACAGAATCAGTTCATACTGACAGTTGGTTAAGGTAGGAGGACATCTTCCCTTTTTGGCTGATACTTGGTTAAGGTAGCCATACAGAATCAGTTCATACTGACAGTTGGTTAAAGAAGGAGGACATTTTCCCTATTTTGGCTGATACTTGGTTAAGGTAGCCATACAGAATCAGTTCATACTGACAGTTGGTTAAAGAAGGAGGACATTTTCCCTATTTTGGCTGATACTTGGTTAAGGTAGTCATACAGAATCAGTTCATACTGACAGTTGGTTAAAGAAGGAGTACATCTTCCCTATTTTGGCGAATACTTAGTTAAGGTAGCTGTACAGAATCAGACAATCTATGCATTGCCCTTGCTGCTATCTAAGTAGGTAGTCTATCCAACAACAAATTTAGGGGTCATGGGTTCTATTCCAAGGTCCCAGATATCAAATACCTCCTAGAACCATGGTCCTTAATTAAACCATCTATGACCCATCTCACTCCAATCTCTGTATCAAGTAGGACAGTAGTCAGTCACTGGTAGAAGGTAACATTTACTATTTAAGTACTAGAATTACACCTTCAATCTTTCTTAAGGTAGGAGTCAATTTTTAAAGCTTATAGTCTAAAGATGTAAGTCTCCCCAGGGAACCATTAGGTAACTATATACAATAGTTACATAAACTTAACCTACAATGTCACTGTGTGCTACCAGGGACTTCTTTTCACCATAATGTTATCTTGCCTTTCTATAGAAATTGTATAAGTACAATGTGTATTTTATAAAGTCATATTTTCCCAACTGTCTGGCTATTCACAATGGAAGCTTTTTTAACGTAATTTTGATGTTAAAAGCAAAAATCATCTTAATGTATTAAAAATTTACACCCTTTTAAGCAAGATAGATCGTTTTTGCTCTAAACCTGAGAATTCTTACCCAGTCATTAATAGTAATAACAAATATTGCGGTAAATCGATGAAAATCAAAGTTAGTCGAGGCAAATATTTACACAGCGTACATTGTATTGGTATAAAGTGATTTCCATCCAATCAAAAGGGTTAACGGATTTTTATTTGCCATTCATTGGTTAATCTACTACTTAGCTAATCTACGATTTAATTTCTTATAATAATAATTTTTCATATATATGGAGATAATTTCTCAACATTTTTACAACACATTGAACAAGGCTGAATTGAGTCATAAATCCATTGAAATGAAAATTTAGTAATGTTTTTACGATTTTACCACTCTGCTAGAGTTCTTTGTCCTTGATAACATTTGAACACTAGGTCAGAATGGGGGGGGGGGGGTATTTGAATAAATATAACGCCTAGAATAAACCCATATATTTGTACATAACAATATAGGGGTTAGCAGACAGGAGCATAATAATTATGATTTCATAATAAAATCATTTGTTTACTTTATCAACATGAAATGACAACTTCCAACTAACAAAGGGTCATAACTCTTACTAACAATGGGCCATATCTCCTACAAACAAAGGATCATAGCTCCTTTAATTGGTCCAATAAAAGCAAAAAGGGACCATAATTACTTGATAACCACTAAACTCAAATCCTAATTGACCTAAAACTGACAGAAACCCTTAATTTAACTATTTGGAAATCCTAACAGTTCAAAGACACCTCATGCGAATCATAAAAGCCTAGATTACCCTTGCTAGGTGCAAATTTTTAAAAAGTAACAAAAAAAGTAAATCTACAGTTATCATAGCTGCAGTTTGTGCAAATAGACCTGAGACAGATTAATACATTTATGTTTAAGTAACTACTCAACTATTAACTAATTCAATGTATGCAAATAATAATTAACTTGTATTTTTTGTCTAAAGTTTAATTTTTACAAACCTTAATGATACTAACCTATACCAAGTAGATAAAATATGGAAAAAAAACTTGATGAGTAAGATGTGTCAATGAAAGAGGTACAGTAAACTTTAATGTACTTCAGAGTTGTTGCAATGAACATGCATTATGAGTCATTTTAGTTTATTATTCAAGTGACTAAGTTTCTTCTTCAGGACAAGTGAAAGGAGGTGCCTCCCACACAGCTGAATAACACTCACATGTGAACCCTAGTCAGTCAACGTAAAAAATATATTGACTGGTCAATGCAAAACTAGTCCAGGGTTTGACACTAAATGTTTTTACCAGGGATCCCAAAGGAACCCCAAGTCAGTAATCCAGGGATTCATCCCTAATGTTAGGGATTCAAACAAAAAAAGACAAAACAAATGGATACAGATTTGCAGCCACTAATTGCAGTAAATAATTTATGGCTATTTTCAGGGATCTTGACGGAATGCCTTAATTGAGCACTGGGAAATCACTGGGATTTCTCCCAAGTTTAAGGGATCCTCGGAATCCCGGGACACTGTTAGAGTCAAACACTGTTAAGTCTACATCATTCGCCAAGTACATTTAGTTAGACAAGTTTTTTTTATAAATATTGCTTTGTAAAAAAACCTTCATCTACAAAGTACACTGATCGATAGATTTACAATATCAAAAGCATTACAATTTGTATTAAGAAATCATTATTAAATCGATGGTCCTTAAATTACAACCAAAAAAATTTCTTGCAAGTCATTCAATGTACTTCTAAAACCTGTATAAAGTGACAAGCAATTCCCATTAAAGTATAAATTTCAAAGTATTCATTTATAACGATATCACACGCAGAAAAAAACAAAAAAGGTATGAAACGAAAATTGGATTTCAAACAGGTGTCTCCTATGACAAATAAAAATCGTTTGTCTGCTAATCAACAAAACATTAGGAATACTCAAGTGGTTGATAAAATCAGCTCAGATGGAGATATATCCAATTAGTTTTCAATTAAGATAATGATCTCAGCCTGTCTTTCACATCATTGAGATTTTTTGCAGTTTTGTGACATTTTTTAACATTTTTAAACATTTTTTTCCCATTAATTGTTTTTCTTGTTATTTCCTACCCTGGTTATTTTCTCATTAAACATCAGAGCGTTGCAAACTAACTTATTTGTCAATCACTAGCCAATTTCTTGTTAATTTAAAGAATTCACACTGTCAGGGTGTATGTCCTGGTGAGTACCAGTAATTTGTACCCCACGTGTTCTGGTAACTTATACTTGATAGACCAGGATGAAACAGGAAGATGCATGAAAAATAAGAGTGGAAAATCCAAATGTCTGTGATCCCTACCTTGGACCCAGGCCATGTCAGATAATTACGGTTTCTTCCTGTGGACTTAAAATGGAAGATGGATCATGCAGAAAGAGCTACAGTGATGGCCCCGATCTCCCCGAATAAGCTGGCATTAATTTCGCTCCATGGTTAATCCTGGATGAATTTCAAAGTCAGCCAATTCAACATGGCTTATCCCGATTAAATGTGGTTCTTTACATGGTTGCTATGGTCATGGTCACAGTTTGCCCCAGTGTCCAAACCTGGACGTACCAGTCCTGGCTGTACACCTAGACAGTGTGAACAAAGCATATCTAACATATTTGTCAATTTCTAGTTGATTTCACATCAATTTTAATGGATCACACATAGATTTTAATTAGACAGACCAATTAAAATGGTAGCATTGTTTACATCAATCAAGCAAACACCTGTTTACAATGGTATCATATATCTGATATCGGTTCATGTATATTTGAGATTGGTTTCCGATATAACATAAAAGACAAACATGTAAACAAATAGTTTTGTTCTCGTAACACAGGAGCCTTTTATAGCGAGTAATTTTTTGTCGACATTTTTTTAAAATTAGTATCAAAATAGAGGATCCCTTCATAGCGTGTAATTTTTCACCGACATTTTCAACAAGATAAGTATCATATTTTAGTACAATAACACTCAAGTAGTACTAGGGGTACAAACTACTTTCATATTTTAGTACTCAAGTGTTAATTTATTCAAAAAACAGTCTATACAGTATACTATCTAATAATTTTAACTGCAATCAGTACTTGATACCCAGAGTGTTTTTCCTAGAGTATAATGATAAAAATATTAAAAGTACATTTCATCATTCATGTACTTATTACTGTCCTTGAAATTGCCCGAAGTCCATGATATGAATTATGAACTTCCTGAAGTTCATTTCATGAAAATGCAGATCTTACAAACCACAAAAATAGATATAAAAAATCTTAAAATTTTTAGAATTTTAAATCAGAAGTTCAAGAATATTATGTTGTTTTTTTTTGAAGTGGAAGGAAAAACAATCATTGCCTTAGTCTACTAGCCAATGTAAACAGGTGATCCACTTCATCATGCACAAAATACACCTAGTCATTTATGTTAACAAGTTACTAGGCACATACTTCCAGTATTCAGTACCTGACAACTGCCCTATATGATTAAGAATCAGTGGCAGGAGGGAGAATGGCTATAGAAATTATTTAACGATCAAACTCCAAACGATTCACTTACTAGAATAAGTATGGTACTAAGAATGTATTATATACCTATATTATGTATTATAATACATTATATACAGTATACAATGACTATGATTAGGGATATCTAATCACAAAATATCAACATCTGATCTAACGCTTATTTACAAACATGATTATCAATTAAACAAAAAATAATTGAAATTCAGGACTAAATAATGTAACTAAAAGATCAAAGGTACACCTAATGTCAAACAACAATGAATACACAAATTTAGTTTTTTTTCAGATTTGACGTCTTTTTGAAGACATCATATTATACAAGATAATTGACTACTACAAACAAACTACGGGAAATATCAACTCTAAACAAGTCTTAAGTTAGTTATCTTCCAGTAAATTGAGTACAAAAGTATGCATGACTCAAAATGGAACTTTTTTTTTCATTACAATTTTCTTAATTTTTTCCATGGAAGCATAAGTTTAAGTTTCTTGGGAAGGTTTAGTGAGTACTGTTAAGGAAAAGTTTCTAAGCCAACTGGTAAGGTGAGTAATTGATAATAAAAAAGGTAAAAAAATGAGTTTAAATATTATTAAAAATTGCTGCACCATTTCTATTCTGTTATATACTGGGTATGACTCATCTAATTAATTGATAAAAATGCATGCATATGAGTGCACCCCACACACATGCAAACAATGTATTAATAATAGATAAATATGATATTTATTGCTGATTAATATTGAACTTGGCACTCAATTAATGTCCGAGGCACTCAATTAAAGTCCATATGAAATCATAACAAGTAGCTAGGGCTGTGGAGTTGAGCTAGTGGCGATCCAATTCGAACCACAATTCATGTGAAGTGATTCAAAATGCTCTGTACAGATCCAGTTTACCATCTTTGTCCCATATCTTGCTATTTTTAACATTAGAGAGGGGAGATTTAGTGTTTTATAAACCAGACAAACACAAGTAAAAGTGAATGGATATAGTATTTATTTCGGCCACAGGTGTTTATTAAGTCTGTCATTCAGTCAGTTGATGTATAATCCCCCCAGCGACAGAATCATCCCATTTCTTACAACATACTAATTACTAAAGTCGTCAAGATAAACACTTGTGGTTGACCAAATAGAGTAATCTATATAACTGTGAGAAAAAAACCTTCAACAGTAATAAAACTAGGTTATAACGATTGTTTGTTTGCTTGGGGCCATCAGCCAAAACAAATACGGCTACTGTTATATCAGCTTCCATTAGTAGTAATCCTTAGGTTTAGATACAATCTGATTAAAACCCGATCTAAAATTTCCGCTCGCATACTCGCTAATTTAGATCTGGCCTTTTTCAAACGAAGGTCACGTTCAGGCGACCTTTTCTCATCATAATATTCATGACGAAATTGTTATGATACGTAACTTGTTTACATCGTCTACGTCACGCAATTTGAAATGAGCCGCCCAATCGCAGACTGTGGATAATACCCCTGTTAAATTAGCATGCAAACCTTGGTCTAAAAATAGAAATTACGAAATCAAAATGTGAATAATAGTGTTTTCGTCTAGATGAAAGCTATGCATCAATTGGTCGAAACAAAGTTCATCTTGACGTGACCTTCCACAGAGAAAGTAGAGATCCTGTACGACAACGCTCTGCAGGATATCTGTTTACAGAGATTGGTTTAGATACGGCAAATTGTTCAATAAGTCTTATAATACTTATTTATTTATTGGAGTTAACGCCGTATCAACACAATTTTAGGTCATTTCACGGCGTCCAGCGCACCAAACCTAGCTTTCCTGGACCCTTGTCTTTAACCAGTACTCACCTACCCTTCCACAAGGCCGGAAACTTCTCCATATTATCTAATCAATGGAGGAAAATCGACATTATTGTCAAATTTTCATGGAAGGGTATAACCTCCCCGGGTGGGATTCGAACCCGCACACCCTCAGGCACGAGTATCCAAATCCCGGCGCGCTACCAACTGCGCTATGGACCCAGGTGTCTTATAATACAATGTAGAAGCAATTCAAACAGATTGTCTATATTGGTATCAATCTTATCAAATTATTCACTTTGTATCTTCAAGATATTCGGTGCTACAGCGCCTTGAAGTGCACTGCGTGACAGTATTGTTCAGAGCTATGACAAAATTTTTTCTTTAAGGATATGACACAAATTATTGTACTTTTGTAGGTATCATACATAGTCAAGGCCAGGGCTCGAATTTAAACTCCCTTAATGGCAAAATGCGAGTGGATATTGAAAATTGAGAGTTACTTTTATTTAAACTCACAAATTTTTGCAAGTTGAAATCACTGCAAAAATATTATTTCTAAACTAATGAGGCTCAAATCAGCATTGAAACTGCCAGACAGAGCGATGGTACATCTATCCTACAAAAATGCACTTGCCACTATCAAGAATCATCATCACCAACATAATCATCAGCGGCCATGAAATCATCACCATCAACCAACCAATGACACACCATCAGCAAACAGTACTTAACATTAGTTTCAAGCAAACAGAAAACACAAAAAAACAACAAAACACCACCAGAACGTAATTTTATCCATAAAGCAATTAAAGTAAAAAAAAAAACCTCCCATAAGGTAGTGCAAATCAAATAAGACCTGGGTATGTTAGTCAATTAAGTGTCCTGGAATTCTCTACTAGGGATGATGTTTCCATCATTAAGGAGATTATTTGCAATTTCTGTGGTAGTTCATTGATAACATAAAATGCTAAACAATCATGAATATAAAAGTTCAAATTAAGAACTAACAGGTTACTGACTTTTCTCAAGGTAATGCAAAATTTACAAAATATAGATAGATTTACCCGTCAGCAATAAAAATATATTAAAGGGGCATAACTCAATCTGATTAAAACCTGGTCTAAAGTTTTCCGCTCACTAACTTGCTAAGGTATGACAGCGATCTACAGGGTATCTGTAGATTGGGCATAACTCTGGTGTCTATTGGTTACTGGAACATATTATGTTTTATAATAATGGACACTAGCCCATCAATATGAAATCAGTTAATTTCACTAGCTCTAATCAGCTTTCACTAGCTCTGGGCTTTGGGTTAGTTGGCTAAGGTGATAATTGACATTCCTTCTCATTAAAAATCACCTTTCAATAAAATATGTCTCCAAAATGACCACCATCTCTAAATAGAAGCCATGTCCCAATAACAGCTATCAGCCAATAACAGTTATACAGGCAGTTGCATCATGGTTTGCCAGTATGCACTATTACTGGTATGCAGCAAAAAAAAACAAAATTATCATAGAATGTAATAACAGAATATAGGTTTCTAATCCATGTATAACATATGAGATATCACTTAATTCAAGGAAATACAGTTAAACCTGTGGACCCAGTCACCTGGAGCAATGGTCCAGTAGTAAGATGCGCAAATTGAGAGGTCCCCAGTCCAAAACCTTACTACGGGTTCTGCTAATTTCCATGAGCAAGAAATTTACTTACAGTTAAAATTACCCACCAGTTCCCAAAAGTGGGTCTTTTTTGATGGTCAGACACTTTATGCCAGGTGTAAATGGGCACTGTGAGGGATTGCCTGCCTGAAGTTGATTTCAATGATCATACAAAATTGTAAAATCACTGATAGAAGCAGAATTTAAAATGCACATACCCTTTTTAACTTTAAGGTTTTTGCTGAACCAGCAATTCTTATGTGTTTTGTTTATAATGCATTTAATTCCACTATATCAACAGTCTGAGTTGCACGAGTCACTCCATGTGGCAGCTAAATGGTTTAATAGATATATATGACATAATAAATTTGTATATTACATGGCGACAAGAAAACATGAAAACTACAGAGTGATGCCTATTGACATTAGTCTTATAGACATAATTATGACAGAATGCACTTATGTAAACCTATTAACTAATGGAAGCACCTGTCTCTGGTCAATGTTACAGCCAGACAGGCTTATCCGTTAATGACATATAATAACACTATGCTTTACAAAGTTTTCAATAAATAATCATTTATGACTAAAATTTCACAATTAAAGCAGATTATTTCGAACCAAACAAGTC
Organism: Mactra quadrangularis; assembly: GCA_025267735.1. Taxonomy (NCBI): domain Eukaryota; kingdom Metazoa; phylum Mollusca; class Bivalvia; order Venerida; family Mactridae; genus Mactra; species Mactra quadrangularis. The sequence goes on along the minus strand of CM046310.1, from coordinate 20,931,901 downwards.
TAAATGTAATAGCCACCATTCAAAGTCTGTTTTTGTTTGTGACAGGGTCAGATGCATAAATTGAGGGTTTAGCGGAAAACGGTCGTAACTCAGTTATTTCTTATATTGAGTTACAACCGTTTTCCGCTAAACCCACGAAATGTGGTTCTGCAAGTACACTTTACGAGAGTAAAGCGTTTAAAGACATTGACTCTAGAAAATAAAAGCGTTGTGTTGAAAAAATCACTCAGCACTACCAGCCTGAGCTTACCAGGCAGGTGGATTATATATCGTCAGCTCAGACAGAAATACAGAATATGATTATCACTCAGTAATAACACTTACGATGCAACTTTGTTTAGCAAACTGTGATAAATCAAAACAAAACATGAAGTTTGCATAAAGAATGACAACAAAAGTAGCAATGTAGCAGCAAAAATTGAAAAAAGCAGCAAAAACTCAAATTGCAGCAAAACCTAAAGTGGCGGGAAAAACTGATGAAGGCAACATAAATACTGATAGAATGTAATTTTATGGAATGCAGATTTAATAAGTATAATACTATCAGAGTGAATCATGATTACTTTGTATTATGGGATATATTATACTAATTGAGTGACTCATTAGTTACGATTTATCATGCATACATTGCAGTATGGGATACACTGTATTTATCATGGTTTAAATAATGAATAGGGCTGCGGATATTGAAATTTGATAATCAAAAGATGGGGAAAGCTTTTAAATAGGGGTCTAACTTGGGTCCACCTTTTACTTTTTTTAAATAAGTTTAAACAAAGAAATAAAATTTGATAATTTTGCCCTTACGCTCAATGTTATTTTTTATGAGAATGCACTTTTTTGTTTCTCCTAAAAACTAAAATATTGCAAGTTATGACAGTTTTGCAGACAAACCTTGATTTTGACCTTTGACAAGACAGTCACATATAAATATATAACTAAACTGAAATAGTTACAGCAGTTAGGGCGGGTGCCCTTGATTTAAAATTGACAGTTAAATATATATACTAAAGATAAAAAAGTAATAAAAAAACAAATAAATATGGCATACAGACAATTACAACTATTATAATATAATATTTTATACTGTACGAAATATTATATCATATATCAAAGTGCATATGCATTTAAGTGCTTTATTGCATAGCTTACATACCATAATATAACGTACAACCCACACAGCTAAGTTACGTAAGTAACTCATAGTTTAAGTTAAATCAGAGGAGACAGCATGCTCGACTTAGTAAGTGTTTGTCACAGGAGATGTGGTTGATGATAAGGCACATACATATTTTAAAATTTGAAAATATAACCTTAACAAATTCAAAGAAAAAAAAAAGAAATAAATAGAAAACTATAAGTTCAAGGGGGATAACTCTGAAAAAATGTATAAGGAGTTATGAATCTTGTCACATGAGATGTGGTTGATAATAAGGAACATATATCTAAAGTTTGAAGTCAATACCTGAAGAAATAAAACAGTTGCAGTAAAACAAACATTTTTTAAAGAAAACTCTAATTTCAAGGGGAGATAATTCTGAAAAAAATATATTTGGAGTTATGAACCTTGTCACATGAGATGTGGTTGATAATAAGGAACATATATTTAAAGTCAATACCTAAAGAAATAAAACAGTTGCAGTAAAAACAAATATTTATTCAAGAAAACTATAAGTTCAAGGGGGATAACTTTGAAAATAATGTATACGGAGTTATGAACCTTGTCACATGAGATGTGGTTGATAATAAGGAACATATATTTAAAGTTTGAAATCAATACCTAAAGAAATAAAACAGTTGCAGTAAAAACAAACATTTTTTAAAGAAAACTCTAAGTTCAAGGGGAGATAATTCTGAAAAAAATGCATTCGGAGTTATGGACCATGTCACATGAGATGTGGTTGATAGAAAGAAACATATATTTAAAGTTTGAAGTTAATATCATAAGAAATAACAAAGATACAGAAGAAAGTATTTTACTGCACAAAAACTTTAATCTGTGCACAAAAACTTCAATCAGTTCAAGGGGAGATAATTCTTGAAAAAATGTGTTTGGAGTTATGGACCTTGTCACATGAGATGTGGTTGATAGTAAGGAACATATATTTAAAGTTTGAAGTTAATATCTTAAGAAATAACAAAGATATAGAAGAAAGTATTTTACTGCACAAAAACTTTAATCAGAAGTGTGGACGCGGACGCGGACGCCGACGCCGACGCCGACGCCGGGGCGAGTAGGAGAGCTCTACATTACTTCGTAAAGTCGAGCTAAAAAACTTAAGTACAGTTTAAAGTCAGCTTTCATATATATTTTAAGCTGAATTTACAAGTTTTGTATGCTAACCCCTGCCCATTGAAATCACCTTCAAGCTGATGACCTTCACAGTACCCATGTACACCTTGGTTGAGTGAAACAGTAGGTAAATTTCTTGTACAAGGAAATTAGCAGTGCCGCTAGTGTGTTCGAACCAGAACCTCTTGATCCTTAAGTAGAAGGCCTACCACAGGACCACTGCTCCAACATAAAGTATTTTTATCACATATCTCACATACCATAATACTTGATACTTTCATCCCACACAGATATTAACACAATTAAGAGGGCCAACTCAGTCAAAGTTTAAACATGTATGAAAATCTATAAAGCCAAACAATGGGGAAGGGGTAATAGGTCAAGGAAGGGGTTCATGGGACAAGGACATCCCCTTCACATCTGCACACTGGAACTTGATAACAAACAGGAATAAACTCAAGTATGGATGTACTTTAAGACAGTATGAATAAGTGCAAATTCAAGAAATTTGATCTCCGACACTTTTGACCACAATGAGCATGCTAATAAAGTGGAGTTGAGAAAAGATCCCACAAAGTAAATACCTCAAGAAATCTTGGATTTAAACAACTCTAAACCACAATGATAATGACTAAAAAGACATGTCAGAATGACTCTATCAAAATCTTAAATATTCTATTAAAATTCAATTTAATTTGTATAATGTCTACTTTAGACTACAAGTAACTTACAAGAGGGCCTGCTATGACCCTAGATTGCTCACCTGTTCTCAAAAGTGTAATATAACTTGAATATTGAACAACAAAGCTTCAGACCAAGCTATGCTATGATTTGACCTAGTGAACTACATTTTGACCTAGTGACCTAGATATTGACCTAGTGATCAACATTTTTACCTAGTGACCTCAATTTATACCATTCTTGGCCCAATGTAAAACTTGTCTGTGATTTCTTGACCTATTGACCTAAAATTGACCTAGATACCCTAAATTGACATAGATACCCTAAAATTGACCTAGATTCCCTAAAATTTGACCTAGAGACACGAATTTTACCAAATTAGGCACAATGTGAAACTTGTCTAAGATTTTATTGGCATAATAAAGCCTTTAGACTTAATTTAAAGAAATTGGGAGCATTATAAGACTTCTAGAGTGCTAACAATAAAAGAATTTCTTGCTTAGGTGACAACGTAGGAAACACAAGGTTGGGCAACATAGGAAACACAAGGTTGGGCAACATATTGGACAAACCAACCACAACTAAGCCTATCTTGAGAGCTTCTAGCTCAGGTGAGCTAATAAAATAATGAATTAAAAACTTTGAGTGTCTAATAAAAAAATATAATATATCAATATTTGTTCATGAAATGACATTAAGTGAACATGTCCTATACAAATAATTATATTTAAATACAGTAGAATCATGTAAGGAAATCACCTCTCATAAATCGTGGGTTTAGCCTGAAAGGGTTGTAACTCACTCTTTTCTTATATTGAGTTACAACCATTTTGCCTAAAACCCACAAAATGTCGATTTTTCAGGCAAGAGTATAACCATCCCAGGTGAGGCTTGAAATGGCAACCTCTTTCGGACATAAGATTTGAAATTCAGCATATAGCCAATAGTTATTTTATAAACTCAGGCTAGTTGAAACGTTTGCCCATTTCTATAAAACAATAAATCAGGCTAGTGCTCGAGAAAACTTAAAGCGAAGACTGGATCACTGTTGCATTATGGGTCGAAACAGCAAGTGTTTTAAGTATTGAGGTTTAACTATACTAGAATACTTAAAAATTAAATTTAACAATGTTTATTTTAAAAATATAGTAATAGAAAATGGTGAGTGCTTTAAGTAACTATACTTCCTGACATAGTAGAAGGTAATCAAATGTCTATGAATTACTGTAAAGCCTGTCTTTATCAACAATCCCTTAACAACAGCCTCCTAATATCTATCCACTTCAAGAATTTATAAATAAAGTCTTTATTATTATTATTATTATTATTATTATTATTATTATTATCATTATAAGAAACAATAAGTTATGCAAGCGCAGTCTTCCAACAGGCTAGACAGGGGCCAGGTATGAGCTAAACAGGAGCCAGATATAGGTCAAAATGGGCTAGACAGGGGCCAGACAGGCCAAGGCTGTTATGAAAGTACAAGAACATGCATGACTGATTAAACAAGCTAAATTACATATATCAATTTATTTTACATTAAAGATTAAATTCACCATGCTACTATAATAAATCAGTGCAAAACTAGGCAACAACCTTTTTTCTTTACATGTAGTTACACTAGTTTTGTTCTCACCCATCCAGATCAGTTTCATTACAAAAATAGAGAATTGTAGCAATTTTAACAGTTCACCACCCTCCAGCTTTCATTGTCCAAAAAATACCAACATTTGTATTGTACACACCACAGGTATTGTTGAACAGAAGTAAACTGGCACTTGATTAATTTCTGTTTGAAATTGTAACAAGCTCGTTTATACCTGTCGCTTATATGAAATGACCAAAATATTGGTTTTAAACATTCATATGATTAACAAAGTGAATGTTGTATTAGTTGTAAATTTAGATCTACCTTGGTGTGACTCAATCCACCAACCCCTTCAGGACACACAAATTTAAAAACCTACTGCACCATGGCCCGAAGGTTTTCGATAAGTTTTTTTGGGGGGGGACGCTGTAGCAACACATTGTATAGGTTATATGACGGCGGTCAGTTGACCTACTGACTGTTCCTGGAAAGGCTTTATCTCTAAATTTAGCTGTTAACCAACTACTAGGCGCATACTTCGGTCAGTGACAGACTACTGCCCTATATGATTTAGAATCCGTTGCCTGTGGGATGTACACCAAGTACAATATACTTAGCAAAGCAAGGAAGGGGGAGTAAAGTTTTTGAATTATTTTTCACTTTATCAAATATCCAACAATCTGATACACTATCGTACCACAATACAAAAAAAATACAATGGATACTTGTAACTGATACATGTTTTAAAATTTATTTGATATTTATGTTAATAACTTTCTTTAATAATTGTTTTGTGGGGGGGCAAGTGAGCCAAATTTGGGATTGAATTCCTAAATACTTAGACATTACTAACATTTTTATTTAAATTTTTAAGGACAGGCACAGAAAAAGTTAAGTACAGAGAGAAAAAAGTCATTCAATAAGAAAGAAACAACTGTTTAAAAAATACTGATAAAACAAGATATAAAATGTGGAAACCACATTAATGCCAGATTTTGGATTTTTTCGCAGATGGGGAAAATTTAGATCAATTGTATATTGTTACAAAAGAAACTTTAACACAAAAAAATACAAAGGGAAATAGTCCATAATAGAGTTGCGGTTACTTTCTAATTCTGTTCATTACATGGTATGTTATCATTGTATGAAGTTTCATAAAGATCTGACAATAAATGGCTGAAATACATGGCAAAGAAAAAAAGTTAAAACAATTGTTAATGATATAGGACACCTGCCCACCCAAAGGCCCTTGAGAGAACATGTTATTGAATATCTTGATTCATGAATAGTCTGTGAACGAAAAAATAATCATTTGTTATTCATGAGCAAGTTCATGAATACATGTAATTCACAAACTATTCATAAAACTCATATGAAGTTTATTCATTATATAGACTGAGATTGTTTTGTAAAAAGACGCCAAAAAATCACTGCAATGATTAACTGTGTATAAGAGAACCAACCTACCAAACTAACTTCAAGAGAAATCTTATATGGAGACCCAAAGAAGAATGATCTCAGATGGGTAGACTGGTTACAATTGCATCGGAGACAAAGAACCCAACATTTTTATTTGTCTTTTCACTCATCCTAATAATTTATTACCAATGTCATGTAGTGGTAATCTGATAACCTAATTAACATTAAACTTATGTACCAAATACCCCTGTACCCCTTCTTATCTTATCACTATCATACATTAACTTATAACTGTCACAAATATTTCTTTCAAACAACATTTGAATCCTGACAAGATTTGAATTTCATTTCACAATTAGGGTCTCCGGCAACATTTAGAAGTTAAGAAACATTTTAGAATTTCTGAGATTCAGGTGACATTTTGAATTTCAGACAACATTTAGAATTTCAGACAACATTTTGAATTTCAGACGACATTCTGATTTTCAGACAACATTTTGATTTTCAGACGACATTTTGAATTTCAGACGACATTTTGAATTACATTTGACATTCTGATTTTCATAGGGCATTCAGATTTTCTGACAACATTTTGAATTTCAGACGACATTTTAATTTCAGACGACATTTTGAATTTCATTTACATGCAATTTTGAATTTCAGCCGACACTTTGAATTTCGGGCAATATTTAGAATTTCAGAGGACATTTAAAATTTCAAACGACATAAAGATGACATTTAGAATTTCGGTAACTATATTAAATAAGAAAACAGCAATCAATCCTCTAACCTACCAAAATCCATTCAATTTCATTCTTCCAACTTCTACAACAACAAAAAAACCTAAACACACAAATTGCAATTACTTATCAAATAACGCCTGCCGGGAGACAATTTCAAATGAGGCTTAGTTAGTGTCTATATCTCATTAAATTACTTGGAATCAAGTCTCAAGGAGCACCCCATAGGGAATTGTTAGACTTATCAAATGATACATATTAAATGTTGCCAAGCTCTGGTGTTGCTTTAGGATGAGATTATATTTATGGATTATATTTACCAATACAATATTACAATGTGATATATTTATGGATTATATTTACCATTACAATATCATATTTGATAATTGATAATATTACTTTAAGCAATTGATAATATTTATGGATTATATTTACAAAAAAGAGTAAATTTCATACATTTATGGGTTATGTTTACCAGTTTTTTAATAATATTTATGAACTATTTTTTACCAGTACAATTATAATTTTTGTATATTAATGGACTATTATTCACCATTGCCTTATTATATTTATGGAATATGATTGCCTTTGTTTTATCATTTTTATTGATAATGGTCAACAATTTCTAATTTATTTATGAATTATTACAACAAATATCTTATTATATAAATGGATCGTATTTACCAATTCTTATATTCTTTATGGACTATGTTTAGCAGCCTTGTATTGTAATATTTTTCGGTACAATTAGCAGCGATTACCCTTAAAAAAGGATTTTTGACATTAAAATCATGTAGTGCCACAATGGGTAATATCTTTATTATTTCTGATCAGCAGATAGACTTTCTTTAAAATCTCGCCACAGTGTGATTATTATGCCATCAGAGTATTACATACTTGCTTTGTCAGGAATTACTAGGTAGCCATAATGTATAATAACCCATAATATAAGGATACTGCAAGAAAAGCTAAGAAAATTACAAAAAATCAACAAAATGTCAACAGAGAGTTGTCCTACATAGAAAGGAAAAAAACCCCAAAAGGATTCTGGGAGAGTTTGTAACATATTAGTAAAAAAACTACTATACAAAACACAAACTTAGGTCAGGCAAACAGAACCAGCAACAAAACTGCCATATCTTCAATATAGTATTAAACCAGTCACAAAATTAATGAAAATCTGTTCATTATTCAGTAATAAACTCAATGAAATCTGTCTTAATTTCACTGGTACATACTTAACAGACAAGACGGTTTTATAGCATTAATTTTCTCATACATATTTATTACATATGTTAAACTAAGCTATCTGGAGTTTGTTACATATAATAGACAAAACTTTGTTCCCCAATTTTGCTTTTTTATGACTTTCCCTCTATTTCAGTATTTTCTTATCAGTTATAAGGCTTTTCAAGTTCTGAGAAATTAATTTCACTTTTGAATTTTTTGCATATCTCTTTTAGGCTTTTGAAGTCATCATATTAATTTCAAATTCAAATTTTATGGGTTTTGAAGTAGCTTAATTACATTAATGGGTTGGGATAAAATCTCATGCTAAGATGTTTAGGCTTTGCCTGAAGAAGTCAGATGTAGGGGATTTGGCCCTGCCCAACCATTAGACAAAACCCTGGGAGCACCAAAGGTAAAAGTTAAGTAGAGCCGCCCAGGCTTTGTCATAGCACAAACAAGCAGTACTGCCCTTCCATCATGAATGCAGGCATACAGAAATACCAAGATAAAGAAGAACACCTGTTGACTGAAGCGTGCAGGGCTGCGGATGTCAGTGTAAGGCAGTAAACAATATTTTACCATGTTGTATCAGTCACCACAATTAACCCAAAACCAAAAAAAAGCACTGATAAAATGAATGGTGTAAAATGAAAATTAAAACATTAACACTTATAAATAATCAAGAGATAATGATAAAGACTTTATTTATAGAGGCAACACAGGCAAAGCCCAATCTTCCCAGTGAACAGCCAACAATGTACAAATTTTAATGTAATTTAAACAAGGCATAATCTCAATTACAATCCCCCATCAAGAGAAACATTAATTCATAAAACCTATCAATATTCATCAAAAACACATAAAAATGTCAAAAACTACAATTGTTTCATTAAAACCACAAGTAATGGTCCAGTTAAGACTTATTAAACAGTCAGACCAGCTAAGTACATGAAATATATTAGCCTATAGGGAAAAGTACACCATCTTCAGATCAAAGTCAATGAACAAGGCGCACATGAAAGTCTTCATTTAAATTCCTAATTATTTTATCATTATATTAAAATTCCTAATTATTTTCACATAATATTTTAATTTTAGATAATTAAAAGAATGCTCCTAAAGTCAAACAATTACAATAACTGTTCCAGACGGGTCAGCGCAAAAATAGTCTATATCCATTTTTCTTTACACTTGGTTAAACTAGTTTTGCATTCACCCATCCAATTACTGCTCCCAGAATATGAAGACCACACATTTATCACCCAGAAACACATTGTTGTTCTAATTAAAGGCGCCTGTCTTTTATGATCCAATCCAACCTAACAAAGCCAGGTTCAGTAAAGAATTCTCCTATTAAACCTACTGGAAATTGGTCCTTTTTTGTCTTAGTACCAAAATAAAAATCATACCATTTTAACAGGTCAAATTCAACTGAAAGTCAAATCTAAATCCTTTGAGAAGAGAAAATAAGAAATATATAACCAAATACTGATCTCCCAGTACTGAGCTCGTAAAATAAGATCTAGGAAACAATGAGGATGTTTTCAGATCAATCTGATTTAAACCCGATCTTAAATATTCTGCTTGCCTACTTGCTAATTTAGATCTGGCCTTTTTCAAACGAGGGTCACGTTCAGGTGACCTGTTCTCATCATAATATTAATGACAAAATTGTTATGATACGTAACTTGTTTACATCATCTATGTAATGCAATTTGAAATGAGCCGTCCAATCGCAGACTGTGAATAATAACGCTGTTAAATTAGCTTGCAAACCTTGGTCTAAAAGTAGAAATTATGTAAACAAAATGTTATTAATAGTGTTTCGTCTAAATGAAAGTTACGCATTGATTGGTCGACATAAAGTTCATCTAGACGTGACCTTCCACGGAGACAGTAAAGATCCTGTACGACAATGCTCTACAGGATATCTGTTTACGGAGATTGGCTGGCTTTTCTGATTAAGCTACAAAACAAAATTCCTTACGTACATTAAAGACAACATTGCAAAGTTACAATTACAAATCATATTTTCATTTCTTTCAAGTAGACATAACTGTGAGCATTAAACACACCCCTTAAATTGCTACTATAAAATAAAATGTCAACATAAAATGATAATGAAATAAATAATATAGCCAGACGATTTTATCAAGACAGTTAAAGTCTATTATCATATCAAATATTGACCATAAATCATTGAAAACCTTAGATATCTAGATTACGTGTAGTTTTTGTTTAGATTTGACGCCAATTTATAAACATTTTTTCTCAATTTATTGTTTACAGCCCTCTCACTAAACTAGCTTTACTTCAAAGCCTGCACATTATGTATCCATATGGAGCAGCCAAACTTTAAAAAAACCTCTCATCATTAAACTATTAATTCCAGACCTTTTTTCCTCATATAACAAGGGTCATTTACAGGCCCCTTCCCCTCTTGAATTTTTTTCAAAATCATTCAGTTTTCCCCAAACTTGGGGTTGAACTTGGATTTTTTGATCCCCTATCAATGACATTGCGATAAATTTTCCCCAAATGTTCTGTATAAAAAAGGCCCCTTCCCCAAATACTGATAAAAGCCCAGAATTCAAACCAGCTTTTCTTGACCATTGTTTAGTACTGTCTAACTATTCCTTCAGATAGGTTCTTGGTTTTTGCTTTTTTTTGGTCATACTGTTTATAACTAAAGTTCAACAATCTAAAAACATCTCCCTCTTTGCTTTTTGGCTGTGTGAAAGGTTTTTTTATTTATTTTATTTATTTATTGGATTTAACGTCATGTTGACAAACACATTTTAGGTCATTTTACGGCGTCCAGCGCACCTAACCTAGCTTTCCTGGACCATTGTTTATAACCAGTACACACCTACCCTTCCACAAGGCCGGAAACTTCTCCATATGATCTAATCAATGGAGGAAAATCGACATTATTGACAAATTTTCATGGAAGGGTATAACCTCCCCGGGTGGGATTCGAACCCGTACCCCCTCGGGCACGAGATTTCCAAATCCTGGCGCGCTACCAACTGCGCTATCGACCCGGGTGCTGTGTGAAAGGTCTGTGTTTTTATGTTTGCTGTTCCTGATATGTTTGCTTAAATCTTTTCCTGCAAACAGCAAACCCGCTTTTCCAATACCCAAAAATCAACAACATTATCAAGTGTTCAATGCAAGGGTAATGCCTCAGTCTCATAAAATCGTGGCTTGTTGCGGACCCGCACGTGCAGACCGCCGTAGGCCGTGGAATGCCTTGCGTATTAAGGTGACGGTACGCACATGGTACAAAACAACACACCTGTACGGAGCCGTAGCCGGAAGATATGCATGTTTAATCCATACTCGGTCACGGTTTTGTTCACGACTTGACTCTGAAACTGATACGTGTATCCAGGGCTCATCTCATGGACCCTGGTAAAAATGTAACAGTCCGTACGAGTACGCAAGTGTTCGTACGGGTCCTTGCGGGGCTTGATCGCACGGCGCCCGTACGGTGCCCTCACGGCTATTTTTATGTTTATGGGACTGTAGCTTTAGACCTGAACCATCACCGAGAATAGAAATCAGATCTCCAGATTTAAAGTCAAGCAAGCACGCAATAACTGCCGCTAAAATTTAAAGAAACCATCCTTGTCTGTCGTCTGAGTACTTCTTATAATGACCTCAGAGTCTGACTACTCCATTAGCAACTTTGACAATATTTAGATAGAATGTGCTTAAATGTGACAAAACAATCATATTATAACCCTCTGATAGTCCCTCCCTTTTTTAACATACCACATATGTGTCAAGACACTCCATGAGCAGTGATTCAAAACATGGCCAAATATGGAAGAAATATAAAAGTAACAAACAGTAGCCTCCATAAGTTTGTGGACAAATTAATTTTAAGAAAGCATACTGCAAGTAGTTTTACTATAATGTAGGCTTATTTAATCGGCCTGAATATGTAATGTAATTTGAAATTTTTATACAGTGCAACCTCTCTTTAACAACACACACTGGTGAAGACTAAAGTCTGTTGCTGTTCAGAGCTTGTTGCTCTGTAGAGGTTTAATACAATTAAAGTAACATTTAAGGAAAATACCAAATCTGTTGTTGTGCAGGGGATTTGTTTTGTAGAGGGCTGCTCTGTAGAGGTTATACTGTAACAATAAACTAAATCATGCTGATCTTGGAATCTGCCCTAGTGTCTATTATATGGATATTAAACTGTGAATCAGTTTGTCCTTAAAAAAGGATAAATCTAAGAACTTTTGAACAGTACTGTATTCCAAAGTCTTAGAATGGTATGATTTTTTGTTTATTTTGGTTTCAGAAACAAAATTAGCAAGACACGTCTGGCAGTTAAAAACAAGACCAAATATGGAATAAACACTTAATAAACAAATTCAGAAATCTTCGACAATATCAACACATTTATACATTTTTTATTGGGAATGGTACATCATAGCATGAAATACCAAAGAGATCGTCGACCAAATAAGGAAAAAAATTACGCCAACACAAAAACGAAATCGAGCAGAAAAAAGTTATCTTCAAAGATATTTAAATCTAAGTAAGAGATTAAGATCTTATCCAGTGGAATGATGGGATTGGTAAACAATTATCGTAAAGTACAAACTATCCTAAAGATGGCCACCTAAAAGCAGACGACAGTGAAAGCGGTCTGCAGTGATAACATAATCATGGAAGTTCAGGTATTTTTATTACATTCCAAAGATTAAAGAGGCTTGAAAGTAAATAGTAAATTAAAAAATATACAAGAAAAAATATTCTATGACAGCCTGCAGAGCTTTTTTTCAGTACTTGGGAAAGGGGCCTGGGGCCTATTTACATATAGAACATTTGGGAACTTTAATCACAATTTCATACAAAGGGGAACAAAATATCAATGGTAAACTCCAAATTTGTGGAAAACTGCTTGATTTTAAAGAAATTTCAAACGGGGAAGGCGCCTGTTAATGGTCCCTGTTATAGAAGGAAAAAAGGTCTGACAGTTTAGCCAAGTCTGCTTGATAAGAATTACTACATTTCTTAATCCCAAAAATGTCCATGTACTAAGCCTGTGAATGGAACTCTGAATCCTGAGCACAAATTATTTTGTAAATGACCTAATTTACTGTTCTTGTCAATTTTTGTGCAAAGGGTTCGGAGCTAACATTATCAACATTCACTAGAAAAATTGGGAATTTTTGAGGGGAAAGAAAGAAAATAATTATTTAATGCCGATGTTATCATTCAATTACTTGTCTAGAGTGAGACCAAACATATGCTTGTCTGGTTCCCTGTCGTACTTTAGCAGGTTAAAGTATGTCAGGCAAAGCATAATCATGGCCGCGCCCTACGTAATGCATTAGATATTGGATAATTATGTTTTCAAATGAGCATTTCTCACTATACAGGCTTAATTTAAAGGATCATTGTACACTAAGTACAGTAGATACTTTTTTAGCTGCTCGGTTACATTAATTTATGCAAAATAAAGTATCCGAAATTCTAACGAGACTAATACACGTCCGAATTGACTTCCCTTGAGACATGTTTTTGTTAATTGTCGGCTAAATATACGTGTAATCTGAAAAATCAAAATCGAGTGTCCTATATAGTACCGAACTCCTACTAAAGTAACTATCGTCAACTAATGATCATGCAAGCTGTATAATAATTGAGGAGGCCGCCATGATTCCTGTTTGCCTGACCCGATAACGATAGTGGTAGGGGGCAGGTAATCCAGACCAAACATATGCTAGCTTGTTGTGGCCTTAACCAGAATTAACATTTTTAAGACTTTTCCATAAAATTATGGACAAGACTTGTTTTCCCTCAATTACTGAGACAGGTGCTTTAATCTAGTTTAATATATTATCTCCTCTTGACTATTCATGAAGTTACATAACTTTTATTATATAGATTATAATACAGAAAGTATGTTATCAGCAGACAGGCTTTATACCATCTTAAATATAGTGACTGGGTGGATACACTATACTAAGTATCAGCTAAATCATGTCCTTTAAAGTTTGAAAGTGAATGGTGTCAAGACAGGGGCGGAGCTAGGACTATCATTTACATAGGGTGCAGTCTATGAAAGGGGGAAGGCAGAGCATGGTTATCATCTTTAAAAGAGTGCAAGTGGGAGAAGAAACTTTCACAATATTTGAACATGAATACACAAGTGTAGTCAATAAAGCTCTTTTAAATTTAGAGTGAAGCTGTAGAGAGTGTCCACTTCAAATGTTCGAAAATGAATCTAAGGACAGAGCCAGATCCTCCTATTATAAAGAGTGCAGGGATGTCTTCTTAATAAGATAAGGAGGAAGTAAACAACATGAAGTTCTTGACAATAAAGGTTGTCCTTATGCTCTATGGCAAACATTTGGTTTGAGGCAAGTAAAAAAATATAGCTGGTTCAGGCCAACCACCCAATCTAGTATAAAATTAATGCCAAGCCCTGTCATGACCTCCCTCACGAGCTTTACCCGACCCAGGATACTAAATAAGGTATTAACATGATAACATCCATACAATAAGCTTAAGCTTTTAAAAAGTTGTTTCACCAACTTATACTTCAACAGTTTGCAAGGATGGTATCTCATATATATATATATATATATATATATAGCCATTTTAACTTCTTAAGAATGTAACAAAAAGGGTTTTGGTATATTATATAAATAAGTCTATTGTAAAAGGACACTTGAATATTTTGTCACTTGATATAGAGACTGACTAGACTGGTGCAAAATGTTCAAAGTACAAGAACCTATGTCGGAAAAGCACTGTGTGAAAAATATCTGTATAAGTGAGTAATTTTGTTTTTTATATATTTATTATGTAATAGCAAATGAAATCACCCTCCCACACACCCATTACTTTTATAAAATAACTTGTGCAAATTTCAACAAAAATAGTATCATCATAATTATTTCAGTATCATTTATCAGTATCATTAAATATTCTCTATAAAATTTTGACTCACGCTAGCTTCATATCAAAGCCACCTTATACACGCCTAACTTGTTTTTCATCAAATTCTTCTATCTTCTAATAGTGCATAAAATACTTATTACATATAAGATTTCTACATCTGAAAATGTCCATGTATTAAGCCAGTGATTGAATTGTAACTATTTACTCTGAATCCTCTGCACAAATTACTTTTCCAAATAAAATAACTTATGTTTACTGATAGTTTTAATTTTTTAGCACGGGATTTGGGGCTAACGATTAAAATTCATAGGGCCGAAATTAAAAAAAAATCCGGCAAAAAAGGTAGTAGCTTTTGTATGCACTATCTCATGTCATTCAATAATTTTTCTACGAAGCAAAGGAATCAGCAAAAAATCTTTATTTTGTTTACCTTATTAGTAATTGTCAAAGATCACAAGATCACATGACTAGAGACCCTGGCTAGGAAGACCAAAACCTCTTCAGTAGAAGTATGTCATACTAAAGCATCTTATGTAAACTCTAAAGTGCTTTTACGTAACAACGAGTCACAAGTCAAGTAGCAACTATGAAATAATTCTTTGTGAAACAAGACCACTTATATAAGTACTAATATAAGAGGGAAGTGATGAAAAGCAGTACTTTAATCACAAGCCCTTATAAAAATTATGACCTTGTTGTTCTAACATGTTTTTTACCACATTATTGTGATTGCAAAACTTTGATCGGCTGAGAATGTTTAACATGTAAGCCTTGACAGACAATATTGTTTGAATTTACAGGACTCAAGATATAAGGTCCTCCTGTTGCTCCTGATGACCTATATTAGGGTTTGGGCAACCCTTTAATGCTAATCAACATTTGGTTTGGACAAGTAAAAAATATAGCTGGTTGGCCAACTGTGCAACCTATTTTACAAAATAACGTCTTGCCCAGTATTTGCTTTTGAATTTTTTAAATGGGTTTAACACAGTGTCGAAATCAAATTATGGCTGTTTCACAGAGGCCAGCTTACATAACCTAGCTATCCTGAACCTTGTCCTAAATTAAGCATTTGGGACGTAAAAATCATCAAAAACAGCCTAATATTTCAATAACCACGGTGGTCTTTATATACAACCATAACAATGAGCTAGATTTTGACCTCAAACAGCTGATTGACTCTGGCAATATCAATCTCTAAAATGAGCTAAAAATAAAATCTTCAATAGGTTTAAAGCCATTTAGTACAATTTTAACAAGTTTTCCATGTGTGAATCCACTTCAAACAAAATATGTACAAATAATATAATAAACACCTAAACAAAATAATTATTTTGAAGTGAACATGAAAAGTGCTACAACAATTTCATTTTCACCGTTTCATCTTAGTACGTTAAAAAAATCATCATAACATGTTTTTGTCTTAGTTTATATCGTTGATAACAAGTATTCATCGCAATGTTTAAATAGATTTTAAAGTTACGAACAGCGAGCGCTCTCCAATGAGAAGTGTTCCTACTTGATCGTATACTTATCTCGAACATTAAGTGCTGTGTTTTGAACACAGGTGACAATTTTCGCTTTGAAGTGATCGAGACATTCGGTCGAAGTCTGGATCAGCATTATCTAGGTCACACTTGTCCGATGAACTTCCTGGCTTAGTCTGCAATCTTGTTTATAACAAGGTCACCAACTTAAGTTTGTATTTAGGGTACTCAATAAGGTGCACAATTATTGCAATTGATTCGGAATTTTACGAGGGGGGGGGGGCGAGGGGTTATCATTTTTAGCAGGAAAAACTTTACAAAAACAAATAAAGTTTTACTGAGTCTGTATGCATTCAAATATATTAATAAAATAGATTTGTCAATAATGTCAAATTTCAAGGAAGACATAACACCCTAGGGAAGAATTCGAACCTATACCCCCTCCCAATTGGAACACTTGATTTGAAATCCCAGTGTGCTACCAACTGCTCTGCAACCCTCTAAAGGTTTAAATTAATGAGTTCTCATTTTCAATTGTTGTAATCAATGAGGAGCTATCAGTTCATCTAGTTATTGCACTTTTCTTGCACTGACCAAGGCACTAATAACAATATTCATATAAGCAAATTCATACTTTCTTAATCATATCATAAAAATCATAGTTCCAGAATTGCGATTATTGTTAACAGACTGGTTCTATGCTTCCATTAAACTGAGTCACTTTTCTTGAAACAAAATTTCAGACACAGTCTGAATCAAAATCAATTTGAACAAGAAAAATGACAGTCTAAAAGGCTTTAAGAACACTTCAACTCAAAATATCACAGCTATTGCAGGAATTTGCATGGAATCAAATCTAAAAGAAGCCTGCAAACTGACAGACAATGTCTGAGACTTGACACAGGGTCAATAGTCAGATGCCACGATTTCTGTTCAGTTAAAATCAAAGACGTTTGATGTTTCTTATAAAGTTCTGAATTTGACATAGACAATTCATAATTTTGGCAATATAACTATTATATTTATTTTAGTATTTAAAGGTACTCATTCACAGATTTCAACTTAAATATCAACTTTTTCTGAAACTACCTAAACTGTATGGAAACATTTTTGAAGCAGGAAATTAGTGTTTTGATAATGACAATTTTAGTACAAATGGACTTACAACTACAAACGATGGTGTTTCAAGTAGTAAAAATCAACCCTGTATGTCATGGTATAGACAAGTTTAGTGCATTTTTGTGACTTTTATTGAATATTTCTTGGGATCTATAGGTCAGTTTGTCTTGAAATAATAAGAACTTTTGTTTTGACACAATTACAGATACTGAATGGTAATTTGAAAATAAAGAAAAATCTAAACCAAATCTGTGAACTAGTACCTTTAAAGCATTTGACCTTCCAGCAATCAGGAATTTTCGCTGTATTTTGGGACTAAGCCTGGGGCCTAACTGAATTTAGGGAGGTTTTTACTGCATTTTATTAAAATTCATATGTTAACCAAAAAGATCTTCAGGGGGCAAGAAGCAAGAAAAGGGTAAGAAACTGAGAAAAAGGGACAGAACAGAGTGCCCTATATTTTGCTAAAAGTTGATTTTTATTGTTGGATTAAGCGCCATGATAGCAATACATGGTATAGGTCATATCACAGCAGTCAGACAATCTACTAACTGTCCCTGGAAAGGCTAAAATCTCTAGATGAAATCACTATACAATTGCAGACACGAGTACATTTTGACAGAAAGAGTTACAGTAACCTCATTAGAACTGTAACCAGCAGGATACTGCAGGCAGAAAATACAAAAACTGTAGAATAAAAAATATAACAAAAACCAATGTCTGCGCTAACTATGTACACTAATCTTCCCTGCTCTAGCATGCTACACACAGATTCTAAATGAAAAATTGGTTTTTCAATTTTGATATGCCAGACTTAGTAATTTTGTGAGATTGAAAAAGTAAGTTATTCTATTCTAACTTTAAATGAATCAGAAAATTTAAATTTAAGAAAACGACTGAAAAGGCCCAAAAGAGGAAAATCTTTATCACGTCTGTTTTAGACCAACACTTCACTGGTAATTAATCAATATAGAAAATCAAAATTGCAATAAAAACCATTCAATTATTATAAAGTGTTTAAGGCTACCATTCACTTAATGAATTACCAATTCCAGAAACTTAATTATATCTAAGAATAGATAATATTGAAAAAAATATTACTACTAGGTCCAAAATATAAAAAAAATATGTTTTCAGTTTTCAGACCAACCAATTATGAACAAAAAAAATTTAGAGTCAAAATCAATTTTTGTCAAAATTAAAAAAAATGCAAATATGTGAGTTATGAACTTTTGGATAATAAATTTCATTGACTTATTATGTCTGACCACCAATTATGTTCTCCTATTAGATTCAGAACAACAGTACTAGTTTTAAGGAAACCCTAACTGACAGATTAACCCAATGTTCCTGAAAATAGACAAAAATTTTGCCTACTTTGTAACCCAGAACTAGGTCGTTCTATTGCTACAAGCGCAAAACAGTTGTACATGAAACTCACTCTTTTTTTTAATTGAGTTACGACCGTTTTGCACTAAGTCCGTGATATTTGAGTTAGGAAAACTTGTTACTGCTAGTCAACATATATGCTGATTGCCCAACCGGGCGACTTACTATTAAATCTAATATCTAGCCCTGCTACATGTAACAACACTAATTTTTATCAGGGAGATGAAACCAAAAACTGATTTTTTTCTTTCTGGCCTATTAAAACAAAATCTTCAAAAGCCGAGGGATACTACTTAAGTGTTCTTACTAATAACTAGTACCAGAAAAAATATTTCTAACAGGAAAATCAGCATTATTAAAGAAAACACTTTAAAAAGAGATTTAATTGATTTTATGATACATCAATACTTAAAAGCCTACGATTATATGATTACATATACAGCTGTCTACAGATATAGCTAGATATTACACCAATACTGGAGAATCATTGGATGCCAATCTTGGCACATATTTTTTTTTCTTTGAGCACTTGCCCTATTTCCAGTGATAGAATAAGTTTTTACAAGCCTAGTACCCTTATTTTCTCATCTTGGGGTTATTTTACAAGAACTGGTCAAATTTCCTATCTTGGGGTTGATTTACACACACTGGCCCAATTTCTCATCTTGAGGCCCAATTTCTCATCTTGAGGTTAAATTTCCCATCTTTAGGTTAAATTTACAAGCACTGCTACTATTTTACAAGCACTGACCCAATTTCTCATCTTAGGGTTACTTTACAAGCGAAGTCTTATTTCCACTGTTGTCACTAAATTTTTACAAGCACTACTTCGAGCAGACTGTTTCAAAGGAAATTGCTACATGGTGCTATGAAGCAATAACCTGGCAAAACAGGCTCGCTGAATTCAAAATTTATGTTTGTAAGAACAATAGATGATTAATTTTAAGCCGCTTGCTGTTAAGACAAAACATGAAAATAATGGTGTTTACAATGGGTGGAACAACCCATTAACAACAGATTACATCTTTTCATAATACAATATGGATAGAAAATAAATTTCATGAAGTTTAGAGTTCCAAGGATAAAATGCAAAACCTGCAATACTTTCACACTATAAAAGACATATATGAACATTGAAATTGTTAATAGCCACAGATATAGTCCTGAAAGGAGAGAAAATTCAATTTTATCGCAAGATTCAATCTACATTTCTAGCTCCTTCTTCCAAGATTCCGAGATTTTCATGTCGATAATACATTTCCTGTTCCAAGAAAATTACTTGCAGGAGCGATGAACTACAAATTGTCAAGTGCTGCTGTGAAAATACACACAAATCAATGCCTTAAATGCATACAAGTGTTAGATAGTTCAACTGTTTCCTGACACAAAATTACTTTTCTTAGAGACAATTTACAAATGAACATGGAAATTAGTGGTGTCATACCTTGACTTTTTGAATTTACTGAACAGATTTATGAGTGTTTGACCTTTATTAATCTCTAAACAAAATTAAAAGCATTAACATGGCAGGCAATAATGACTTTTCTTCAAGGATTTTCACACAGAAAGATTTTCTCTTAAAAGTTTCACAGACAAATAAATTTCATAACAGACTTAGTACAAACTTCAGGAAAATTTAGTGGTGTCAGACCATAATCTTCTTCATACTGATTTATGGGTGTTTGACCATTTTTGATACAAATTTGAGTATCCAGACTAGACAGTGAAGATCCTATTTAAGAAGGCAATCACAATGATCGTCCAGTTAATTAGATACAAGAAATCTAATATTTGAACTCGCTTAAGCCAAGCAGACGTTGTGAGACGATCAAGATATCTTATAGTTCACAGAATTTGACACTACAATATGACTAAGGCAACACTGACTCATGACTACATGTAGTCACTAGGCAAGACAATCCCAAATTCATTGGAGGCATTATTTACAGGTCCTAACACAACGTCAAAACTTTGAAGTTCCCTGGGACATCCAAATGTAGAAAAGGGGGTCCCATAATGAAACTGAAGACATCATATTACTAGCTTTTACCTTTCAAATTGTTGATAACAGTAATGTGATAATCTTCTAAAATTGTGACAAAAAAGCTTTTCAAGGTCAGTTACAGTATACACTAATTGAGAAAAATCGTATTTAAATGCTTAGTAACACAATAAAAAAATCAATTGCGAAAAAATACAAGATTTTGAGCAATAAAGTACAGAATGTTCTTACTTCAACAGAGAGGTGGTATTTACCAGAAAAACCCAATATTTAGAGTTCCAGATTACATCAGATCTATCGAACATCTATGATTTAGCACTGAAATGCTGTAACACCAGTTGAATAATAAATGATACATTTTGTGAGAGAGTTCAAAGAAGGAAGTATTCCATCACTAGAAGATCAATGCCAGAATACATTAATAATACATAAACATTCTATTATATACAAATACTCTGTAAATCTGTAAATATTGTGTAGAAAAACAGATTATGGATCAATCGGGTGAACTAATTACTAATTACTAATCGCTGACAGGTTACGGAACATCGTACTCTACGTGTTGACGATAATATCAACATCAGCCATAACATATCCCATGGGTCAGTGCAAAACTAGTCTACTTCCTTCTTTATTTACATGTAGTTAGACTGGTTTGGCACTGAGTGCAAAACAAGTCATAACAACAAGTAAACGAAGAAGGATGTTAGACTAATTTGGCCCTGACCCATTGATAATACTCTTATATACCACCAACCTGGCTGCAATTATAATAGTTGTCCTGATCAGACCACTGGCCAGAAGTAAACCATTCATAATATAGAATTTATAAGACTAAAGAAGCCATTTGTTTTGAAACTTTTTTGAATGATGGACCAGCAAGCAAGAAGATCAAGATTTTCCCCCTATTTACTCCAATGGAACTTTCAACCAAAAACAATTACTGAAATTGTACTTAAATTTAGATTTTTTGCGACTAGACCACCCTACTGCACTATTTGTGAAAAACTTTATTGTCAGCCACAGTTGAGAGCAGTATATTATCATTACATGCAGCCGGATTTCAACTTTCTTGTCTTAACTTTTCATTCACATCAACATCAGTAAAAACTAGGTCAATGACATTTTGATCAATGTTAAAAATGTGGTCCGACCAATAAAACCCCTGACCGAACATGGCTATCAAAAAATAATATCAAATATAAAAAATTTCACTATTAAACCACAAAAAAGTAAATTACCAACAATTTTACGATTCATTTTTCGAAAAAATACAATACGAGTTATTCACTATCATTCCATTACCATTCATTTGAGCTCACTCCAGCGGAACATGTTTTTCGACAACTCAGGATATTTGTGAGCCAGCCAAACCATATAGTTATTGTATAAAAAATGTCAAAATATAAAAGTGTGAATTACTCAACACTCCGACCCTAATATCTCTCGTCATAAATCAAAAAAAGTATAATTCATATTTCATATTTCGGTAGGTCATGAAATACGATCTTGTTTTTTATTTCAACTTGAACGGAACATTTCTAGCTTCGTATTGTATTATTTCTACTATACACTATCAATTATGAATGCTAAATGTAACAAATACAATTAAACATGAACTCTTCAACTAACAACCCTACTATCACCTGAGTGTATCGAAAGGTCTGCAAAAAACTAGTCCAACTACATGTAAAATAAAGGGAGACCTAAGCTAGTTTTGCGCTGACGCACCTGTACGCATAAATTTCTCCTGTGCATAAATTTAATAGCTTTAAAACAAAGAGTAATAACGACCCAGTAATAATTGCTTAATTAGTGTTAATTACATATGTATGGCACAATGCCTCCAACTAAGTGTGACAACCTCTATTACCTTAATCAACTTGCATTAACTCCAATTATTTGCAATGAATAAAAAACAAAAGTTCATACTGTTTTTTTTTCTAAAAGCTTTTAAGTTAAAAGGTGGATCTAGACTCCTAGACCCAGCCAAGAATTTTACAGATTTAAGAGCAAGGGGCAAGACAAATATTTATAAATGATACAAAAATTGCGTGCTTCGCACTAAACAGTCAAAACTCAATCTATCTTTAACTTGAATTACAACCCTTTTGCACTAAACCTGCGATATTATGATAGAAAAATCACAGGCTTAGAGCAAAATGTTTGTAATTCACTCTATTTTAACTTAAGTTACGACCATTTGGCACTAAGCTTACGAAAATATATATATTCAATTTATATATTCTGACAGAACACATGTAAATCAATGGCACGATGTCAATTGTCATTTAGAAAAACAAAACTTTGATTAGTAAGAGTCTAAGTCCCTAAACAATCGTCAAAACATTCATCTGTAACCAAGTCTGAATTCTTAATGTGACATGGGATCTTATTCCACAGTTTTTGTCAAACTGTTTTTATCTATCCAGTAAAAAAGATTTCAAAATTTGCATACGAGTGCCAAGGAAAATTGTACAACAGTTTGATTTAACCAATATTTTCCACAAAGAACAGTAAACAGAATGTAGAATGGTGTTATTGTTAACCAGTAACTGGGTGCATACTTCTGTCATAGACTGAAAACTGCCCTACTTTATTTAGAATCATGTGGTAGAAGGGAGAATGGCAGCTGTAAGAATTGTTTCACGCCCAAACATCACCAAAGTATGCCCCATCTGCAGGGTCTAACTTTAATACTAACAGTGTCCTGGGATTCCGAGGATCCCAAAAACTAAGGAGGAACCCCCGCGATTTTAGCAAGGACTTCTGTCAGTATTCCTGAAAAATTGCCCTGTGCTTTTAAAAGAGAATTAGATTTCTATGTATTATTTATCCCGATTTGCAACTACAAACCTGTATTCAATTTTTTTACTTTTATTGGAAAGATCCCTAATGCTAGGAAAGAATCTGTGATTAACTGATTAGATATTTCTTTGTGATCCCTGGTAAGAGCAGTAAGTGTCAAACCCTGATCTGGGAATCAAACCCACAACCACAACCTCTTGTTTGTTTGTTTTTGTTGGGTTTAACCCTGTAGCAACACATTGTCATATAACACTGGTCAGTCAACCTACTTACTGTTCCTGGAAAGGCTAAACCAACTACTAAATGCATACTTTCATCAGTCACTGACAACTGCCCTTCATAATTAAGAATCTTTGGTAGGAGGGAGAATGACCGTAGAAATAATTTCATGACCAAGCTCCACGAAAGTATGCCCCGCCTAGGAATTGAACCCACGACCCTTCCATCAGTAGACTTGTATGCTACCAACTTAGCTAGCCGGGCGGCTGACCACAACCTCTTGATCACTTTACATGTGAGCCACCAACTGAGCTCATCGGGCGGACTGAGCACCTTTTCAAATTTATACAAGTATTGTATAATTACACCGTAGCATCAGATTAACTTCATTCATTTAGATACAGTCACCAGCGATGCTTCCATTACCTTGTTTCCTATTAAGAGACAATCCTGCGAGTCTAAGAGAAAACTTTGAGACATTACTTAAAAGTCTCAACTGATTTGCTTAGAATTTCTTAGAAACTTAAGAGACTTTGACAGAAATTGCAAAGAATTTCTCACTTCACCATTTTGCAACAAAACAAAACTATTGGATTCCTTTCTAGAAGTAATACCTTACACGACAAAATTGACAACCTTGGAAAATATTCCAAGAGTAGAGTTTCTACAAAAAACAACTGAAAACTACAACATCCATGAAACATCAGGGCATAAAAACAAATAATTCTAAGACACTTCACAAAGCCTCTTAATCAAGTTAAATCGAAGTTGATTTCTGTAAAATTGTAGTAGGGACAAACAAAATTCATCAACTTTAACTGACGAGAAAATTCTTAAAACCAATAGATATTGAACACAAAAACCTCACTCAAAAGGCCGAAAAATTAATCATAACCGAATTAACACAGAAAATTTCGGAAATCATACACCAACGATTTCGAATGCTCATTTTATAAGCCTCATTTATATAAAACTGCAAGCCCATCAATTTAAAGCAGAGAGCTTAAACACGCTAATACCAAAGTACTTCAATGTTAAAGAAATGGTAAAATTTTTCGATGAGCGATTTTTGTTAAAATGTTTAATAAGGCAGTTGATTTCCATCACTTGTCAATGAAAACTCCATTCACACGCTCGGTTGACTTGACAAAACCAGCTGACTGGTGACTGAACTTAAACAGGACAAAAATCAACAAATCGACCAAAAATTGTGAAAACTACAGAAATGCTTCATTGTTTGTCGGCAAACTTTGATTACAGTGCAGATGTTCAATTTTTCCTCTTTTTTCTCCATGAATAGAAACACACACAACTGTTAACTTTGAACCCTGTACAAAAGACACATTTCAGGTCAAGACGAAAGATTTTTAAGGACAAAATGTTTGATTCATGACAATAAAAAAGCTCAGACCTAAAAGTTTTAAGGATAAAAATTGTGTTTCATGGCTCAAAAAAAGTCAGGGGTTGGGACCAAAAAGTTTTATGCTAAATTTTAATTCATGCAGGGCTTGAATTTAAGCTCGCTTACTCGCAAAATGCGAATGGAATTTGAAAATTGCGAGTAATTTTTATTTTAACTTGCAAATTTGCGCGAGTTGAAATCGCAACATAATTTTAATGTCTTAACTAATGACACTCAAATCAGCACTGAAGCAGCCAGATAAATGGATAGTATTAACTAAAGATTAACATTTAAAGCATGTTCGATGTTCTTAGTCTATTCTACAATAATGCCCTCGTTCGATCTATAGTTAAATAAACTATTGTTATTTACTTTGTATGTTATCAAATTTGGAGAAAAAATGCGAGTGATTTTTTTCATTTTGCGAGTTGAAATAAAATTAACTCGCAAAAATTTGCAAGTTCAATTTTTGTTAAATTTGAGCCCTGTCATGCCACTAAAAAAGTCAGGACACAAGGTTTTTGACAAGAAAATATTCAGCTTAGAACACGAAAACATTTTTATGAACAAAACCTTTGATTTCTTTTAAAACAAAAATAATCATTTCAAAACTCAAAAAGGTCAAAGGTCACTGCTAAAAAATATGTTATTAAAAAATATGTTATTTCAAGACAAAAACTTTTAATTTCAAGAAACTAGAAGTAAATCAGTTCTCTCACATGATGTTAGGAGTTAGGACATTTGTCTTAAAACAATGACAAAAACTCTGTTCACTAATTAATTAAAATTAAAATGAGAATAAATCTAATAATACAATTAATGAGAACATCTATCAACAATTAAATTTAATTACCCTGTAATAACTAAAGTTGCCATGGTGACAAAAACAATCTAAAGACAGTTAGTAAATGAATGCAAAACAGTTTAATTATAAGGTTGAAATGAGATTTTATTCAACCGTCAGTTGCGCATAATTAACCCCACTGATTTAAAGACGGACTACATATTTATATAGCATCAAAGGGTTGATGTTTCAATGTAACTCTTTAGATGTATACAGGAGTAAAAAAGGGGCAGAGAGGAGAAAAAAGGGGCAATGAGAAGCACTGCTTTAAAATTATCACTTCAGGACCACTCAATCCATAAGCGTGGATCCTAACACTGGACGACTGCTTCTTATCCAGGAAGCAGCGGAAATCTTAGAAGAGTCTGTACTTTCGACAATTTCAGGGCATTTACTTTCCAGACTACTCCCACAAGAGACAGAGAATAGTCTTGATGCCACACTTTAAGTCTAACAACATAAAAAACAGCATTTTTTCATGTAATAAATTGTGTACAGTATAAGCAAGTCTCGGAGGCAAAAATTTCTATTTACAGCTCCGGAAATATTCATTTATTGCAAGTATACATCAATATACATCAAAAATGTAGGAAATATAAAGAAAAGATCTATGACAACCAAGGAATGTGCTAAATATACTATCATAAATAGAACCATAAACAAGTCATCAGAAGCCATATTGAGTACAGTATAACCTGCTTTAACAGCCACCTGCTATCAGCAGTCACTTGCTGTATGTGGCCAGTTTGGCTTCCTCCCAACAAAAATCACTCTGTTTTAAACCTGTCATAAGGAGTCACCAAGAACCTGCTGTATGTGGCCAGTTTCAGGTCACCTATTTCCTCAAGAATTCACCAATTTACCAGCATAAATTAGTCATGGTCTATCAAATTTTGGAAGAAACAAAATGTCACTAACATTATATAATGGCCCATATGCCATACTTGTGACAACCCACCCGATGAGTCTTTAAAAAAACAGCATTTTTCACAGAACCAGATTTAAGTAGTCACCTGCTGTCAGCATCAAATTCAGCCACTTCCCTTCACCGGTTGCTTGATACAGGTTATACCATAGTATCATAAACAAGTCATCAAGTCAATAACAAGAACTTATAATTCATACGAAACAAGGCATCCATTGCTCTGCAGCAGCCAACGAAATAAAATATTGATACAAAAATAACTAAACATTAAGTCGATAGCCAAGTTTTATAAAAGAAGTTCAAAGAATAGATTCAGTTTGGGCTTTGAACAGCTATGTTGACTCTATAAATAAAGTTGTAATTTATTACTACTAATAAATAACTATGGTGAAAACATTACCGAACCAGGAACAGGAAATAGCTGCTTTTATCTTTTTTGGATCATTCTTTTCATAATTTCCGATCCATTGAGATTTTATAACTCCGTAAAAAGTTGGACCAAAAAAAAAAAACTAAAGACATTCTCTCCTTCCTGCTCTATTGACTCTTCCCATGCAGAAATATGTCAGGGATCAGCAAGGGGGCGACTAGAGAAAAGACATCGCCTCTTTTCTCAGCCACATCTGCCCCTTTTTGAGAACTTTAATAATTAATCACTATCATGATTCTAAATCTAGCATCCCAAACTTCCAGTATTAAAGTGTATGTCATGGATGCCAAACACAATATAATCATTGAATCACGCCAATTTTCTTAAATAGGAAAATAAATGGAACAATTTCTTCAGAGAGCAATCTGAAGTCTTAGACACTGCCTTGTCTACTGTTAACAGCTATGTCGACAGTTAGTCATTGACAGTAGGGTCATTTATCTATGTTGACAGCCGAGTCACTTGACAGCGGGGCTATTTATCAAAGATTTACCATTAAAGTAAGTCAGCCATTTCTTGGGACATTTCTGAGACTAGAAACTGACCATACATTATAATCATTGTAAATAGAAATGTTTCATCATATAATCAAATTATCTAGCCACCTAAGGTACTAGAGACATAGTTAGAGATAAAACTCCATTATAGTATTCCAGCTTTAATCATTGAGGGCAGATGTCCTTTTATGATTCCAATTGAATACAGAGGCTTTAAACTTGAGATCACATGATTGGGATATATATTTGTTATAATTTGGATCACTTTAGGTATCACGTTACCTAATTTAAAAATTGAGTACAATTTAATTGAAATATCATTATGATAGTCATCCCCTTATAGGGGTTTCCATCAATTCACCCAAAAATTGACCACCTACAGGCTACAACACTGAGACCCCTTTCAATACCTAATCTCATAAAATCAAACAGCCCATCAATATCGAAGACTGTATTTAACTAAGTAACTTTTATACAGGACTCAACATTAATATTTATAATAGATTGCCCGGTTGGACAACCAGCAGTGTATTTCACTTGCCTGAACCAACAGTTCACCTACAGTAACAAGTTGCCCTAACCCAAATCTAGGTCGTCAGGGGCGATCAGACGACCTTTAATGTGGAGCCCTTAAATATTACCCTTATCTATATACAGACAAATCCTCTATTTTTCATCTTATATCCTAAATACCTTAACAATAGTATATTGGTAAACAGAAGTACTGGAATGACCGTAAAGATAATCTGAGATAACGGAATGACCAGTAAGGTAATTCCAAATACCTTAAGTAAACATTAAGAATTTTAGATACTGTCATAATACAAGCTGTTATAGACTAGTAAAGTGCTCACCAAAAGTTTGGAGACATTTTCACTTTGAAAACCTACTTAAAAGCTTGTATCAAAAATTGGAAAACTGTTTTCTTTGAAATTCTTTTCAGTTTTGCCTTATAATTTGTTTGGAGATATATATTATATTATATCTACCAGAACTTGAGAAGTTTTTGCAATGGTTCTTTTTCTAGTTGATGATACAAAAATAGCTAAAAAACTAAAATTTTAAATGGAAACTAAATACATTGAACATGGTTTTGGAGGCTTTGCATCCATGTCATATGCTGAATCTTATAAATGTGATACATTCATAAAATTTGTTTTCATTTTATCACAAACCATACCAAATACATTTAAAAAACAGATCTACAATAACGATCATTGAAATTTAAGAATTTTACTTGCTTTCCTTTGTCTCCTAACCTTTGGTGGGCAGTGTCTTAAGTCCCTACAATTTCCTTTGTCTCCAAACTTTTGGTGGGCAGTATATAAAGTCGCTCCAAAGTTAATAAGGTATTATCAGCTCTATATATCATAAGCTTGTATTTATCACCTTAATAAATCATGCTGGTTTGATAAGACTAATAAAACTAAAAATTTTGTTTCTTTAATGTATGTCCCATGTGGAGAGTAAAGAAACATCCACGAAATTAGTGAGTGTCTGGTTGCCCAGGACAAACATTTTTTTTTCTATGATTGTTGTGCAACCAACAATTTCTTTTGGACAAGCAAATTTCTGCAAACTAGACATAGAGCTTGCTCTTATAACGATCTGTTTTCGGACAATCACTTTGATATCCTGATTTTGTACACTGGTAAAAGGGTCTCAGGTTTTTTAGTTTTTTATTTCTACAGTCACTGCCTTTCCAATAGTAAATTTTAGAGAGATAATTATCAGTTATTATCAAAAAGATTTGTGGGACACTTTTACAAAATTTTGAAAATTTTATTTTTCTATTGTGAAAACCGGAAAAGGCTGAATAACGGCCCAACTTTAGGGGGGAAAATCTAAGGGTCTACTTAAATTCTGTTCAGTTTTTTTATCAGTATCAAGTTTATCACTTACAAAGGACAAAAGGATTCAGGAAATAAAATTACATATATATAGATATGATCTATTTCCTTCTTTTATTACAGTAAGCAATCAGTTTAGGAGAAGGGAGAGGGTTCAAACTAGATTTCAAAATAAAAGCAGCCATTCAAAATTAAGCTTGAAAAAATGGAAGTCCAAACGAGTCCAGCCTTCCCTGTATTTAATTTTCTTTTTAAAATTAGTTGCTCAAATAAATCTTGGTAGTCCAAACTTAAGTGGATGTCAAGGAAAACCATGATAACAGCTAATTTTGTAGATTACTATGATGAAACCACCATTTTAGATGAACCCTTAAATTGGCCCCTTTTGATAAAATAATTAAATATGCATGAATTTCAGTACCCTAATTTTTTTTAGTTCAAATTCCAATAAAGACATAAAAAATTCAACTCCAATATTATGAAATTAGTTTTCAGACTTTTCTGTTGATCCCTTACTTGGCCCCTTTTTTGAATTCTGAAAGAAACTTGAAATTAGGCACCCATTAAGTTATGCTTAATAAGACATCAATTATTGCATGGCAGGCTTAAAGGTTTTAAGTTCAACACAAGTCTTAATTCATAAATAATAATTGCGCCACCGTCGCAAAATTTTGATTTCAAACAATTTCATACACTTGATACCTCTATATCAAAATTTGAATACATTCGCAGTTGAATAACCTTTTATGTCAACAACGCGATCAGTTTTAATATGACATGTACCTCTTCCTCGGTCTGTGAAATGTTTGACTCATCAATTTTAATTCATAGGATCGACATATGATTTAAACGTGCAGCTCTCCATTAAAATGCAATTTGCATATCATATATTAATGAATTTAATGTGTATATATATATATTATATATACGTACATAAAGAAAGGTATTGTACAGACAAGCGTAAATAATTCATTTCATGGCTAGACTACCGACATTGATTCAAATATCAGAGGGATATATTTTATTTATTTAATTAAGAATTTTAAAATTTATACCATTGTTTCTGGATAACAGTGCAACTGCTTACAGATTTAGAGTTACACGCCATTGGCAGACAAATGAATCAGTCCAGAATTGGTTTTTGAGCAAAACGGTATTTATTTGACTACTGTTACATTTTATTCAACTGTCAATTGTGCAGATGTGAACCCCACAGTCCCCACTGATTTAAATACTCAATATTTGTTTGATAATCCCCATATAAAATATATAGATATCTATTTAAATAATCCCAAATACTGAAGTAGGTATTTAAATAAGCAGGGTAAATGTATAAACCAACTACAATTGAATAAAATTCAACAATATTGGCTTTAACAGTAATTGCCATATAATCTTTCAAGCTGATTGGTATCAGGACATTTGCCTCCCCCCCCCGGACATTTGCCCCCCTTTTTTGACAGGGCAGACATTTGTCCCCCTTAGTTTGTTGAAAGGCGGACATTTGCCCCCTCGTTTGTTTTGACAGGACGGACATTTGCCCCCCTAAGATTTTTGAAGGGCGGACATTTTCCCCCCTTCGAATTTTCAAGTGAAAATAAAATGTGATTTGGCTAGGGGATTTTGTCAGAAAAAGGGGCCAAATGTGTGGGGGGGCAAATGTCTGGGGGGGGGCAAATGTCCTAGAATCAAGCTGATTTGTTAAGTAACATAAAAGGAAAACTTATAAACTAGCTCAACTATACATAAGTAATTTTCACTAGCCTGACACAATATTTAATAGTTTCTGGCTTAGGTTAACAGATAAAGGTGATTATGGGTAAATATCAATTTGTAGGGCACTAAGTGTCACTGCAATCTGATTGAAACCCGATCTAAAATTTTCTGCTCGCCTACTCACTAATTTAGATCTGGCCTTTTTTTAAAACGAACGTGACCTTTTCTAATCATAATATTCATAACAAAATTGTTATGATACGTAACTTGTTTACATCGCCTATGTCACGCAATTTGAAATGAGCCGCCCAGCTGCAGACTGTAAATAATACCGCTGTTAAATTAGCATGCAAACCTTGGTCTAAAAATAGAAATTACAAAATCAAAATGTGATTAATAGTGTTTTCGTCTAGATGATTGCTAAGCATTGATTGGTCGACACAAAGTTCATCTCGACGTGACCTTCCACGGAGACAGTAGGGATCCTGTACGACAACGCTCTACAGGGTATCTGTTTACGGAGATTGGTGTAACTGTGGCTATTCACTGTCTGTTAATACCTATTCATACCAAGATCAGAGTGTTTCTTGAAGTATTTTTTAAGCCGGTAAACTCTATAAATAAAATATTTTTATACAAAAGTAAAAATAAACCAGAGTTATTTTTAAAACTATTTAGGTCAAACACATCACAGAGTAACAACTCACATAAAAATCATTTGTATGAAAGATTTTTCATGATAACCTCGATACTATGCCAAGTAATAGTAATAAAAAATACTCAGGGTAAATTTCATGAGTTTGCACTTCACAGACTCTCGCCCCCCTTTTCACTCTTTTCATCAAAGAAGTTTTTGCATACGCCACATGTATACTATAGTCAGCAACTAACAGCTAAAAGCCTAAAAGCACCTCTTTCACAGATTTCATCTTAAAATATAAACTTTTCTTTAAAACTCTCAAAATTGTATAGAAACATCAAGGAAACAGTAAAGCAGTGTTCTGATAATGATAATTGTAGTGAAAGATGGTGAATCATAAATAGTAATATAAACTAGTGATTATTCCAGAACTCAGAAAAGGGCCGGGAGGCAGAAAAATGGGGCAGGGCATAGCTGAGGGTAAATGTCTTAAATGCACTGTTACTGCATAGAAAGAGGCTAAAAAGGGCAGGGAGGAGAGAAAAAGGACAGGGTGCACCCTGCTATTCTGCTATGAAATAATCACTATATAATTATAAACCTACTCTGTTTCGTAACAGTATTTATAAAATGATTAAAGAGCTTTTTTGAGACTTTTGCTTATATTTCTCACAATCAACAAGTCAGTGTGTCATAAAATATTCAGAATTCATAATCTTAACACAACTTCAAACACTGACTTGTTATTTCATAATATATAAAAAATAACCAAATCTTCGAGATAGTAGCTTTAAGCCACCATGTTACCACATGTTCATTATTTTAATTCATTACATGTAAAAAGATTGCCCATTTACTAGACATGAAAATTAACTTAACTAATGTACTCATGTGGTAAGCTCAAACATGGGGCCAGAATGACTATAGAGTCTGCTAAACCCCCCCCCCCCACACACACACACTGTAAAAACACAATAAGCTGTTCATATGTTTAATGGATTTGCTCGCACCTTAACCTGGGAATATTTAATAATAAAAAAAAAGTAACATGGTAAATATTTGAAGTTTTTTTTAAATTTGATATGATTTGAGTACAAATATTAAATTTATCAATGCCATGTGTTATTTACTGCTGAAAGTAATTAAAAGCCAGTAGCGTGACCAAAACATCCATTAAACATAATTTTAAATAACATAATTTAAATCTAAAATACATATATCAGTGATTTTTTACATTTTGTTGAATTTGAGAGTAAGATTTGGTATTTAATTCAGTTTATACTTTTAATTTCACAAGCACTAGCCCAATCTATTTTGTTTAATTGTTTTAGGCTAATTTATCAACTAGCCCAATTTGTATGAAAACAAAATATTTTTACAAGCCCAATTCAAGTGTCACTAAATCCCAGACATCATACAAGTGGGTTAAGTGAAGTAAATTCATACATATTGACCCACTACCCTAGATCTTGACATAAATATAAAAATCAACATATTTTACGCGCCCCTAGCCCAACTAAATCACCAAGACCAACCACTGTATTATATTCAATTTCACTTTTGAAATCAAAATGCACCGGAGAAAGACATGTAATCAAGATATAAAGTGCAGCGAGACATTACATAGATCTTCTAACACAAATATGTAATAAAATGCACTTGTTTGTTAACTCAAGCCACTGACTGGCTGATAAGAAACGTCGCATCTAATTACCATTTCATCGTACGTTGGTTCAGTCTGGGCGATAGTTGGATACAGTACAGTGTGTATAGAAATTTCACACGAAAATGGCGAAACACATGTAAAGGCTAAAAGTAACAAAACTGTATAAAAGTAAAACATGTCAATAATTCAGTGCAAAACCAATCTAACTACAAGAATAAAAATATGTTATGTAGACTAGTGTTGCGCTGACCCACTGATGTCTAGTCTGAGCCAGTTAAACGTAAGTAAAACTTTTAAACAGTAAAAGGGCACGGTGACATACAACTAAGCAAACACAACATGAAGTGGCCACTAAATTTAGTAATATTTAATATTTATTAAAGTCGTTGTAGAACTAAATATTACTAAGTTGCCATATACTTGCTAACATTTGTTCATCACTATGTTTAAAATTTTGAAGGGAATAAGATGAATAATAAAAAAGTAAGTTTGAAGATTTGCAGAAACTGCAGATGCATGAATGTATTCTGGACTGTGATAATGAATGTTTCAGGGCTGCATATCTTTAAATATCTTGTGATAATATAATGATACATAATATAGAAGAAATAACTAAAATAAGAAATACATTGTAACACCATTGATAATACGAACTCTAGTTCTATAAACCTTATAGTATAAGGTAGTAATTGTATCGGCTGCAAATAGAACTTATAGCCTATCCATTTAATGGATAGCCAAATTAACTATAGAACTCAGAAAGTTAATCTGCAAGGGAAGATTCTTTTTTCCAGGAGGATTTTATGATATACCCCATAGGTTCTTGAACCAGCAAATGTCAATAAACTATATCATAAGTCTAACAATGAATCAGGTAATTGAATTCTAAGATTGTTCTTCATGCATTATTCTCATACGTGGCATACTCATAATAAAGTGTTGGATGCACTATAGTTTTGCTCAAAAAAATACCTGAGTATAATTTAAGGAATAGATGTAACTTGGAGTTTCTGTGGGGCTTAAATACATCGGTGGATAAAATTCATACATATAAATCCACAAGGATGAACAAAAGATAAAAACTTTCAAAAAACTTAATTCTATGATTTCAGCAACTTCTACACATGAACAGAACCCTTTCTCACATCACAAATTTCCTGAAACTTTAAGACAAGTCCTAAAAACTAATCCAATGGCCAAACAAATGAAAGAACAACATATTTTATAAACAGTAAATTAATCATAGAAATAAAAATAAAATACATACTTGTCGTATTCTTCATTGTCTGTGTCGCATCTCGTATCGTTGAGCTTTTTGGCAGTTTTCTGCCAGTTTTTACCATGGCGGCAAGTTGTTAATAAAATAATATCCTTTTTATTGTGAATATGATATAACGAATTTCTTGTTTCTGATCCTATACCTGTCAAATAACGTTTTCCTTTAAAGCCTAAAAGATAATACCGGGTGGGAGGGATATTGTTTGCTGAAGTATATAAATGTCCCTTTTCACCCCCTTTTTGGGGATGATCTTTGGCAAATAAGGGAAAAGAAATATCAAAGCCTGGACGAAATGTATTTGTTGACATGCTCGCTTTCGCCAGCATGGCTTGACCAATATTAAAGTCCACATTTAAAACATAGTCCGGCCAAGTGCCGGAATACAAATTAAAAATAAGATGATTTTTTCCATTATTCCAATATGGCAAATTGGCTATTTTATTATCTAAATCTTGAACCATATCCGGACTTAACACATCTCTATCTAAAGTATCGACGGCTAGGATGAACAAACAGGCTTGCTTAGGGTCTGAAGTGTATAGTCTAGATTCTTGTATAGAGACGAGGATTTTGTTATAGCTATGCGAGACTTTCTCATCAACAGGATAGACATACACTTTAAATCCATTGGAACATAAGGAATAGTCAAAGCACGTTTCCATACGACATTTCGAATAGTCCGTGACCGTGACAGGTGACCTTCGCTGCCGTGGGGACACGTGCAGATCTTCATTGAAGGTGTAATCGCTGCCGTCGAGAAAGGAAATAAATTCAGCTGTTTCCAAGGAAATAAGTTTCCCATTTTGACTAAGTTTTGGAAGCTTTCTTAGTAATATGAATAAAACGACTATTATTAAACCACATAGAACTGCGGTTGTATATCTTTTCTTAGCCTGCATGAGATTTTCAGGAACATTATTCCATAAATTCCCACATATCCTTAAACTTTCATATCATCCTATAAAAGTATCAAGTTTTCAAAAGATTTATGCTTTTAAAATTCATAACGTCCGCCATATTCCATTGATACACGTTTAGATGTCAAAAAATCCATTCGGTTACATGTGATCACAAAAACACGGCTCATAAATTTATCTTTCACAAAATTCACTTTAAATTCAACTTTTCAAACACAACAAACGGTAAGATTTCCAATTCTGTAAAATTTGAACACCAATGAAACACCAACACACGAAAAAACAATTAAAAACTCCCTTCAATGAATCACACTGTTAGCCACTTACGGAATCCCGCTGAGTTAGCATCTACGTCACTGGGTGCTTTGATGTTCTAAAAATAGATTGGAAAATCCCGTTACCCGAAACACTTCCCATTTTTATATTTCTGTTTTAATTCTTCTATAGAAAAGTTGAAATTCGTTAAAATTCATTAAATTCACTAATTTGTAAGCATAGGAACCAAAATTTCTGCAAAATGTAGTAAAATTATGACCAAAATGTTATACAAAAGAATTCTCCAAGAGATTACCTCCCTTGGTAAAAATCTACCATAAGCAAACCCTACTTAACTCCCTTTCAAAGTAAAAGTCGACTTCAGCGTGGGCCTGCAGTTAATGAATTTAAGAGACGTGACAAAAGGTTGTGTTCTCTGAAAGACGCGTTAATGGCAAGCTGTGACACTCAGTCAGACATTAACGAATAACGATTTTGCGTGACTTTATGGGGGAAAGTTTCCAACTAATGTTTCAATCAACAGTTTTTACTTCAAATTAACTGTTATATAACATCGCATTCTGCCATTGTCTCTATACATTAGACACACTCTTCTTCATACATATATAATTTCTCTGCTATTCTATTGAAAGAAATTATTGTTACCCCATAGATTGGTTTATTAACTTCACTGTTTAAAATAGATATGTAATGTATTTTCACGTTTTGTAAGATGATATGTACCTTTGTCATACAAATATTAATGAAGTATCATCTGTTTTAAGATTGTGGCACTGGCCAAAATTGTGTGGTCCATACTTGGAAAGTATCGAAGATATATCAAGTCACAACCTTACAACAGTAAGCTTCTCACAGTTTATACATAGTTTACAATTATTAAAGCCTTAACTGCTTTTAAGTTTTACCTTAAGAACCCTTTACTTTAAATCTTATGCATGTCTTCATACAAATTGTTACACTGTCTATATTCTTACTTACCTTTTAGGCCCAACTAAGTACTTTAAGAAGGCAAATTCTTTAAATAGCGATTTCATTCAATGCAATATTGATGGTTATATTCTGTTTTTAATATTATATCCATGCACATTATCACGGATTTACTTTCCTACATTCGAGTGAATGTCACCTAAGGCAGCAAACTCTCTCTAAATGAATGCTATAAATAGAGAGTGTCAAGAACTCCCTAGACGTGTAGAATGGTTAGCTTCCTATGAATAACTTGATACCTTCTTCCTTTCATGGACTCTATGTATGTATAGGGTCTATGCTTCTCTCCAAATAAAATAATCTGAATGAAATTATTTGCCCAAAGAAACTATAATTCAGTATTGAACAAGATTCAAACCACTAACATTGCCAACACTAAAACCCAGAGACACAAATCCAAACATAGTAAAAGTAATACCTCTGCTATTGCCAAGTGCTACATTATATTATACTCTTATATAAATTAATTATACATAAAATCATCCATAAGAAACCCGTATCAAATTGGATATCTTGCTCAATGAACTTATTCTGATTCCAGGAGCATCAGTCTATAGATCAGCACCAGGAATGAAATTAAACACATGTGTGCCCACAGGGTGAGAAATATATGCAACCTCTCCATGACTCAACCCTGGGACTCTTTACTTACATGATGAGTGCTCTCATGACTGAGCTTTCCAGCCCCTTCTCCTCATAATGCGAACAGGTAGGTACCATGACATGTGTACTAAGTAGAAACAGCGTTTTCAGTCCTTTTCCAGGAACCCATGGAGAAAAATCATTAATCTGCAGTTTTGACTATATGTTCCAATACTTCGGAAAGCAATTGGAGGCAACTCATCTCAGGCATCTCTCACTCTAAGACATAATAGGTCATATACAACATTAAATCTGTAAAAGGTTTGTTAAGAGTTCTAGCCTCAATCAATTAATGTAGTAGAGTTTATATGGAAACATTAGACTTTATTGATATATGGGGGATATTTAAGATGTCTAAGTTAACTGATTTATAACACAGTTTTCTAAATGACAGATATACTTCTGACATACAATATGATCATTTGTAACCATGTCAGAAACAATTAAACTCTGGGGTAATATAAACTATGTCTGGTGATGTTATCAGGAGGTTTTTATGTAGACATGAGGAAATACAATCTATACACAATGTACATGTTTAATGATGAAAAACATCAATAGCTCAGAACTTAGAAAAACAGATATTTTTTAGATATTATTTATTTATTTAGAGACTGTTTAGACAATTGAATTTAAAATGTAGTTTGAATTCTATCTTTAATGGATTGGTGATTTAACTCAAATATATTGGTAATTTAATTTGAATGTATTGGTAATTTAATTTGAATGTATTGGTAATTTAATTCAATGGATTGGTAATTCGTTTTAAAATATA
Organism: Mactra quadrangularis; assembly: GCA_025267735.1. Classification (NCBI taxonomy): domain Eukaryota; kingdom Metazoa; phylum Mollusca; class Bivalvia; order Venerida; family Mactridae; genus Mactra; species Mactra quadrangularis. The sequence continues at coordinate 20,893,144 of CM046310.1, read as the reverse complement.
TTGGTAATTTAGCTTAAAATGTATTGGTAATTTAATTCAAATGTATTGGTAATTTAACTCAAATGTATTGGTAATTTGATTCAAATGTATTGGTAATTTAATTTGAATGTATTGGTAATTTAATTCAATGGATTGGTAATTCGTTTTAAAATATATTGGTAATTTAGCTTAAAATGTATTGGTAATTTAATTCAAATGTATTGGTAATTTAACTCAAATGTATTGGTAATTTAATTCAAATGTATTGGTAATTTAATTCAAATATATTGTTTATTTAACTCAATGGATTGGTATCTTCTTTTAAAATGTGTTGGTAATTTAATTCAACAGCTTTGGTGATTTATTTTAAAATGTATTAGTAATTTTACTCAAAATGTATTGGTAAATTAAATTCAAATGTATTGGTAACTTTAATAAAACATATTGATAATTTAATTCAAATGCATTGATAACTTTAATAAAACATATTGGTAATTTAATTCAAATTTACAGAGAATTTAACTCAAAATGTAAAGGTAATTTAACTCAATTGATTTGTAATTTATTTTAAAATGGATTTGTTATTTAACTCAAAAAGCATTGATCATTTAACTGAAAAAGCATCGGTATTTTAGCTCAAAATGGATTGGTAATTTGATTAATATGTATTGGTAATTTAATTTAAAATATACAAGTTTAATACTGACAATCAGTATGTAGCAAACTTCAGTAACTGACATAAAAATTATTGATTATTTAAATGAATAATTTTCGATAACTTTGAAATGTTTTAGTGAATATGTAAACAATAATATGCCAATTTTATTTAATTATGTCATATGAGGCAGATAGCTCATGTAGCATCTGATCAAAGAGTGTACCAACACAAGCCTCATACCTTGAAAAAAATCTTCATACATTCTCTAATAAAAAGTGGCTAGGTAGGTATCTGTTTGAACTAATTACCATTTGGTAATTAGAGTTAACATTGATTTGATTTCAGTGTTATTAGTCATCAATATATGAGGCAACAATTCATAGAAACTCCCACTAATTGATGTCTAAGTCAACTGATGTATAAGACAGAATAAAACAGAACAATGGTTATCATAAAGACGTAAAATTTTAATAACTTAACATTAAATTTTACATTATTTTTTACAAAAAATAATAACAATAAAGAGTAAGGAAACATTTGCAAAACAAATTTTCAATAATCATATGATTTCAAGATACAGGTATAAACAAAATCTTGAATAAATTTGTATACAACATTATGTCATTCAATAATTCCTTCACATACACACCTCACAAGTGATTCTTTCTACTTCAAATAGCCTCTTGACTATAAAATTCATTTAAGGACAATTTTCTATTACTCCAGGTCTCAAAGGAGGTATTACACAGTATCAGGTCATAGTGTTCCATGGGCAAGGGAAAAAATAACTATTTACAGTTATTTTGGTGATTGAGTGCATGAACATTTTGAGCTCAAAAATACTTTTGATTGCTTAATTTCAAGTTACAGCTGCAAGGACAATGTATGCTTTTGTGTTTCAGTTATAATGCCATGGTCACATTATAGACATCCTTTACTGAACTACATTACTTAAATTATTTTGCCAACTTAATTATGTTCATTTTGCTTTAGGGGTATAAAGACATAATGTTCAAGACTAACAATTGCTGACACAAGAACTAAGTTTTTGCAATTAGATTGACTTGGAATCCTGTGCTGGTATGGTGGTAAGTTCTTGACTTCTTGTGTCCTGATGTTTCAAGAGGCTGCTGGGGTTGAATAATTGCAATCTCCACTAGATTCAAACTTCTGTCATCCTGAACCCCTTTTCTTGCCAAGTTCTGGCATCAGTGGCAATCTGAGACATGCTGTCAAGGCTTTGACAAAAGCAGTGACAATCAGCTCATGGCAATGGAAGATTCAGTATTAGAAGTCTTCTAGCATGAGGTGTATGTATGGTTGAACATTAGTATTGTATTTTTCCCTGCAATGTTTGTCCAAGAAGTAGCCATGATTGGAAGAGGCCTAGTTTACAAAAGATCGATAGCCACTCTGAAACTTAGTATAGCTTCCTCAAAACCACCTCTTGGTCTTTATGGCAAAGAAATGAAGACCTACAAATCAGCAGAGCAACTTTTCCGATCCATTTCATTCACTTTTTCGATGTGTTCCTGTTTTTCCATTTAGGCTGCTGCAACACTGATCCATTGAGAAATAAACCCATGTCACTGACAGAGAAAATGGTGTTGATCATCAAAGTTTATTAATAATGTTCAGCTAATTTTGAAATTAATTTGTTTCAGGTGTGTCATGATGGGCTTATGTGTGATTTATTGTCAGATGATCAATTTACTACTGATAGCTTTAACATTGTTTCTTCCCTACAAAATGAAAATCCATTACAGTGAAAATTCAGATAACTCAAGATATTGAGCTAATTTTGAAATTCATTTGTTTCAGGTGGGCTATGACAGGCTTATGTGTGATTCATAGATGATTATATCCTACAGGTAGTTTTGAAAAATGTTTTGCGCCTTCAAAATGAACTCCACTATACTTAAAACTCCAATGATTCATAACTACATTCCATAGCATCCACACATTCACGGAGCAAAATCTTTCAATAAAAGTTCCTGTTTAGCCTCCAAAGTGAAGATCTTCTGAAGCTAAATTTCCCATAATTCCAAACTACTTCCCGTAACCTCCAAAATGAAGATCCGCTGAAGCAAATATTTCCCATAATTCCAAACTGCTTCTTGTAGCCTCCAAATTGAAGATCTTCTGAAATACCCATAATTCCAAACTACATGTACTTCTAGTAGCCTCCAATATGAAGATCTGCTGAAGCAAATTTTCCCATAATTCCTTTCTATTTCCTGTAGCCTGCCCTCTAAAGTGAAGAGTCACCAGAACAAATACCCATAATTCCAAGCTACTTCCTGGAGCCACCCACCCATGATCCAGGTTTAAGACCAGCAAAATGTTTAACACATCTTAACATTGAACTAAGTTCCAACATAAAATTGTTCACATAAGAGTCTTTCTCTGATTTTTTACATTCATAAATTACAACAATATAAATCTTTGTGTCCACACCAGTTATAAAATATGTACTTGTTACACCCTGAAAGTAGAAAATGAAGATCAAGTGAGTATAATTACAACTGACCAATAGACTATATCCGGAATTCAAATATTTGGGTTTTCCCCTGCGGTACAAACAAACTTTCAGCGTTACAATGAAAACATGTGTACAAAAAACAATAGGATTTAATCCATAGTTCGTGCTATTTAGCTATAATGTGTAGAAAACTTTGTTTGTACCGCCTGTGCACGGACGGAAAAACCCATAAATTTGAATTCCGGAGTAGGTCTATTATGCTGTTTTATGTAGGAGCAGTAGTCCAGCGGTAGGAAGCACGCTTAGGGATCGAGAGATCCTGGGTTTGAATCCCACTAGGGGCACTGCTAATTTTCACTAGTAAGTGGAGTAAAATAACTCTCAAGGAGATTGATGGATAGATGCCAGTAGCCTGATGACTAGGGGTAATAACTGTAAAGTTGGTGAATGTGCATAAGCATGAAACTTAAGACTATTAAATGCAATTATTTTTAAAAAATTTTATAAGGCGTAAAACTTGATAAGCCTCACAATCTATTGACCACAGTATAAATCAAAGCACTGAAGCACTGGCCTGTTTGGAATACGAAGTTAGAAATTTTATAGGATTCAAAACATTTTGATTAAAAAAACAAAACACAAATATTCAGATACCATTCCAAGTTATCAACTCTGGCCCAGATTTTTACTGTCTGGACTACAAACTTAACCTTTTTCAATATGAACAAATTGTTGAAACCATTCTAATGCATAAGAAGATACCTGGCGTAGCAGAGAATCTGTTTGTACTGCAATTTATATATTGCCGGAACTAATTGCAGATTTTATATAAAAGGATTGATAGAAGCTGGTATTATATATTTGCTGGGGCTAATAGCACTAAATGACCCAAGGTCCTTCAATGTGCCATCTTTAATACCATGGAAGTAATACTAAGATAGAACTAACCTTATCAAATATACAGCACACTTTATCATTATCTATCGGTCTATCAGTTCTAGATAACATCATAACAACATTAGGCCAATGATTGGAGGGATATTCCTGTAATACAAACAAAATCATCATATAACATGTAGTTAAACATCTTATAGAGTATAGTCTTTTTCTTTTTATTCCTTGATTAACAAAGTTTCTGTTGTATTTTATGAGTATTGTGTTACAATCCATTCATGCCGACCTAAATCATAACAATAATAATTTTTGGTAAGAATCGCCCTAAATAATCTGATTTTAAATAAAAATATTCTGCTGTGTACAGTAGTATTTGTAAGCCACTTAGACAATGAAAATTGCACAACCCACGAAGATTGATAAAATAAGTTGATTACAGAACAAAAACTAAAACTATCATCATTCAAATCAGATAGTTTATTTGTCATCTGCTGCCACTGTCCCATAGACTGGAGTAGACAGCAGTCGGCTAGATCTTCTAAAGTCGGTCCTCCATGTAACCCTGTTATATATTTTTAACAGTTAATGCAGTAAAACATTTGAATAAATGAATAAGGAACACAAAGTGATAGTACAATGATCAACTTCAAGAATGTTCATGCCTCTGTGTTGAATGACAGCATGTGTGTAATATCATCAAATTTGCTGGATGGTCAATGGCCATAATTGAAGTTAATGGCCATAATTAAAATTATAAAATTATGCAATAGACATTCTTTTTCTGAGTAAAACACATTAGAAATTCCATACTTACCCCTGGGTATGAATATATAGCAGGGAAACTATCTAACCCTTTAGGGGCTTCAACTTGACTATCAGGGTAATGATAACCTGGCCCTGTATATACATGATCTAACCCTTGTGTGTCTAATACTAGAGATACATTTAATGCATCAGTTTTCTTCTGGAAAGCTGTTATTCTGAAAATATAAATTATTTTTCTATTTTCAAATTTGATTTTACAATTATATTAACATTTAATTATATGGACAGGTGCTGTTCAAATTTTTAACATCCGGAAATCTCTAAACTTCGTGATTTTAATAGTTTTTGTAGTTAAATTTTATTCAACTGCCAGTGGCACAAACATTAACCCCACTGATTCAATATAATATTGATAAGTCCCATACATAAATACCAATAACTATTTTTATCAAAGGTGAGTACAGAAGTTTATGTGAGTATTTAACCAGCAGGGTTAATGTATGCATCATTGACAGTTGAATAAAATTTAACAATACAAATGAAAAAAATCCTTTCTCAAGTCCCAAATAATTTGATCTTCAAGATTATGTGGAAAGAATTCGGACCAAAGCAGAATTTTCTATGCAAAGGAAACCGGAACAACTTCATAATCCATCTATCAATGCTCAGAAAGAAAAAATGTAAACTTCAAAAGACTTACTTGGCATGATAATCTTCAACATTTTTACTAGATAATGTTTTCATATCTAATGGTGTCGTCTGCTGAGCTAATATGTCATAAAAATATAAACTAAACTGAAATATAGGAAAATATTAGAATTATTTTGTTGGTTAAAAATCAAAGAGTTAAAATCAATGGAGGAAGATGTAGCTTATGCTACAATAAATAAAATTTGGTAATCAGGGAATGAAGATTCTGTTAATGGGGCTAAACACTTTTCTATCAATGACAGACCTAATGTTGAGCCACATGATAATTCTATTTGAGTTGAATAACACAAAATGTCACATAAAACATAACACACACATTTTAGAAGTTACAAAATTATCTCCCTTTGCAGCACCCCCACAGAAATGCAAATTTTAGCCCAATAATGATTCAAAGACCATCCTGTCGATAAAACAATATAATACCAGATAAAGAAAGGTTTGTGGTCTTAATAGAGTATGGTGTATTCAAACAAACTTTGGGTGACAACCACTTCATGAACCAAAACTAGGAGAAACAAAACTAACCTTAGCAACTAATAAACTCTTGTATCTTAGCAACCAGGTATATAATGGTGGCCAGGATGATACTGTCTTTGTAGAACTACCAAACATTCCTTTCTTTACAGTCTGAAAAAAGAAGAACGTGTTAAAGGCCAATTGACCTTACGCCAGAATTTGATTGACAGCTCCTATCAACCAATCAGCGTCCGGTATTTGATACCCTGATGCTTATCTAAGATAAGCGGCTTATCGGCCGCCATTTTGTCCGACATCTGGTCTTGACGGACATCGAATTTCTTATGTGTTAGCATGGACCCTATGTACAGTTATATAAGGTTCTCAGTGAAAGTTACAGAATAAATTCAATAAAACAAATTAGAATGGTCAAAATATGTACACATGGGGTCTGTAAATACTGTGATAAAAGTATAAACTACATAATAATCTGACGACAATAAATACAAGTATGTAATAAATCAGGTTGAAAATTACATTTTCATGCATGTTTACCGCCAAAATGTACCATAAAGATCTATGGGCCCACCCCTTAACTTTTTATTTCTCAACATATTTTATCACCTTACACCATTTTAAGGATTACATGTATATAATGTTGTTTTCGTGCGTATCCAACAGTTTTCTGATTTATGAAGGATTTCTACAAACGTTCAATGTGAGATGCGTTCTTTGATAATTTTTGCACATTTAATTTTTTTGTTGGAGCAAATGAACCTACATTTATTTTTGATATATATCAATGGATATTATAAAAAATGGAATCATTTGAAAGTTATGGCAATGTCATTTTCAGACAAATTAACCTTTAGGAAATATGATATCTCGTAAATGATATGTATGTATTTGAACACAACTCCGTCTAGATAGCCCCTAATACCCACCCCTTAACTTTTCTAATCCTCCGCATATTTTAATTAAATCTACATTATTTGATAGCTAATGTAATGTAATATTTTTTGCATTTTTTACTGTTTAAAATCCGTACATTCGAACGACTATTACCAGCGTTCAAATATAAGTGTATTCTTTCAACTTGCTCATTCTTTGTGCGTATATATTTAAAATTTGTTGGAGCAAATGGACTCACATTTCATTTGAATATATGAATGGATATTCATAAATAATATATCATTTGATAGATGAGACAATGCCCTTTTAAAAAATATTAAGTTTATCGAAATCCGATGACAAGTAAGTAAATAGCATGTATTTGAACCTGTTGCTTTTAAACATAGATAATGGTTAGGGACATAGATTAATCCCTGATAATGTCGGACAATGTACCACGTGTATATGTGGGCGGAGCATAGGTATTCTGGCGTAAGGTCAATTAGCAGCATTTTTTATTCAAAGGTGGAAGATGAAAGTTCTGAAAATACTAAAATAGGCATACAGGAATTTTATATGAACTACATACAGTGATTTGTGTTCGAAATACTAAAATCCGTATCAATACAGAAAACTGTCACTAAAGTCCATTATAAATGGCAGTTGGTTCACCTAACCAGTTTTTTAAGTTTCTTCTTTACGACAACAAACGTTTTCTTTCTCCTATGTTCACCATTCACCACAAATCCAGTCACAGCAACAAAATACTCTGTCTTCTAACAAACAACAGAAAACATTTCCATTTCAGTATGTAAATGGGATAACATAATGGGATAAATTTTATGAAAAGTAATGAACTGTAAATCAAACTTACCTCTCTTGTTTGAGCTGAAGCACCCCAGCTAGTTAATTTACTATGAGCTTGATGGAGTTGTAATAATGTTTCTAAAAATTGAGCTTGTGACATCAATACTTGACTTGTTAATAAATGGTTGATTACATCACATTCATACCTGAAAAAAAGAGTGGGCATGGCCGAGTGGTAATGATGTTGGATTGGTTAACATTGGATAGTCAGCTATGTGTTAGATCTAATCCCATCCAAAACCTACTCAGTTGTTTCCTTGAGCAAAAAAATTTATCCTACCAGGAAATGAACTCAAAAAAACTTATTTTTAGTTAATCAAGCACAAATAAATTAGAATGAACTTTACCAGAAAAGATGCATAAACTAAGCTTTTATATGGCAATCAATGGCTAGCTTTCAACAATGTGTAAAAAATTCAAATAACTCAAGGCCTGGGTTTTTTTAATGAAAACTTTCCTTGTATTTACATACTTATTTAACAAACTGAGTTCCATAACCAAAAATGGCCTGAAAATTGGCCTCCTTGAACTTTGTAGTCTGTTGAACCTATTACTCGGACAAGTAGTGTCAAACCCTTGGAACAACATCGCTGTATAGGCTCATTGCTCAAAAACATATTTTTTGTTCGTCCTAGAGTAGAATACAAAATTTAATACTTACATAAAACTAGATTTCAGGTTCACTAATATTGGATGATGAAAGTTTTTACTATGTACTTGTATAATAGCAGATATCACATTTATTAAATCTTCATAATTCATATTTTTGTTGGTACCCATTGTTGTCACTTGTTCATAACTGATCATATAGTCAAGGAATTTTGTCATTTAATAAAAAAATAAACAAGTAAATCTGTGAGCTAATGCTCACTAGTGATACCCCCGCCAAAATCTAAAAATATGCGACAAACAGGAAGTAGATGAGCAAGGAGCATGAAATCGCTTTACACCACATGGAACTATGGGATGAAGCAATATGCAAAGTATTAGGCTGCTGCATGTTATAGTTGCTGAGAAAACTGCGACGGAAATTTTGTAACGGACGGACGGACGGATGGACGGACGCACGGACAAGGGTAAAACAGTATACCCCCCTCTTCTTCGAAGCAGGGGTATAATAAGAAAAATTTCACTCCTCCTTTCCAAACTTTTTTTATATCATACTCTTAGAAAATGGAAGCAGACATTGGGGAAACAGTTATTTCATTTTTTAATATATAGGCTCTATGACCAACTAATTACATCACTATGTTGCATGTCTTTTCTATCAATAGGCTGTGCCTATAATTATATTAATAAAAAGGATACAAATCCATTGTTTTCTGTCTAGCTATGATATATTCACAGAGTTGTCCACATAAATGTGATAAAAGAAGTTCAAACTCCATCTGTGGACCAGGCAGACCATAATCTACCTGTTCTTGTTGTTTTACTGTATCCTCTATCTGTCTTAACTCTCCAAATAAAGCATTATAGGAATTCTTTAATGACTGAAACATCTAGAATAAACAATATTAAAATTGTATAACAAGTATTGTAGGAGTCATTATGTAGAGGGTTGACACTATTTTCATATCAAAGGGAGATAACAACTCACTTTCAATAACATTCGGAACCGGTGTTGAAGTAAACAAATACACGATCGTTAAGGCGATGACTGAAGTTTCGTTTTAAGTCTGTAAATTTGAAATTTCACATTTCAATGATACCAATGAACAATATTTGGTTCAATTTAAAACAAATAAATATGTTTAGACAAAGATCTGTGTGTATACTACAAGAACTATTTTGTGTAACCATTACGTGCTTCGCCTCACGTAGGTAGTAAAATCACCAAAATCCAGTGAAGACCCCCCACGAATCCTTCCGAGATTATTCATTCATGAAAGGTCGAGGGTGTTCCGAATGTTTCAATAAAATACACTTTTTTCATATCAGGGGGATAATGATAATAACTCACTTTCACTAAAACAATTATTAATACTAATTACTGTTGCAAAAGATTATTATTTTATAAATCTAATCAATGCAAAATGAGTGACATGATGTAAGAAATTAATATTAATATGTTTTTAATTATAAAACATGGTTTTCGAATATATATTTTAAATGACTATAAATTGGCATTATGGGAATTCTACATCAAGGTGATGACTGTGTCAAGTCTTTCCAACTAATGAACAATAAGGCCATACCTCCTTGGCTCTACCAAATCGTTTCTGTTGAAGAAAACCTAGAGACATATAAGTCTTCTCAGCTACAGAGAATTGACTTAAAGAATGAACCATTAATGCCCAAGATGATCCAAATGATGGTTTATGTATCTCTTTCTCTTTGTCCTGTAACATGAAGTATTGACATGATTTATCTAGTTTACAAATTATAGTGATACCATGGCAGGCAGTGACTTTTTTTGCCAAAAATGGTGCCAAAATTATACCTTCTAAAATTGAAACAAGTGTCAAAAATTCACAATAATATGACCAATATTTGACTATCATTAGTAGATTATTTCAAGCCATAAGAGCCGTAAGTAACCATTCAATGTCTGTTTTCTGTTTGATGAAGGGTCAGAAACATAAATGTGTTTCTACAAGTATCGTATAAACACCTGCTCTCGAACCTCACCTGATCTCGAACCTTTCATAAAAATGTTGTTTACTTTGCTACGTATTTGCGTATGACGTCATCAACTCGTGTGCACAAATGTTAAGTAAACTATCGACGTAACTACAACTGTCAAACGAGAATAATGCGCAAGAAACAGGTAATTAGAATGAATATTTTGTGATGGTGAATATTTTTCAGTAAATCCTTATTACCTTTTTCCGCTCTGTCAGTACAATCCATCAAAAATTGTTTAAAAGTATGTTATTGCAAAAGAAGCACATGGCAGGTAGCCATTCCTGTCTTCTGCTCATGAAGTCATGTGAGAGCTAATTATACCCTCACAAATAGCCAAATACAGTAGAGGTTCGAAATTAGGTCATCTATATTTAGCCGCCATGACAGTTTTCAGAAAATGGTCGTGTTTTTTCTGGAAGAATTTGGATTTGTTGCAAATATAAAATATCAACAAATATATGATAAAAAAGTGGAATATAAGTTAAAAAGTGTGTTTTAAATGTATTTTTCTAAAAAAATTGTTGCATTAATAATGATTAATTAGAAATGGCTCATTGAGTCCTTAGAGGTTCGAGAACTGGTGTGTCCACCATACATTTTATGTGAGTAATGTAATTTAAATATTTTGATTTAAGAAAATCAAAAGTTTTACCATAATAGTCCTGCAATTATTCATTCTGAAATCAATAAAGTTACATATAACACATATTAATACAAAATATATAATTAATTACCATCAGTTCTTTAGCCTTGTCAAAAGCAAACTGGCTAACAAACAAGAAAAATGTCTGTAGAACATTTTCTTCTTTGGCACCAACAGGTGACAGGGCCATACTTGAAGCCACACTTGAACCTGAGGCTGTTGATAGCGCTGGACTTGTGGGAGTTGATGACTCTGACATGATGAAGTATCTGAAAGAAATAATGTTCTGTCAAGTCAAGTCGAGACAAATATTTCTTTATTGGCAGTAAAATAAATCAACATTACAAACATAAGCTATGTATAGCTTTTAACCGACGTAAAGTACTGTTTTATCGGCGCAATATGACCTTTTTGTGTTGGTGCGCCATAAAACCCAAACAAACTAAAGTACTGTTTTGGAATCTGAGTTACTCAACTCCCCATACCATAAAAGTCACATAGTTTTGTTAATATGTATATTTTTTCACTTAGGGTCATTTAAAATAACCCAAATTTCAGCATTTTACAGTTTTATACTCAAGTGCCAGACACAATTTGTCCTCCTCATTAAATATTTAGAGAAAGAAAAATTGTGTCTGGCACCAGGCCATTCGGAACACCTTGACCTTTTAAGAATGAATAATATCAGATGAATTTGTGGGGGGGGGGGTCGACCCTGGCGGCTTGGGTTTTTACTGCTTACGAAAGGCGAAGCAGATAACACTTATGCAAAATAGTTCTTGCCGTATACACACAGATCTTTGTCAGAACATATTTCTATGTCATATATTGAACCAAATATTGTTCAGCAATATCATTAAACTGTGTTGTTTCAAATTTGCAAACTAAAAAAGAAACATCATTCATTCATAACCGATTATATATTCGTTTTCTTCAACACTGGTAGTATCAAAATGGTGGCTAAATATGTCCGAGGTTATTCGTAGCGAATGGCCGAGGAGTTATGAATGGCACCAGCCTGGGTTTAATTTTTAGTGTTTAAAGATGTCAACAAATTTCTACATATTACAAAGACAAAAATAAGCAAGCTTGATCATAAATAAAGTCTGTTTGTTTTAATTACATAAAACGCGTGCTCTTGGTATGATTAAGCTTAAAATGAAGTTAATCTATCCGAATGTTTTATATCCGAAAACTAGAACATTTAATAGCAAGTTCCAACACAGCATATGTGAAGCTTAACTAGAGATTATTTTCATGTATTCAAAGCATATAGTATAAATAATGATTATAAGCTAGAAATATTAGAATGTCAATCATGTACTATAAAATGTTGTATTTATCGTTCCAAATCTTGATAATTGTTATTCGGTAATGGCTAAAACACTACCCTTCTTTGACATCGTTATCGTCTAACACACATGTATACTTTAAATACATTTACATGAAGGCCCTATAATTTGTTCGTCTGTTACTTATCTTAAAATATTATTTTGAAATGAAATAACATTGAATAAAATAATTGTTTCCATATTTAAGTTAAGTTGCCTTAAACTCTTGAAAAAAATATAAAAAAGAGACATTTAAAAGAAACGTACCTTGTTCATGAATGCAGACCCACTATATATTCATGCGGACCCTGCATATGTTATATTCCTAATTAGGTTTAATGTCGTGTTTACAGAAATTACGAGGTCATTTTACGGAACCAGCTCACCTAACTTCGTTGTTGGACCTCTGTCTTTAATCGTTTCTGGTTTTGTCACCGAAATGTCTGTATATTTATGTAACTAATTCTAATAAACAGTATAAAATTTGTATAATATATAATTATACATGTTTAATTTGTCTGTGATCTAGATATAAACATTAAATAGTTACAGAATAAATTGTTATTGTTTTTATTTGTTTTCACTCACTTGTTTTTTATCAGTATTAAGATGGCGCTCAATGGAATGCCCATTATAATCTAATTAATACTGGACTTTTTTATGTTTGTGAAATAACAGTACAGCAGTAACTTTAGCAGTAAACCTATATTACTGCGAGAAATGACGTTAATACTGCACTAGGGCAGTAAACTTTTACTGCTGAAAATCTAATTAATTATTGTGCCGGAAATTGGTCGAAAGAGACTACGTGTATAGTGCATTTAATTCAATTGCCACAAGAGCAAAAATTAGGGTCAGATTTTTATAAATTTGATTTCTGTAATACCCGGATCGATAGCGCAGTTGAAAGCGCGCTGGAATTTGTAATCTCGTATCTCGAAGGGTGTACGGATTCAAATTCCACCCGGGGAGGTTATACCCTTCTATGAAAATTTGATAATAATGTCAAATTTCCTCCATTGATTAGATAATATGGACACGTTTTTGGCTTTGCGGAAGGGTAGGTGAGTACTAGTTGAACAAGGGTCCAGGAAAGCTAGATTAGGTGCGCTGGATGCCATAAATGACATAAAAAGTGCTGACACGGCATTTAACCCAGTAAAAACAAGCAGAATTCTGTTGAAGAAGTTCTAGAAACTGCTATTCATAACCGCATTAATAAATTGATGATTAAACGGATGTTCAATTTTGAATACTATAGAAAAGGTAATATAACTAATGACAGAAGCCGATCCAGGATTTTTGTCTAGGGTGGGATAAAACTTTTCTAGGGGGGGGTCCAAACTTTCGAACCACACTATTTTCATACATTGTTGCAAGAATAGCACAACATTGTTAAGCATAAAGGGTGAGCGAAGTGAGCCTGAAAAAAATTGCTTCACGCTACATAAAAATGGCTTACAGTTGAAAAATATACTTATGCAAAGGTACATTTTGGAAATTTCAAGGGGGGTCTGGAGTCCCCCTCCGCTGGATCCACCGATGAATGAGCAATCGGTACGACGTTTGTTGAGGAAAATATATCGCATAGTAAGTATAATGATCTCCTTGTTGCTTTTTTGTTGGGTTAAACACCGTAGCAACACATTGTATAGGTCATATCAAAGCTGACATTCACCGTTCCTGGAAGGGCTGAATCTCTGGATTTAGCTGTTAACAAACTACTACGCACATACTTTCGTCAGTGACTGACAACTGCCATACATAATTTAGAATCATTGGCAGGAGGGGGAATGGCCGTAGAAATCATTTCATGACCAAACTCCACGAATGTATGCTCTGTCCAGTGTCCAGGAATCGAACGCACGACCCCTCTACCAAAGTTATTGCCATATTTTATAATTCGCATGTATGTATTTATTGTTGTCCCAGAAAATAAGAGAGTTTTATGAGAAGACAATACAGAAACGTTGTGTAGACAGAGCCGGTTGACACACATGACAGAATGTAACACAATACACATCGTGTGCCTGTGTCAGTGACATTCTTTATCAGTCTGGGTATGTGTGTCTGCGTGTCTGGGTCTGTGGGTGCGGGTCTGTGTGTGTGTTTGGGTCTGTCTGTGTGGGCCTGTCTGTCTGCGTCTGTCTGGGTCTGTCTGTGCCAGTCTGATTATCTGGGTCAGTCCGTCTGGGTCTGGGTCTATCTGTGTCAGTCTAATTATCTGGGTCAGTCCGTCTGGGTCTGGGTCTGTCTGTCTGCGTCTGTCTGGGTCTGTTTGGGTTTTCAATTACATAGGGTAGTATGCATAAATATGCTTAAAATAACACAATCGCCAAACGGTTCTTTTTATCATGTATGTCACAGTTATAACTATACTTTCATAATAAGTTATTAAATAAGTAATTTGATATAGGCCTCGTTTTTTCCAACGAAGAGTCACATTGGCCCGAAGCCGAAGGTCAAGGTTCTATACGACTGTCCGGAGGAAAAACAACAGGGCCTATATCAAATTACTTATTTAATGACAATTTGATTAAATAACAACTTACGGACAGCAGTTTTTGATGTTGGCCCTGTTACAGATATTTTGTTGCTCCAAAAAAACTACATAGTAGGAACGACAGGAACTTCAGTAAGATCAAATAAATAGAAAATGATGTTATGTTATATTTCGAAATTACAGCAGGAAAATGTACAAGTTCAAATCCCACTTTCGGCTGTTATACCCTTCCACGGAAATTTGACAATAAAGTCACCCATTTTGAGGTATACGGAGAAATGTCCGGACTTGTGGAAGGGTAGTGTGAGTATTGCTAATAGACAAGGGTACAGGAAAGCTAGGTTAGGTGCGCTGGTTACCGTAAAACGAGCAAGACTGTGTTGACACGGCGATAAACCCAGTAAATATAATACAGCAACCAGAGGCGGATATAGGACGGCATTATACGATTTTTGAAGAATAATGCGACATAAAAAATATCAAAACTACACAAGAAATACATTTATTGACAGGAACATTTTGGAAATCACAGCGGGGGGTCCGGAGCCCCTGAAACCCCCCCCCCCCGTTAGATCCGCTTTTACACCAGGAACAACTGTTAGATCAATATTAACGCTGCATTTTTCAACAAACCTCTGGCTGGAGCAGCCGAGTAAGATTGATCTTCTTGTTGTTACTGCTGTTACTGTGATTTTATTTTGTAATGGCAGTTTTTAGTGTGTGTTTCATGCTTATACGCACGCTCATCGATTTTACAGCTATTATCCCTGGTCGTCGGGCTACTGATAACTATCTGTCAATCTTCCTGGGAGTCTTTTTACTTATTAGTGCAACCGACAAATTGGCGCAACGGTACTAAACCACCCTCGCTGATACTTTTTTACACCTGGGTCGAGTGAATCAATCGTGGATAAATTTCTTGCTCAATGAAATTAGCAGTTCCCCTCGTAGGATTCAAACCTAGGACCTCTAGATCTCTAACCATGTGTCCTATCGCTGGGCTACTGCTCCTAGCTTAATTTTATTTTATTTTATTCATTAAATGACCAATTATTTAGACCAGTGATGTATCAGGAACAAACTTTTACTAAGCACTATTAAACTTTTTTAATTTCTTTATGGTCAAACCCATGTCGCACACCCTCTCCGTCGCTTTTGCTCAAACAACGGTTACTGAGAGCCCCAAAAATGGAGCACAATCGTATTAGAACTTCATTTTTGGTGAAATAAATGCAAATCTAAGGTTGAAATTGAACAACGAATGCATTTTCGTGAGCGTTAGGACTTATTCACTTCACTTCGACTTAAGTTAATAAACCGAAGTTATGCCACGGACCAAATAAAGGAAACATGCCGACCCTTTCCGAGTGCACTACAAATGGTCTAATAGACAGACTTAAAATATTTAGGTTTTTCTAATCGGTATGTGTGCATAAAACAGTATGATTTATTTCTTTTAATTGGAGTTCCGACTTACGTCGATTTGAGCGCGTACAAAAAAACGTGTTTGGGTAAACATTAAAAATGAAACAAAAAAAATCCATTTCTGAGGTAGGCAAAATCCAAATAAAAGTTGTATAATTCAATTCAACAAAATAAGCATGATGGATAAACCACCCGCACCCCTTGGTCACTCTTGTTTGTTATGGTAGAACTTTTAGCCACTCGTCCAACAAGACACTCATAAAACTTATCAATATGAATATATTTTATTGTCATCCTGATCATCCCCTGTCGTAGATTAGTTCATTGTATTATTGACAACAAAAATATTCCATTTAATTCGTCTGTGTAACTTGGCGAGTCGATTTAACTAAAGTATAGTCTGAATGTCAAAGAAAGGATGGATTAATAATTCAGAAATGTTTTTTATATTTTCTGAATAGAACAATTGAGATATCCGGAACTACCTCGGAAAACCGCTCGGCTGATCGTCAGTTTATGGAATCACTCGAGCGGTTTTCCGAATGCTGCTACACAACCGTGTGGACTTGTGTGTAACCCCCAAAAACGGACAAATCCAAAACCGGTTTTGCGCTTATTTGAGTAATCACATGGAGTAAATGATTGAATCTGATTGGCTGAAATTTTTCTCAATGGAGAATGTGTGGGATATTTAGATTACCTTTGCGCAGTTAATTTATTTTCTTATATCGATGTTTTTTGGAATAATATGTGGATTTAGGTAAGTCATTATATTTGTTTTATCCGATTTTTAACCGTTTAGAGAGAAAGAGAGCGGTAAACTGCTAATCTTTCAAACGTCAAAGTTGCGTCCACGCGACTTCCTCGGACCTGCTCCTCGACCTCGTGTCATTGCCATGCAATTGAATGGAGAGAGAGGTTGGGGGGGGGGTCATTCCCATGTGCTTTGTTTACCATGTTGTCTAAGAGCTTCATAAGCTGTGTATCTAACGTGCAATTCTCTTTTATTTATGACGGAATCTGTAATGTTGTTCAAACTTAGTTGTAAACAAACTCCCCGCAGCGGTTATCTCCCTTTATCAAATCAATAACAAAGCGTGACTTAAGCACTGTGAGGAGTTTGAGTTGTAAATTGAACCATGTCCATAATTCTTTACATGTGATTTTTTTTTATTTACCCCTGAGACTGGTTTAGGTCAATAGACTTTACTCTAAGACTTAGATTAGAGTCTTGTAGCTCTTCAACTTCAAGATGGTTTAAGGAATAAATTTCAAAATTGAACTGCATATAGAAACTGTGATAGTTTATTTGGGTCTAAATCCCAAATCAGGCTGTCATCACTTTGATTTTGGAATCGAACCTGGCTCTCCATGGTGGTGAGACACTCTACTGCCTTGCTAAATTGTTAATCAAACAGCAAGGCTGTTGGAAATGTGTATATAATCACCTATAATCACCACTAACAGTAGTCCTATATATAAGACCCTCCGTAACTCATTTCACATTGGGACATTATTCTGTTACGGCGTAACAGAATAATGTCCCAATGTGAAATGAGTTACGGAGGGTCTTATATATAGGACTACACTAACAGGGGTAGATCCAGGATTTTTCAAGAGGTGGGGGGGGGGGGGGGTGTCCGAACTTTTTCTAACTTTCGAACACAACCACATTATAAGAAATACACTAATGAACAGGTAAATTTTTGAATATTTATGGGGTGTCCTGACCCCCCTTACCCCCCCCATCCTCCTTTGACTATACTACAAAAAAAGTACATTGTATGAACAAATAGTTGATATGAATTATAGAAATTATGTATTTTTTTCAGATCTGAAACTGTATATCCTCTGACATACTACAAATGTATTCAAAATAAATGGTTGATAGTAATTTATGATTTATGGTCTACACACTGGTGAACATACAAGACAGTGTCAGTCTTATGTGAGTATTTGTTAGTTTTAATTAATTGTTCTTTCTTTCTCATAAGCCCCCCCCCAGCTAGCTCAGTCAGTAGCACACAAGTCTCTATCCAAGTGGTCTTGGGTTTGATTCCCAGAAGGGGCATAATTTCGCAGAGTTTGGTTATAAAGTAATTTCTCTGGCCATTTGCCCTCCTACCTCTGTTTCTAGATGAGAATGGAAGCTGAAAGTCAATGAAGGAAGTATGTGTCAATAAACTGGTTAAAAGTGATGTGATCTACATGTAGACAATGTGTTGCTATGGGGTTTGATCTTCCCACAAATATTGATCATAATTTCAAGAAGATTACTTTGCATCATTAACTTATAGTATTCATACCATAGGCGAATCCAGCGGGGGCTCGGGGGGGGGGAGCAGGAACCCCTTAGAGAATTCCAAAATGTACCCGTTCATGACCTTTAAGTAGGGTTCTCTACCCTGACCTTAATGCTTAACACAGATCTAATGGTTATACATGTAGTTTTTAGCCAGGTTTTTCATTGAAAAAATTGGTCTTATGATTTGGGCTAAGACTGGTAGGTGGATGTGCAGTCAAGCGTCCAGTGTCTTTAACAATTGTGTTAAAGTTTTTAATTTAGCATAATATATTTCTGCAACTTATTGATAGATCTTTATGAAACTTCATGCCATGATTACATACCATCTGCTGAAAAGAATTATACAGTAACCCCAACTCTACCTGGCTTAATTATGAAGTGTTTTCCTTTGAAATTTTCGAGTTTAAGTTATCAAATCGCGATATATTGCGGGACCATACCGGTACGTATTGTGTTTAAAACGTATTGCAATATACCGGTATACCAGTATTATCGCACATCCCTAGTAACTGCTCCTGGCTTTATTATGGATTACTTCCCTTTGATTTTTTTCATTAAAGTTTTCAAATTGTTGTATATCTTTGCCATTTATGGTTAAATATTTTTGAAATTTAAAACAATGATTACATACCATCTGTTAGAAAGAATAAGACAGTTACTGCAATTCTACCTAGCTTAACTATGGATTATTTCCCTTCGAAATTTTTGCGTTTAAGTTTTCATATTGTTGGATATCTGTGCCATGTATGGTTAGATAATTATGAAATTTCATTCAATGATTACATACCATTTGTTAAAAAAAGAATAAGACAGTAACCGCAACTCTACCTGGTTAAATAATGGATGATTTCCCTTTGAAATTTTTGTTTAAAGTTTTTAAATTGTTATAAATCTTAGCCATTCATGGTTAAATATTTATGAACTTTAAAACAAAGATTACATGTAAAATCATATAATAGAATATAAGACAGTTACCGCAACTCGAACTTGCTGAATTATGGATTATTTCCCTTTGAAATTTTTGCGTTAAACTCATGAAATTTTTGCGTTAAACTTTTTAAATCCGGCTTTAATGTGGTTTCCACATTACATTTCTTGTATTTATTATTTTAATTTTTATCAATTGTTTGTTTTCAGGATATTTACAATATGATGTCTTATCAAGCAGTGTTCATCTTTTTGAAGGAATGGTAGTCACTGGATGAATAGGGGGAAGAAATTGGAAGACCAGTTTTCTTGGACCAGTTTGCTTGGACCAGCATAGATACAGAGAAGAAAATACGCTAAGATCTTTATACTTACTTTTAGTTTATATTGCTAAGTCAATACAGTGCTATTTAAAATAACCTTTACACTTTTAAAAGAGCTGATTTGTTCATTTATATAATTACATTTTAATTCAGATATATTTCCACATTATGGTAGCTATAATAGATTTTAACATTTGAAATGAGTTCTAGCCTATAATACTTTATACAATAAGAGACTTTAGTCAGTTATTTCCCCTTGTATACTCTTCAAATAGGTAGGTTTAATTAGTTGGATTACTCGGATTTTACCCTTTTTTCAATGTAAATTTGCCAAAATTAATCTTTAATAACTTTTTTTTTTAAATCATTTAATTTGTTTGAAATTCAAGCTAAGTATTTTGAAAATAAAGAACTATCTAAATTTCATCCTTTCTGTTAATATCTTCATTAGCAAGAAAGATACTAGATGAAATATTTTATTACCCTTACATAGGACCTCTATGATAAAATCCAAGGATTCCAACTAGTAGGACCTACTTATCAATTGGATTGCTTTAGATTTTATCAGGGAAAGATAACTGACTAAAGTCCCTTATTGTATTTATTATACATGCACATGTGTCTAAAGGTATGGTTTTGAGTTTCATGTATTTGTAAAAATTTAGAAACAAACCACACATTTACAAAAATGTAAAGGTTATTATGGATGGCACTGTTCTGTCTTTACATGACATAATAACGTTGACCCCTTTTGTTAAAATTACAAATACAAATTGTTTGTTAAATCTCTTCATATATAAAGTCTATCTCGATAGTTAATGACTTAAATTCATTACCTAATCTTATGCATACATATATTGTGTGTAAAGTTTGACCCGGATAGATCTGACCTTTCACATTTGCATCTAATAATTAGCTACCCAACATATCCCAACAAAAAGCAATACCACACCTATTCTACCCTTTGGCATGTAGGATATTCAACATAAACAATCAATTTACATTGTATAATCCTCTTGGTCACCTGTATGTCCTCTGTGTAATAGACACTCATTGTACACTTCGATATTCATGTGTAAAAATTACATTCAGGCTTTGACTAAATACACCGATCGGTTTCGTCAAGCATTAATACTACATTCATATTCATTGTTATGAATATTCTTGCATAAAGATCAAATCAGGGTCAAACTTTGCACACAAAACAAAACAAGGAAGTCAATGAATTGATATGCTTTGTTCAGACTTCAAATGAAAAAAAGCTAAAAAATGGAAGAAGATTTGAGCAGTTGTTGTGACTAGTTCAAAATAAAAGCATACCATATGGTATTATTTTTTTAAGCCACCCAGCTAGCTCAGTTGGTAGCATGCAAGTCTACTGATTGAGGGGTTGTGGGTTCCATTCCCAGTCGGGGCATACTGTCATGGAGCTCGGACATGAAGTTATTTCTACGGCCATTCTCCCTCCTACCAATGATTCTCAATTATGTGGGGCAGTTGTCAGTCACTGACGAAAGCATTCACTTAGTAGTTTGTCAACAGCTAAATCCATTGATTTAGCCTTTCTAGGAACAGTGAGTAGGTTGACTGACTGCTGTTATATGACCTGTACAATGTGTTGCTTTGGCATTAAACCCAACAAAAACAAACTAACAAAAGAAAAGATTTAGTATATAGTTACAGGTTGAGGAGTTAACGTGATTAGTTGAACGTTAAACACTTTTGGTTATCTTTTTCTTGCCAACTTAGTATTTTAGAATCTTGTTTACATGGGTATGTATAATGATGAAGGTAAATGCACTCATTTGGGATGGTTAAAAGATTATTTTTTATTAACACTAAACAGGGTTCAACAGAAAGCTATCTAAAACTTAAAACTTTGATTTGCTATTTTTCTCTTTATTAGTATAATTTAAATATAATAAATTCTATTAATGTATCAGAATAATTGATAGTGTCCGGTGCATGTACATGTACTTAGTATTTTTAGCCATATACAGTACCCATCAAAAGTTTTGAGATATTTTCACTTTGCATTAACTAACTTCAAAATATCATACATGTTACAAAATAATATCATAGCTTTATACATGTATGTTATTCTCTTTGACTCACAAAACCTGCATAAAATAACAACAAGTACTATCTAGTTAACATATTTACTAGCCCCATTTCTGCTCATCTTCCTTCAGTAGCCAGGCTAGCTCAGTTGGTTGCATGCGAGTAATCTGATCTAGGGGTTGTTGGTTTGATATCATGATGGGGTTTTATATATGACCTATTTAATGTGTTGCTTTGGCATTAAACCTTCAAAAAAAAACAAACTTTATAATGTTTGATACATATAAGGAAAATACTACTTTAATTATTTCTCAAGTACATACAAAACATACCTAGTAGGAATGATTTTGATCAACTATAATTCAAATGCTGGTTGTGATTATTTATATCTTTGTTGCTAGTAAGGCTATTAATAGATTCTCCCAAACAAAACAAATGTTGAGTTTACTTCTTTCTTTGTCGCTGTATGACACATATATACTTAAAAGGTAAGTATTAGATCAATCCAAGCATTTATATTTGATTAGTTCATTTCCGTCTTTTTGCTTTATGATACAAAACTTTCCAATAAGAAAGTTGCTGTATGACACATTTTCCAAAAAGTCAAGTATTTCACCAATCCAAACAACAATTTCCATTCACTTTATTTCTAACTTTGCCACAATATGACGCATCAATAAATTTGATCTGCTAAAAACAACATTACTGTTGGGCACGTGTAACTTCTTTCTTTGTCACTGTATGACACATATACTTAAAAGGTAAGTATTTGACCAATCCAAGCATTGATTTCTGATATGTTCATTTCTGTCTTTGTCGCTTTATGACACAAAAATATTCCGAAAGAAAGTTTTCAATATTCTTTGCTTTTCTTCTATCTGTGTTGCTGTATGACACATGTATTAAAAGAAAATGAATTACTTGATCAAGTCAAGCATCCATATCTGATATATGTTCACTTCTGTGGTTGTTGCCTTATTACATAAACATATCCCATAGGAAAGTCTTCTTAATTCTCTTTTTACTTCATTCTTTTTCTCTGTACAACAAATTTACTCAAAAGTAAATTATTTGATCAAGTCAAGCATCCATTTCTGATGCATTTATTACACAAACATATCCCATAGGAAAGTTTTTTCCTCTCTGTTTACTTCCATCTTTGTCCTTGTATGACACATATACTCAAAAGTCAAGTATTTGACCTATCCAAACATCAATTTCCATTTACTTTAGTTCTATTTTGAACGCTGTATGACACATCAATAAACCACATTGAACTGCTAAAAACAAATACTCTTGGGTACACATGTTCTTTAGTATGACACATATACTCAAAAGTCAAGTTTTGACCAACCCCAACAATCATTTCCATTAACTTAAGTTCTATTTTGAACGCTGTATGACACATCAATAAACCACATTGAACTGCTAAAAACAAACAATACTATACGGTACTCATTTGGTCCAGCTATTGAAACATAATTGTTAAGTTTATTTCTGTCTTTGTCGCTGTATGACACATGTGCTAAACAAAAAGTAGGCCTATTTAATCAAACTTTCAACTATTTCTGTTAAGTTTATGTCTACCTTAGTGGCTGTGTGACACAGATACCTCAATCTTTTGTCTTTAATTTACAATTAATTTTTTTTATATATGCCCAAAGGATTTCAGACATATAAAGTGATACCTCGTGGCGTCTGTCCATCCTTCTGTTAGCAATATGGTTTCCGGAGCATAACTTATGTCCTTATTGGGTAGAAGACCCCTATTGATTTTGGGGTCATAAGGTTGAGGTCACTTTTACTTTAAAACTTTTTGTCTAATTTGTTTTCCACAATTATTCATAATATGATATTCATCTGAAATATTCTCATGTCTTACAAATGCTTCATCTTAACTAAAAAACAACACTTTCGGGTATATAATGCTCCACCCAGCAGTGCTCTTGTTTGACGCTGTATGACACAAATACGAACACTTAATAGGAAAATTTTCTTTATCCTTATGATGTTCTCTTAGGCTCACACAATTGATGAATTAATTGTGCAACTTTTACAAACTTTGGAGTAATTGAAATATTATGTAATATAACTGAACATACTTTTCTATTATTTTTGTTGAAGCTTTTGTAAGTGAATGACATTGCACGGACTTGTCGTCACCCATTGGTCCAGGAAAGCACCTGTCATTGTTCTGAACACTCATTTTTTACGGGTGGTCAGTAGGTCTTATGCCTCTGTGTTGCCTCTAATGGCAATAGGGGGTATATTTTTCGCCGGTCATACAATGGCTAAGACAGTACTGGTTGATTTGTCTTGTCAATCTCTTACAAATTCAACTAATTAAGAACTTTTTTGACACTTAAGAGGTTACATTTATTAATTTTGTTTCATTGCTGTTTGTTGATAGCTATAGCTTTTAATATTTTTATAGAAGTTTTTAATTAAATTGTTTTTTTTAGACTTTTACACCATAAATTTTTATCTGTAATTTTGTTGATTGAGTAATTGAAATATTATGCATTGTTATAGAATTGAAACATATTTTTCTATTATTTTTGATAAATATATTGTAAGTGAATGACATTGCTCAGACTTGTCTATGTATTTGGTCCAGGAAAGCACCTGTCATTGTTCTGAACACTCAATTTTTACGGGTGGTCAGTAGGTTTTATGCCTCCTTGTTGCCTCTAATGGCAATCAGGGGTATATATTTCGCCGGTCATACGATGGCTAAGACAATACTGGTTGACTTGTCTTGTCAATCTCTTACAAATTCAACCTGTTAAAAACTTTTTTGACACTTAAGAGGTTACATTTATTAATTTTGTTTCATTACTGTTTGTTGATAGCTATAGCTTTTAATATTTTTATAGATTTTTTGAATTAAATTGTTTTTTAAAACTTTGACACCATAAATTTTTATTTGTAATATTGTTGATATTAAATATAGAATCATGACACTTTTCCAACGTTTTTTACTGTAAAAAAAATGATAAAGCCATTTGTAATGTATTCAGTCCATCAAGACACTATTATAATTATGATTGAAAAAATTTCCCCATTTCATTTATAGAAACAATTGCCTGAAGAAAAATCTTTCGCCCAGATACCTGTTGAGAGTATTTTTTGTATTTCTTTCTATGTCAATGTATCACTCAAATAGCAAAATAATGAACATATGAACTTAATTACAGACCTAATTGTTAAGTTTCTTTCTTTCTTTGTCGCTGTATGACACATTCACCAAAAGCAATGCTTTTGATCCAGCAATACAAACATAACTGTTGAGTTTATTTCTTTCTTTGTCACTGTATGACACATACACCAAAAGTTATGCATTTGATTCAGCAATACAAACATAACTGTTGAGAATATTTCTTTCTTTCTTGCTATATGGCACATGCACAAAAAGGTAAGTATTTGTTCAATTTGAACAACTATTTCTGTTAACTTTATTTCGACCTTTGTTGCTGTATGACACACATACTTTAAATGTTTGTCTTTAATCAATCCAAACATCAATGTTTGAAATGTTAATATCTTTTTTGTTTCTGTATGACACAAATACAAACATCCAATAGGACAGTTTTCTCTCTGTATTCTTGTGAGTTCTTATTATGCTCATCCAATTTATGAATATTTGTGCAATTTTAACAAACTTTAGAGTAATTGAAATATTATGCATTGTTATAGAATTGAAACATATTTTTCTATTATTTTTGATAAATATATTGTAAGTGAATGACATTGCACGGACTTGTCTATGTATTTGGTCCAGGAAAGCACCTGTCATTGTTCTGAACACTCAATTTTTACGGGTGGTCAGTAGGTTTTATGCCTCCTTGTTGCCTCTAATGGCAATAGGGGGTATATATTTCGCCGGTCATACGATGGCTAAGACAATACTGGTTGACTTGTCTTGTCAATCTCTTACAAATTCAACCTGTTAAAAACTTTTTTTTCACACTTAAGAGGTTACATTTATTAATTTTGTTTCATTACTGTTTGTTGATAGCTATAGCTTTTAATATTTTTATAGAAGTTTTTAATTAAATTGTTTTTTTTAGACTTTTACACCATAAATTTTTATCTGTAATTTTGTTGATTGAGTAATTGAAATATTATGCATTGTTATAGAATTGAAACATATTTTTCTATTATTTTTGATAAATATATTGTAAGTGAATGACATTGCTCAGACTTGTCTATGTATTTGGTCCAGGAAAGCACCTGTCATTGTTCTGAACACTCAATTTTTACGGGTGGTCAGTAGGTTTTATGCCTCCTTGTTGCCTCTAATGGCAATCAGGGGTATATTTTTCGCCGGTCATACGATGGCTAAGACAGTACTGGTTGACTTGTCTTGTCAATCTCTTACAAATTCAACTAATTAAGAACTTTTTTGACACTTAAGAGGTTACATTTATTAATTTTGTTTCATTACTGTTTGTTGATAGCTATAGCTTTTAATATTTTTATAGATTTTTTGAATTAAATTGTTTTTTAAGACTTTGACACCATAAATTTTTATTTGTAATATTGTTGATATTAAATATAGAATCATGACACTTTTCCAACGTTTTTTACTGTAAAAAAAATGATAAAGCCATTTGTAATGTATTCAGTCCATCAAGACACTATTATAATTATGATTGAAAAAATTGCCCCATTTCATATATAGAAACAATTGCCTGAAGAAAAATCTTTCGGCCAGATACCTGTTGCGAGTATTTCTTTGTATTTCTTTCTATTTCAATGTATCACTCAAGTAGCAAAATAATGAACATATGAACTTAATTACAGACCTAATTGTTAAGTTTCTTTCTTTCTTTGTCGCTGTATGACACATTCACCAAAAGCAATGCTTTTGATCCAGCAATACAAACATAACTGTTGAGTTTATTTCTTTCTTTGTCTCTGTATGACAC
Organism: Mactra quadrangularis; assembly: GCA_025267735.1. Classification (NCBI taxonomy): domain Eukaryota; kingdom Metazoa; phylum Mollusca; class Bivalvia; order Venerida; family Mactridae; genus Mactra; species Mactra quadrangularis. The sequence goes on along the minus strand of CM046310.1, from coordinate 20,866,367 downwards.
ATACACCAAAAGTTATGCATTTGATTCAGCAATACAAACATAACTGTTGAGAATATTTCTTTCTTTCTTGCTATATGGCACATGCACCAAAAGGTAAGTATTTGTTAAATTTGAACAACTATTTCTGTTAACTTTATTTCGACCTTTGTTGCTGTATGACACACATACTTTAAATGTTTGTCTTTAATCAATCCAAACATCAATGTTTGAAATGTTAATATCTTTTTTGTTTCTGTATGACACAAATACAAACATCCAATAGGACAGTTTTCTCTCTTTATTCTTGTGAGTTCTTATTATGCTCATCCAATTTATGAATATTTGTACAGTTTTAACAAACTTTAGAGTAATTGAAATATTATGCATTGTTTATATAGAATTAAAACATTTTTCTATTATTTTTGATAAATATATTGTAAGTGAATGACATTGCACGGACTTGTCTATGTATTTGGTCCAGGAAAGCACCTGTCATTGTTCTGAACACTCAATTTTTAAGGGTGGTCAGTAGGTTTTGTGCCTCCTTGTTGCCTCTAATGGCAATCAGGGGTATATATTTCGCCGGTCATACGATGGCTAAGACAATACTGGTTGACTTGTCTTGTCAATCTCTTACAAATTCAACCTGTTAAAAACTTTTTTACACTAAAGAGGTTACATTTATTAATTTTGTTTCATTACTGTTTGTTGATAGCTTTAGCTTTTAATATTTTTATAGAAGTTTTTAATTAAATTGTTTTTTTTAGACTTTTACACCATAAATTTTTATCTGTAATTTTGTTGATTGAGTAATTGAAATATTATGCATTGTTATAGAAATGAAACATATTTTTCTATCATTTTTGATAAATATATTGTAAGTGAATGACATTGCTCAGACTTGTCTATGTATTTGGTCCAGGAAAGCACCTGTCATTGTTCTGAACACTCAATTTTTACGGGTGGTCAGTAGGTTTTATGCCTCCTTGTTGCCTCTAATGGCAATCAGGGGTATATTTTTCGCCGGTCATACGATGGCTAAGACAGTACTGGTTGACTTGTCTTGTCAATCTCTTACAAATTCAACCTGTTAAGAACTTTTTTGACACTTAAGAGGTTACTTTTATTAATTTTGTTTCATTACTGTTTGTTGATAGCTATAGCTTTTAATATTTTTATAGATTTTTTGAATTAAATTGTTTTTTAAGACTTTGACACCATAAATTTTTATCTGTAATATTGTTGATATTAAATATAGAATCATGACACTTTTCCAACGTTTTTTTTACTGTAAAAAAATGATAAAGCCATTTGTAATGTATTCAGTCCATCAAGACACTATTATAATTATGATTGAAAAAATTTCCCCATTTCATATATAGAAACAATTGCCTGAAGAAAAATCTTTCGGCCAGATACCTGTTGAGAGTATTTCTTTGTATTTCTTTCTATTTCAATGTATCACTCAAATAGCAAAATAATGAACATATGAACTTAATTACAGACCTAATTGTTAAGTTTCTTTATTTCTTTGTCGCTGTATGACACATTCACCAAAAGCAATGCTTTTGATCCAGCAATACAAACATAACTGTTGAGTTTATTTCTTTCTTTGTCTCTGTATGACACATACACCAAAAGTTATGCATTTGATTCAGCAATACAAACATAACTGTTGAGAATATTTCTTTATTTCTTGCTATATGGCACATGCACCAAAAGGTAAGTATTTGTTAAATTTGAACAACTATTTCTGTTAACTTTATTTCGACCTTTGTTGCTGTATGACACACATACTTTAAATGTTTGTCTTTAATCAATCCAAACATCAATGTTTGAAATGTTAATATCTTTTTTGTTTCTGTATGACACAAATACAAACATCCAATAGGACAGTTTTCTCTCTTTATTCTTGTGAGTTCTTATTATGCTCATCCAATTTATGAATATTTGTACAATTTTAACAAACTTTAGAGTAATTGAAATATTATGCATTGTTTATATAGAATTAAAACATATTTTTCTATTATTTTTGATAAATATATTGTAAGTGAATGACATTGCACGGACTTGTCTATGTATTTGGTCCAGGAAAGCACCTGTCATTGTTCTGAACACTCAATTTTTACGGGTGGTCAGTTGGTTTTATGCCTCCTTGTTGCCTCTAATGGAAATCAGGGGTATATATTTCGCCGGTCATACGATGGCTAAGACAATACTGGTTGACTTGTCTTGTCAATCTCTTACAAATTCAACCTGTTAAAAACTTTTTTGACACTTAAGAGGTTACATTTATTAATTTTGTTTCATTACTGTTTGTTGATAGCTTTAGCTTTTAATATTTTTATAGAAGTTTTTAATTAAATTGTTTTTTTTAGACTTTTACACCATAAATTTTTATCTGTAATTTTGTTGATTGAGTAATTGAAATATTATGCATTGTTATAGAAATGAAACATATTTTTCTATCATTTTTGATAAATATATTGTAAGTGAATGACATTGCTCAGACTTGTCTATGTATTTGGTCCAGGAAAGCACCTGTCATTGTTCTGAACACTCAATTTTTACGGGTGGTCAGTAGGTTTTATGCCTCCTTGTTGCCTCTAATGGCAATCAGGGGTATATTTTTCGCCGGTCATACGATGGCTAAGACAGTACTGGTTGACTTGTCTTGTCAATCTCTTACAAATTCAACCTGTTAAGAACTTTTTTGACACTTAAGAGGTTACATTTATTAATTTTGTTTCATTACTGTTTGTTGATAGCTATAGCTTTTAATATTTTTATAGATTTTTTGAATTAAATTGTTTTTTAAGACTTTGACACCATAAATTTTTATCTGTAATATTGTTGATATTAAATATAGAATCATGACACTTTTCCAACGTTTTTTTTACTGTAAAAAAATGATAAAGCCATTTGTAATGTATTCAGTCCATCAAGACACTATTATAATTATGATTGAAAAAAATTCCCCATTTCATATATAGAAACAATTGCCTGAAGAAAAATCTTTCGGCCAGATACCTGTTGAGAGTATTTCTTTGTATTTCTTTCTATTTCAATGTATCACTCAAATAGCAAAATAATGAACATATGAACTTAATTACAGACCTAATTGTTAAGTTTCTTTCTTTCTTTGTCGCTGTATGACACATTCACCAAAAGCAATGCTTTTGATCCAGCAATACAAACATAACTGTTGAGTTTATTTCTTTCTTTGTCACTGTATGACACATACACCAAAAGTTATGCATTTGATTCAGCAATACAAACATAACTGTTGAGAATATTTCTTTCTTTCTTGCTATATGGCACATGCACAAAAAGGTAAGTATTTGTTCAATTTGAACAACTATTTCTGTTAACTTTATTTCGACCTTTGTTGCTGTATGACACACATACTTTAAATGTTTGTCTTTAATCAATCCAAACATCAATGTTTGAAATGTTAATATCTTTTTTGTTTCTGTATGACACAAATACAAACATCCAATAGGACAGTTTTCTCTCTTTATTCTTGTGAGTTCTTATTATGCTCATCCAATTTATGAATATTTGTGCAATTTTAACAAACTTTAGAGTAATTGAAATATTATGCATTGTTAAAGAATTAAAACATATTTTTCTATTATTTTTGATAAATATATTGTAAGTGAATGACATTGCTCAGACTTGTCTATGTATTTGGTCCAGGAAAGCACCTGTCATTGTTCTGAACACTCAATTTTTACGGGTGGTCAGTAGGTTTTATGCCTCCTTGTTGCCTCTAATGGCAATCAGGGGTATATATTTCGCCGGTCATACGATGGCTAAGACAATACTGGTTGACTTGTCTTGTCAATCTCTTACAAATTCAACCTGTTAAAAACTTTTTTACACTAAAGAGGTTACATTTATTAATTTTGTTTCATTACTGTTTGTTGATAGCTTTAGCTTTTAATATTTTTATAGAAGTTTTTAATTAAATTGTTTTTTTTAGACTTTTACACCATAAATTTTTATCTGTAATTTTGTTGATTGAGTAATTGAAATATTATGCATTGTTATAGAATTGAAACATATTTTCTATTATTTTTGATAAATATATTGTAAGTGAATGACATTGCTCAGACTTGTCTATGTATTTGGTCCAGGAAAGCACCTGTCATTGTTCTGAACACTCAATTTTTACGGGTGGTCAGTAGGTTTTATGCCTCCTTGTTGCCTCTAATGGCAATCAGGGGTATATTTTTCGCCGGTCATACGATGGCTAAGACAATACTGGTTGACTTGTCTTGTCAATCTCTTACAAATTCAACCTGTTAAAAACTTTTTTGACACTTAAGAGGTTACATTTATTAATTTTGTTTCATTACTGTTTGTTGATAGCTATAGCTTTTAATATTTTTATAGATTTTTTAAATTAAATTGTTTTTTAAGACTTTGACACCATAAATTTTTTTTTGTAATATTGTTGATATTAAATATAGAATCATGACACTTTTCCAACGTTTTTTACTGTAAAAAAATGATAAAGCCATTTGTAATGTATTCAGTCCATCAAGGCACTATTATAATTATGATTGAAAAAATTTCCCCATTTCATTTATAGAAACAATTGCCTGAAGAAAAATCTTTCGGCCAGATACCTGTTGAGAGTATTTCTTTCTATTTCAATGTATCACTCAAATAGCAAAATAATGAACATATGAACTTAATTACAGACCTAATTGTTAAGTTTTTTTCTTTCTTTGTCGCTGTATGACACATTCACCAAAAGCAATGCTTTTGATCCAGCAATACAAACATAACTGTTGAGTTTATTTCTTTCTTTGTCGCTGTATGACACATACACCAAAAGTTATGCATTCGATTCGGCAATACAAACATAACTGTTGAGAATATTTCTTTCTTTCTTGCTATATGGCACATGCACCAAAAGGTAAGTATTTGTTAAATTTGAACAACTATTTCTGTTAACTTTATTTCGACCTTTGTTGCTGTATGACACACATACTTTAAATGTTTGTCTTTAATCAATCCAAACATCAATGTTTGACATGTTAATATCTTTTTTGTTTCTGTATGACACAAATACAAACATCCAATAGGACAGTTTTCTCTCTTTATTCTTGTGAGTTCTTATTATGCTCATCCAATTTATGAATATTTGTGCAATTTTAACAAACTTTAGAGTAATTGAAATATTATGCATTGTTATAGAATTGAAACATATTTTTCTATTATTTTTGATAAATATATTGTAAGTGAATGACATTGCTCAGACTTGTCTATGTATTTGGTCCAGGAAAGCACCTGTCATTGTTCTGAACACTCAATTTTTACGGGTGGTCAGTAGGTTTTATGCCTCCTTGTTGCCTCTAATGGCAATCAGGGGTATATATTTCGCCGGTCATACGATGGCTAAGACAATACTGGTTGACTTGTCTTGTCAATCTCTTACAAATTCAACCTGTTAAAAACTTTTTTACACTTAAGAGGTTACTTTTATTAATTTTGTTTCATTACTGTTTGTTGATAGCTATAGCTTTTAATATTTTTATAGATTTTTTATATTAAATTGTTTTTTAAGACTTTGACACCATAAACTTTTATTTGTAATATTGTTGATATTAAATATAGAATCATGACACTTTTCCAACGTTTTTTTTACTGTAAAAAAATGATAAGGCCATTTGTAATGTATTCAGTCCATCAAGACACTATTATAATTATGATTGAAAAAAATTCCCCATTTCATTTATAGAAACAATTGCCTGAAGAAAAATCTTTCGGCTAGATACCTGTTGAGAGTATTTCTTTCTATTTCAATGTATCACTCAAATAGCAAAATAATGAACATATGAACTTAATTACAGACCTAATTGTTAAGTGTTTTTCTTTCTTTGTCGCTGTATGACACATTCACCCAAAGCAATGCTTTTGATCCAGCAATACAAACATAACTGTTGAGTTTATTTCTTTCTTTGTCACTGTATGACACATAACACCAACAGCAATGCTTTTTATCCAGCAATACAAACATAACTGTTGAGTTTATTTCTTTCTTTGTCGCTGTATGACACATAACACCAAAAGCAATGCATTTGATTCAGCAATACAAACATAACTCTTCATTTCTTTCTTTGTTGCTACATGGCACATGCACTAAAAGGTAAGTATTTGATCAATCTGAACAACTTTTTCTTTAGTTTATATCTATCTTTATCTATTTATCTATTACCGCAAATGTTTGTCTTTAATCAATTTGAACTTCAATGTTTGATATGTTTATACCTTTTTTTGTTTCTGTATGACCCAAATACATACACCTGATAGGAATTTTGTTCTATTTCTTCTTGAAAGTTCTTATTATGCTTACCCAATTGATGGATATTTGTACAATTTTAATAAACTTAAGTGTAATTGAAATATGATGTAATCATGTTATTGAATTTAAACATTTTTGATTATTTTTGTTGAAGGTTTGTAAGTTAACGACATTGCACGGACTTGTCGTCACACCTTGGCCCAGGAAAGCACCTGTCATTGTTCTGAACACTCAATTTTTACGGGTGGTTAGTAGGTCTTATGCCTCCGTGTTGCCTCTTATGGCAATAGGGGGCATATATTTCACCGGTCATACGGTGGCTAAGACAGTACTGGTTGACTTGTCTTGTCTATCTCTTACAAATTCAACTAATGAAAAACTATTTAAACACTTTAGAGGTCATATTTATTTTGTTTCATCACTGTTTGTCAATAACTAGTGTGTTCTTCAATTTTTTCTGATTTTTGTTTTTATTTTGTTTTATTTAGATTTTTTCACCATTAAGTTTTGTCTGATCGCCTTTATATGGCCTATACAATGTGTTGCTACGGCGTTAAACCCGTTAAACAAACAAACAAAACTAGTTGATTTTGTTTCATAAAACTTGGTCAATAGCTTCAAATGATGAATAAATGAATCCTTGAATAATTTCTCCCATAATAGTTTGCAATACAGAATCTCAAGGATAAACTGTTACAGTGATGGTTGATAACTGTAGTTCAATCTGATTAAAACCTGATCTAAAATTTTCCGCTCCCCATCTCGTTAATTTAGATCTGGCCGTCTTCAAATAAGGGACCAAGCTCCATAAAAGTAAGCTATGCTTTGGAATCAAACCCACGATCCCTTGATCTTTGCTGCCAACTGAGCTACCAAGGCGTCTTCTTGGCTTTATAGACATTTGCAAGTGATTAATGCTTAAAAAAGACACGTACATTGCCATAATTGTTTTTTGTAAAGCTTGGTAGACAGTCGGAAAAATTGGCTACAAAACTTTGTTAAGAAAAATAGTGCTAAATTTCATGACCAAGCTCCACAGAAGTATGCCCCGCCTGGTAATCGAACCGACAATCCCTCAATCAGAAGACTTTAACCATGATTCTCTGCATAGTATCATACAGACTATGCATGGTTTAAATATGTTGTTTTTGTTTTTCAGGATGTGCATCAAATGTAACTCAGACATGTATTATTTGTTGAATTGGTCATAATAGTATGAAACAGTTTATTGGGTTAAGTGATGTTTACTTGAACACAAATGTGCTGAATATTCAAAGCAGGTTAATCTTTTGAGCATTTTATGAACCTTTTTATAATATTTTATAAGCTGTTCTTGTTCTTCAGTGTGTGTTGACTGTTATACGCATTGTTACATTTCTCTAAAGTATCCATCATGATTTTCAGAAAACAGTTTTTGAAACTTTAATCCAAATTTTTATATGTAGCATATACATTTTAGAAACAAATTAAATTTCAATGAATGTATTGATGTATATTTGGAATAAACTACACTTTTATAGTTAAGCATCAATTTTAACCCGGGTTGATAGCACAGTTGGTAGAGTGCCAGGATTTGGAATCTCATGTCATAAAGGGGGTATGGGTTGGAATACCATGAACATTTGATAATTTTCCTCCATTAATAAGGTCTCTGTTAATAAGGTTTCCAGCCTTGTGGAAGGGTAGGTTAGTACTGGTTATAGACAAGGGTCCAGGAAAGCTAGGTTAGAAGAGCTGGACACTGTTATATGACCTATGCAATTAGTTTCTACAAATACTTTATTGGTAACTGTCATTGATTTCATTCAGGATCCTCTCAACATGCCAAAATTTTTAATTCCAAAATGTTAATTTGATAATTGTAGTTACAGTTTTGGATGATGGACAACATGAAACGAAAGACATCTGAAAAGTCACAAGAGTTTCAAACAGAAATTAGAAGATCTAATTTTACCATGAACTAGCTATGAATAAATTTCTAGGAAATTCTAGCAATAATACAGGTAATACTATTCTTGCTCTATTTGAATGACTGATAGAAACATCTAATAGCGCAGTTGGTAGCGCGTCGGGATTTGGAATCTTGTGCCTGAGGGGGTGCGGGTTCAAATCCCACCCTGGGAGATTATACCCTTCCATGAAAATTTGATAAAAGGGTTGATTTTCCTCCATTGCTAAGATAATATGGAGAAGTTTCCGGCCTTGTGGAAGGGTAGGTGAGTACTGGTTATAGACAATGGTCCAGGAAAGCTAGGTAAGGTGCGCTGGACGCCCTAAAATGACCCAAATTGTTGACACAGCGTTTACTCCAATAAATAATAAATAATTTGAACTTTCATAAGAAAGTCCTAAATGATCATAATTTAGTGACTGAATTTTGAAAGTGTTACAATAGAAATAGATAGGAAAATTTGTGGTTGAGTCTAAAATTTTAGAGAGCACTGTTTATGACCATGTATTTAATACAAAATGAATAAATAGCCTTGAGGGCAATATGCAAGTTTACAGACTGGTTGATCACACTGAGGAAAGTATTAGGCCCGAAACCCAGCCGAGGGCCATATTGCTTTGAGGTCTGACCAACCAGTCCGTAAACTTGCTTATGGCCCATCAAGGTATTGTTTGATTTTCTACAGACATTAAATCCTTTCATCCATTTTTTTGCTGTCATTTTTACTATAATCATGCAGAAGTTTACAATGTTACGGTCATACTTAATAGTAATGCCTTTGTACACAATCCCGTGCACTTAGTGTAAATATGTCAATTAAATTCACATTGGATGGTCTGTCTGCAGTAAATGCAAATATTACATCATAAACAGTCAATACATACTTGACTACGGGCCGAGCTTTCCTTGACTACAGGCCATATACAAAATTATGAAGTTAATGTCAAGAGTCGACTCAATAATGATACTAAAAGTAGACTTCAAAAACTTTGTTTCAAGCTTTTTAATTTTATATGTATAAAAATATCTTATTTGATGATTGTTTGGTTTTTTTGTTGACAGATAAGTCCATTTTAAAGAGATATAATGAGTTAGATAAAAGTGAATGTAGATTACTGGAATGGTCAGTAATCCTGGTGCACATAGATCATGTGGTATTTAGACTGTCTTGTTATCCAGTCCAGGTAGGTTTTTATTATTTTTTGCGAAATCATTTAAATTTCATTCAAAAGAGCAAAGTCATATCTATGTGTGCATGTATAAACCTGTGAAATAGAATTACTTATGATGGAGAAACTTAGATCACCTGAACATGACCCTCACAATGAAACAGCCAGATCTAAATAAGCAAGAAGTCAAAACATTTTGATCAGGTTTTACTCAGATTGGTTTACATGTTCATCTACATGCTTGCCTTTTCACGATACTAATATGGTTTCCATACATCAAATATCAGTGGAGCTTGAACATAATTTTTCTAAGGGTATATACATGTAGTTGGTAAACAAAATGCTGTTTTTTTGTGAAGTTCATGCAACAGTAAAAGAACGGGGCTTGACATAATAGACTCTATCGAGAATTCAAATATTTGGGTTTTCACTGTAGGTACAAACAAACTTTTACTCTCACAATGAAAACATGTGTACAAAGAACAATGAGATTTAATCTGTATTTCGTGTGTTTCATCAATAATGTGTTAAAATCTTTGTTTGTACCTACAGTTCTACAACTACAGTTGAGTTCCGAATTAAGTCTATTATTATAGGTTGTCTGATTGCACCTGACAACTTGTATTTGGATTTGGGCAACTTATTACTGCAATTTAACATTTTGTTTGGGCAAGATAAATATATGGCTGATATTCAAAACAGGTAACCTACATTTGGTTTGTTTGGGTTTAATGGCGCATCAACCAAAAAAGGTTATATCATACACCTTCTTTAAAAATTAATGACAAGTTCTGAAAAATAGAAAAGATTCAAGTAGCACATGACGTAACAATAACATTTCTTTGTCTGAAGGTGAGCCTGTGACATAGTTACTACTTGTAGGCTCACTTCAAGACAAAGTGCGTTTGAGTGACTTTAGGGATTCTCCCAAATTCATCAAATTTACTGAGGCTGGCCTGCATCTTGTCAGTTTTTTGTCAGTCTGTAATTCATGTGATAATATTATTTTCAGGAACAAGACAGATCTGTTGGTAAGGTACAGTAGTGGAAAAGCTATCACTAAAACTGTTGAAATATTGAAAAGAAAAAATAAAGTAAGTATCATACTAGCATCTGTTTATGAATACTGTCCTAGTGGTGCAAGGGTGTTCTATGAATTTTGTGTTTTAGGATGACTTGGCAGAATAAGCAACTTCAAGTTAATCTCAAGTCTTTATTGTTTGTCTAAATTAGCCATGAGTTGTAAATGTTTCCTATGAACCCTTTGCACAAATTATTTATCATGCTGCAATGATTTTAATGAAATATGTGAAGGGAAGAATTTTCCTAAGAAATGAAAATAGAATATCACTGAATTGGAACCGGCGTTGTATGATTCAATATTGGCCTTTAAACTTGTCTATAAAAGGTGTGAGGATTTAAGACTTTTCGTACAATGGTAAACTAGTGATAAACAAATCAGTTGCCTGTTCTATTACCCCGAACGTTCCATAACGTTCTGTAACGTAACAACTCAACCCAAAGAAAACTCAACCCGGGACAACTCAATCCCCCACTAATGGGTTGAGTTGCCCCAACTTTGAGTTGAGTTATTCACAGGTTGAGTTGTCTTCCGGTTGAGTTGTCCCATACTCGTAACGTTCACAAACAGTTGATACTGAACACGCTGCAGTATGAAAATTCATTTACTTTATTGATCTTGGTATAAAATTAATGTAAAAAAGTAACAATTTTATTTTATCAATATTAGTTAGTTGTAAGCTCAAATGGAAGTATTACTGTACATGTGGTATAAGATTTACCAAGGAAAAAGGAAAAATTGAATCGAATTGACAAAATTGAATCAGAAGAAAAAAAATGAATGGTATCAAATCGACTTTCCAGTGAATCGTTGCAGCCATAATTGGAATATCTTGTACACATTCAGTTGTCAATCAGTGAGGTTTTCATACCAATTTGTTTGTATTTTTTGTTTTACAGAAGCATCCTGGATCATGTGTGTGTTATGTACATTAACCCAAGTCTTGAGAGGACAACTAGAGGTCAAGATAGAAAGACATGTAAAGGTCTATTTTGGTTATCATATTTTGGTTATTGTAGTTGTTAGCAAGACTGTGAAACAGGCGAAGCTATAAGCGGCATTTCAGAAGTGCGATATTGAGTAGTGGTCCATTTTTCCGCATGCCAGCAAATAGTTCAATATTAAAAACTCGATACATAACTGCCTTTATCTTGCATTCACACATACTTCATAAAATTCATTGCGACATCAAATCTCTTCAATTTTGTGAACAATTAAACTATGTTAGAAAAGTAATAACTCGACTAGTTACCGCGGATGTATACATGTACATCGATTTCATTCATGAACAATTATGAATGAAAATATTTTACTCGTCCCCGTATCAAACACTATAGTCACGTGATTAACAATGGAAAGACTCGATCAAACGCTTTACTTTGATTTGTAAGAACGGTTAAATTTCACAAAGCAAGACTGTGAAACAGGCGAAGCTATAAGCGGCATTTCAGAAGTGCGATATTGAGTAGTGGTCCATTTTTCCGCATGCCAGCAAATAGTTCAATATTAAAAACTCGATACATAACTGCCTTTATCTTGCATTCACACATACTTCATAAAATTCATTGCGACATCAAATCTCTTCAATTTTGTGAACAATTAAACTATGTTAGAAAAGTAATAACTCGACTAGTTACCGCGGATGTATACATGTACATCGATTTCATTCATGAAAAATTATGAATGAAAATATTTTACTCGTCCCCGTATCAAACACTATAGTCACGTGATTAACAATGGAAAGACTCGATCAAACGCTTTACTTTGATTTGTAAGAACGGTTAAATTTCACAATAATATAAACAGTGGAGTAAATGTTTTATTTCTGTGTAAAAAAATAAACAAATATTGAATGACACAATATGCTAGTTGTGAAGTAGTCTATTCGCCGTGCAAATTCGAATATTTCATAAGTCCATTACTACTGTTCTTCGCAGTGAAACATTGACATGTAATATTGTAACGAGCTCACCCCGGATAACTGTGGACGCGTGCATAGATTTACGCACGATGTATCGTCTAGATCTATACCGCGGGAGTCGATCTACGTCAGTTGAGGTTCTCCGAGGTGAACTGGTTGGTATCGGGGTTGAGAGGCCTGTCGAATGGTTCTCTTACACCTGTGGTTCATTTGGTAGCGTGAACGATTGAAGTACACTTAATGCTCTCGTCAACATTGTCTGCGTACCAGGTACACAAGGGTGAACACAAAGACAACTCGTTGGTAAAGTTTCAACTCGAACGTTTTGTTTTACGTTGAAAGTATTCTATCTACCAATGACTAAAATAACTTAGAATTCCTATTTAACAATAAAATGCAGATATATCCATGACTATAATACTTTGATTTGGCCCCTAAACAATCTTTTAGACGAAAACATAGTTCCTTTAGACTGTGCAGCGTAGGAATAAATTCCCAGAGTTAGATGTAAACATGACAGGAACGCTGACATTTAGACAAAATGTGCTCGTAACAAAATGGATCAAAACTTGCGTTGAAACTGGATTTAAACATTAACATTCAGCAAAAGTGTACGGAATTAACTAATTCACATCTAGGATTAGGATTTAACATCGAAGCCGAAGGATACAAATTTACTGGAATGTAGAGGATCCAAATATGCGAACGTCGCGAAAACTGGTTACGAAACATACTGGATAAACAAACATTGATTTGAGCTCAGAATCCTAGTTCATAACCTACATATATGTGCTAATGTGTTCTGTGTGTTGCCCAGAACACTAGTCATTGTGTGCTTTATGGCTAGAGACATGCATCATGCTCACTAAACAGGAAACACGGAACGCAGAAAATTTAAACATGAATTACAAGCCAAGGTAACTTCTGATTTAAACTGTAGTTATTATGTGTATTATACCCCGGCCCGTTTCAATATTAGCTGGGGAGGGGGGGGGGCTATTGCATTTACCGGTACGTAGTAATTCATCTGAAGTAGAAATACCAGTATTAGAATTTTCAAAAATGTTTTACTGTGTATTCACAACGTATCCAAACCGTCCAAAGTTTATACATAGAAGACAAGACTTAACATGCCCTGATAATATGTAAGACCATTGAGTCTATTTTTAGAATTCCAGAAATTAGCATGCTTTGTTTACAATTGAAGTAAATGAATTGAAGTAATATCCCTCAACGTTTAAAGCCGTGCTGAGTCTATTTAGAGAATATCAAGATTTGCGTGACAAGTGAATGATACCTAACATTTAGACCTTTTTTGATTCATTTTATGGAACTTTCTGGGCTGATGAAAGTACACCGAATAAACAGGTGTTGTCCAGGATTTGTTCGGACTACGAACATAAAACAGCATTATTATGGTCGACTCTAGAACTGTTCCTGTCTCTATTTGACATATAGGGACTAGCCCCAATCTTTGAGCAAACCGAAATATTCCTATATAAATAAGAAGGGTGTTAAGCTAACAGCTATGTTTATGAGGGGCATGACTTAAACCTGTCTCAGTGGATACTGGTTACGCATCTCGGCTGATTGGATACAGATAATCTTGTCCCGTATAAATACATTTGCCCGTTAGTAGGTAAGATATGTTTGCATTTTTTCAACAAAAAGGAGTTTTAAAAAAGAAAACACATGCTATTATTAGCTGCGCATATTTTCTATTTTTTTGCAACTTCATTGACACTGGTTATACTTCATGCAATAATAATGTTATTTTCTGGTAATACACGCAGATAACCCAACAAAAAAATGTGCGAAAGAGTTCAAATGTGCATCCCTATTTTGACTGTCCGATGTCCACTTTTTCATCGTGTGACCTCAAATGCATTGTTCTGATTGGCTTACAACAACCGGTGTCAACACGAAAAATCCTCAAATCTTGATAATTGTACTTATCGCTGCCGACGCATAACCATAACATTTACCCTATAGCCCTGTTTGATTAGAGGGACAAGAAAATATTAATGCAAAGTATTAAATACCGCCGGGCAGTGGTTACATTATGAGTACATACATCAAGAGAGAAAACAAAGATAGATAAAGCAAAAAGAGTACACAATCATGTATTCTAAGGTATAGTAAAGAATATGAGAGTATTCCATGATTAAATGGCAGGTTATAGATAAACATGTACAATATCTAAAAGTTTAGCATGCAGACACAGTGTCAAAACTTACTAAAGACAAGTACAAATAATTTATAACTTTTACGTCATGCATTTTGTGCTTCGTTTACGATAAACCCGATCCAAAATTCCTAGCTGGAGTAATCGCTTATAAATTGCTATCGCTTATAAATATGCAGCAAATCTGTTCACAAAGACGTGCGTGAAATATATCAGTACGTGTGGTTTTTAGCATGAACCTCAATTTAGGAGAATTTATGAAAATAATGCACTTAAAGTGCCCATCAATGGCAGAATTTTTATTGCAGTACTATAAAATTAAAAATTATTACAATTTAATTAGCTCTGTCAGCATTTGTAAATAAAAAAGGAGGACGCAAGTAAAAGAAATCATGAACTGCTTCTACCATCAGATTCTGACGACTCCAATGTGTAAATAAGTGATCTTATTTTAAGTTCATGATATTTTGTCTTTTATCAGGGGCTACTGTCCCTGAACACCCGCTTTTTCATGGTCATCGTCAATACCGACACGTTGAAGACACAGGGATTCATAACGATAACCATTTATACCTATATCCATGGCTGCCCTAATTGTGGCATGTACCCATTAAATAAAACCCTCTTTTGGCTTCAAAGTTTGCATTGCATGTCTATGGAAAGTATGTTATGAATTTTAAAAAAATTAAGAATTTTTGGATATGCGGAGGTTAAAATCTATGCTAGTTAAAATCACAAACAAAATTTGAGTAAATTCCATCCGATAGTTATTTAGATATTTCATTGGGTCCAGCTTTAAGACAAAATACCTATAAAATGAAAACATTTTGTATTTTTAATGTGTATTTCACAATTCATATTGTTTCATTTCAATTAATGATATTGTTCTCTACCTCATGCTGTTGCGTTGTCCTTTTTTTTTAAAATGTACATACTGCAGGCTGATCCAACAATTGTTATCAACTTCATTTATGATAATTTCTACAGCTTACCTTAAAAGTAACTCATATTAGCAGAACAGTTCTGTTCTGTTTATGATAGCTATGAAAGTAAGATTACAAAAACAAGAATTATTTGAAATTTCTTTTTTCCATTTTTGAATCATCTAGCTTGTGAATTATGATTTTAATGTTTTCTTCACGTGTTCAACATGATTTTGATATTTTACTTGAAGCACAATATTTTGTTATTATAGACAGGATGTATGAAATCATTGTGTTGACATTACTGAAAACCATTATTTCTATTGAATGAGGAAATAAGACTTCTCACAGTTCTTCATCAACTAGTAATTATACAAGTCCATTGATCAGTGAGTTATAAGAAAATGTATGCCAATCTTTCTTAAAAAGCTCTTAATCATCAGATTTGATTTATACCTAAATTAATGACTGGTTATACGTGAGACGAAACTGAAGCTTGAACTATTGATGGTTGTTTGAGCCTTCAACACAGTCTTGCTTCAGTGCTTTTCAGCACTTTGATTTTAATAGTTGGATCATATAGCATTAGATTCTCATTTGTCCTGTACAACTCAAACCATGGACAGCTTAACCCAAGTAAGGACAACTGGATCTGTTAGTATAGAACCACAAAATTAACCTGAGCTTGACCTGTATGCAAGAATACATTAAACTCAGTATTTATTTTCTATTTTTGTCTTTGGCTGTAAGTCACATGCAAAATACACAAATTCAACTATTAATTTTGTTTTCATTTGAATAAATGCATTGAAACGATGGTGGACTTACATGTTTCTCCATGAAAGAATGTGTTCAAAATTTAAAGTACAATGACATGCCATTTTACAAAATTGATTTATAGTCACAGAGATCATTATAAACATGTGTACAATCATTTACACGTATACGGAAACTCACCATTAATTGTAGGCCTTAGTGAAATGTGTAATTATTATTATAAAGTGGTTCAAGCTCAGGTTAAAATTGTCGCACTATAGAGAAAACTCAACATGTGAACCACTCAACCCTTAGTATATTTTAGTTATTTGAGTTATTAAACTTATCTTTTTATTCTGTATTGATTCTAAAGGTAAGTTATTAGTTTACAACATTAAACATGCACTGTATGCATAGTCATGAATTTCTGTATGAAATCTCTGTAAATTCACAAATACACTGGAACCCCTCTATTAAGACCACTGACCGTTCTTTTAAAAAGTGGTCCTATTAGCGGGGTGGTCTTATTAGCAGATAAATTGGTCAAGCTTAATTCATAGTACAAAGATTGTCTGACATATACTTTGTTAACTTAAAACAAGGACCCTATATAACATGTTATAAAGAGTCATTGCTTAAAAAAATCATTTGAAAGTGTAGTGGGTGTAAATAGCTTTTTCTTAATAACCATTATCAAGAGAACAGTTTTCACATTATTGCATAAGATTTTCAAATTTTATTATGAATAATAATGTATAAAAGATATATGTGTTCAACTTTTTTATTTTTTCAACAGTATATAACGTGTGTATTGGCGATCACGTACGGAAACGGTCAAAATGAACTATATCACCTACCGGACAGTATGCCGGACTTTATTCAGTACTGACGCTCTATAATCGTAATGACTCGGCTATTTCTGTTGGCAGTAAAAAACTTCAGATTAGACCAGCAAAAATTATTTGATCTTTCCGTCGAATTTACTCTCAAGAGCTTCCATTTCGGATTTGCGATACTCGAAACACTTACTCTTGCACCTCCTTAATAATTCAACATTAAAAAAGTATTTGTATCACGTGACGCGTCTACTTTCGTTTTAGTGTAATTTTGTTGTTTTATGAAATATTTTCAATAGTTTCAATTTAAATGGTCTGTATTGGGTAGGAAAATGACCCCTAGATAATGCAAGTGTCACATTGTTAGTCAAACAGGCGTTAATACCCCTTTATTTATAAGTTATCTAACAGCTTGACATGCTTTGTTTACAAACACTTAGTCAGACGGCCGGTCGCTTGCCATTATTTTGCGAATTTTAAGTGGTCTTTTTAGCGGGGTCAAAATGCACGCATTTAAAGCGTTTTGTCAGCAAGAAGAGGTCGTATTACGGAGTAGCGGGGTGGTCCTAATTTCGGGGTAAAAGACCATTAAATAAAGAGCAAAAAATTCCGTTCTTTTCAAAACCGGTCTTTTTAGCGGGGTGGTCCTTGAATCGGGATGGTCTTTAAGCGAGGTTCCAGTGTATATTACTTGAAGGTTTATTAATATGACACAAAGAGGCATAAAACCCTGTTTTGCAATTTAAATGTAATCGGTTCATGCTTTATAAATACTTGTGTACATGTAGGCGCACAGATTCCATGTTGTTGTTGTTTTTTTTTTTAAATACCTGCCACTAAAGTGTATTGCTTACATAATGAGCATTTTCATTTATGAAAGTCCTTCAGTCTTTAACCATGTCACAAAATTATTATAAAAATATGAATAAAGAAAAAATATGATGATAAAGAGACAACAAATGTCGTGAAATGATACATAATTGAACCTGGGTCGATAGCGCAGTTGGTAGCGCGCCGGGATTTGGATACTCGAGCCCGAGGGGGTGCGGGTTCGAATCCCACCCGGGGAGGTTATACCCTTCCATGAAAATTTGACAATAATGTTGATTTTCTTCCATTGATTAGATAATATGGAGAAGTTTCCGGCCTTGTGGAAGGGTAGGTGAGTACTGGTTATAGACAATGATCCAGGAAAGCTAGGTTAGGTGCGCTGGACGCTGTGAAATGACCTGAATTGTGTTGATACGGCGTTAACTCCAATAAATAAATATAAATAAGATACATAATTGATATTCAGTCAATCAGCGAATTGTAATAAGTAAGTCACAGTGTTGCTAATAATTACTGGTGTCGGCGAATTACAAAAAAAAACCTGTGCAGGAATCAACCCGTGGTATTTCGATTGACAAATCAGTACTAGAGGCCTGCGCTACAAACCGTTTGATAATTATAATAGTCTTTCCTTTTCCATCTATATCTTACAGTGTCACTCGTTAAAGCGACAAAAACTTGACGAATGTATACAAACTAAGTCTTAAATGGGTACTAATGAAGTGCATGTTTAATGTTGTCAAATAATAGTGCATGTTGTTAAAAATATCTATGAAATATAAACAAGGATTATTTCCTGGCAGAATTTGAAGGTTTAACACCGTAGCAACACATTGTATAGGTAATATCACGGCGGTCAGCCAACCTACTCTCTGTTCCTGGAAAGGCTAAATCTCTGGATTAGTCTACGCTGAGGTAGTTCCAAATGAACTATACATTGATAGTTATCTCCCTTTGTTATTTCCAATTTATACATTCATAGTAATGTCCCTTGGTTATTTCAGAACTAGAATGTATTTACTATTTAGTAAAGATATGAATAGTTATGACTATAAAATAATGGATCATTATTCTTCAGACCTTCATCACCAGAACTATAACTACAGAACAGGTACTTGATTTCTCTGTTATATACAGGTCTTGACAAATATTTTGGAACCAACACGTCCTGCAGGATGAGCAGCTTGGAATTTTCACTCATCCTACTGCAATTTGAACTTGTCCTGTACTTTACTGAAGATAAGTGCAATTAATTGTGAACTTATATGAAGCAATAACAAACATGTTATTTTTTGTGTATGACGCCCATTTCTAGGAATAGAAAGCAATCTAATCAATGTTTTCATATCTCAAGAAATGAAATTTGCTTAATTTGTTGTTTTTCGATAAGACTATGTATTTAAAACTGATTATTTGATTATTATGGCTAGAAGTTTTACTCAATCTGCAGGACAAGCCCTGCCAGAAGATCAACTTATCCTGGGTTAATTTTTTTCTAGTAATTATGAACTGACAAGTGGATATGTTGAGCCCTGGGTCTAAAGACAGTTTATACAGTAAAAATTCCTTCTCATATTCACAATTTACATTTTACTGAATAGTATATGTATTTCAAAATGTAATAAAAGCAGTAAACTCATTGTTAAATATATGTACCATAATTCAGACCCTCTCCGATTTTGAAAGTGTGCAAAATCCAGGGCTGAGTTCAGTTACCGCAAACGTTACAGAACGTTACATAACGATACGTTCGGAACTCCTCGGCCATATAATTGTTTACTTTAACACCGGTAGTTTCAAAATAGCGTCTAAATATGTCCGAGATTTTTCGCAGCAAATAATCAAGGAGTTCCGAATGTATCGTTACGGAACGTTCTGTAACGTTCGCGGTAACTGAACTCAGCCCTGAAGTAGTCCCTCAGTATATATGTATAGAGCAATTCAAAATGAACGTCTGCTGTGACAGGCGCAATAATTCCTGAAATACATCTGTTAATCGGTCTATACTGAAGCGCATGTATAGTAGCTTATGAGTTAAGCGTCTCAGTAGAGATCCTTACGTCGCATTATGTAATAGAATGGTATCAACTATCCAGTCACGACCTGTCGTTTGTGCCAGTTGTCAGTAGATATTAATAGCTTTTATTGAAAATTTGTAAATTGATTATTTTAGAATGCTTCTTTAAGTTCTTGTTTTATTTCTTGTAAATTTAACAAACCATTGGCATGAAGTTCCTTAAATTCTTAAAATATACCCAAATATGCTTTTATGAATAATATTTTGTCTAAAAATTTCCTTTTACACAATATATGAGTATAAATCGTGAGTTTCCATAGGTGTATATGGTTATACACATGTTTTTAACAATCTTTGTTACTATAAATCAATTTTGTAAAGAAGGCATTTCTTGTACTTTTAATTTTGGACTTGTTTGTTTTGGGAGAAACATGTAAGTCAGCAACATTGAAGGACAATTTCAAAGTATTTATTCCTATGAAAACAAAATTATTCGTTTAGTATGTGTGTTTTGCCGAAAGCTTCTGATTAAGCTCAATTTACTGCCTCAGACAAAAATAGACAGTAAATACTGAGTTTAATGTATTAAATATTGCATAAAGATCAAGCTCAGGTTAATACTGTCTGACTATATGCTTAATTAAATTTAAATTTAGGGGAAAAACTTGCTGTCGACTCCTTTTATCATAGGAATTTTCATTGGACTCGACAATAACAATGTTGATTGTAGATTGAGTTCATTGTACAGCTTTGCTACATGGTTTATGTTATGTGAGTTATTTAAGATAGGTTTTTCACTTATTTTGAACTTATCATTTGATATATTTTCCTTGCATTTTATTTAATCAAAAATTTGTTTCCCAAATTACGCCAAAACGGCTGAATTTTTATGGAAATCAATTACTCCAGTGATTATATCTCGTAAGTAGGGGGTTTATGCATATATTTGTGGAAAATAATGCCAATGGGCTTTTATGAATTTATTCATAGAAAATTATGCTTATGATGAATTCAAAATTAAGTGAAAAACAACCTTAGTCGAGCAACCTACTTTCTATTATATAGTAAGTGGAGCAGTGGTCCAGTGGTAGGACCCATGCTAAGGAATAGGGGTGTAACAATACGGTAAAAACCGTATTGCAATATATTGCAATACATGAAACCCGTATTGCAATATATTGCAATATATTGCGATACGTATTGTTCATTGTGCATACATGCATAGCATGAATTAATGCACGTGCATCGTCTTAATTTGATAAAAATTGTACATAGATATTTGTATTATGCTAATGTTTGAATAAGTTAGAAAAAAGGTTTTGAATGGAATTTCTAAGATAATTATTTTATCACTTTACGAAAAATATTTCAAGTTTCCGAACACATTTAAACGTTTATTCAAACAGTTCAATTTCATACTCTGATAAAAACAATCAGTATGGAACATAACTTGAAAAACCGGTTCAGAGAAAAACGAACCGGTTAAAAACCGTCAGAAGTCGTATAGCAATATTAACTGGTATATCGGTTAACCGTTACACCCCTACTAAGGAATCAAGAGCTCCCGGGTTTGATCCCACTAGGGGCACTGCTAATTTCCTTGAGCAAGACATTAACCTACAATTGTTCCACTCCACCCAGGTGTAAATGTGTACTGTGAAGTATTGCCTGCCTGAGGGAAATTTCAGTGATCAGGAGTTATCGTACAAGATTATAAAGTTGGCTGAACATGTATATGGAAGCAGACTTTAAAACACAGTTTTTTTAACTTTCAAAAGATGCCAGGATGAAATCACATGGGCTTCCCATGGTGGATATGTGAAAACGGGAAAATAGTTAATTCTAAAATTGGTTACCATGGCCAATAGTGCCCTTGATTTTAACAAATGTTTATTCAATGTTTATTTTGATAACAAAATGTTTTGACCCTATGTTCTTATTTTTCCAGTATGATGCTAGAGATGAGATTCAAGTATTTACAGAATGTCACCATTCTTTAACACCATTGGTTGTGTTCTGTCAACATTTTAAGGTAATTCAACATTTTATCTCTGTATTGTAAACTATTTAGAAGGAAATGTTTTTGAATAAGTTTTTTAACTGATATATGATTAAAGGGAAACAACTCTTACAGTTTAGCAGACGTCAAAGTGATTAGTCGCTCATATTCACTTAGCTAACTTTCCAAAGGTTACTTCCGAACTGGCCTTATTGCTTGGCCACTTGCTACTGTACTGAGGGCAGAAGTATTTTGTAAATTCATAATTATCTTGCATGGAGATCTAAACCAATGAATTATACTTGTGCAAATAAACCTGATTCAGTCAAATACATTACAGTAGCTACGAGGGATGATCCAAAATAACGTGGACTTTTGCTACAGTTAACGTTTGCTTGGTACAATCAGAAAACAATGTACATCAACATTAATAAGAACATGTCCTGCATATTCTTACAAAATATCAGTGCAAAATACTGACTCAGTAAAAAGTAATGATCATTAGAAAACTATCACTATCAGTGACCCGGCGCGCGTCAATGACGTCTTTGTAACATTAATGGCGTCGTCACTCACACAGCACAGTACTCAATGTCAAATAACGGCAAATAGATTTGAAAATCGATTCACATTTGACATTTGCAGGTTGCTGATAAACATGCCCTTGATTGTACCGTAACCCATTTCAAGCTTATCTGCCAAATCGCGAATGGTTAGACCTCGGTCCGTATTCAGTGCTTCCCAAATTGATTTCTCTGCCGTCGCTTCGTTTTTCCCGTTTCTTCACCCACCCTGTCTTTCTTGAAAGCTTTCTCTACCCTTCCCAAACTTTTCGTGTCACTTAAAAACTTAACTTCTACTGACTGGATTTTTTTCTTTTAGAGTTTTCAATCAACTTAAGCGTCTTGGTTGGCATTTTTTATGAGATTATGACAAAATTTTATGATGCAACATACTTCCATCCGGTCAGGTGACAATATTTTAACGTTCGTTGCGTTGATGAGATCGTGTTATGAATGTTGTTTTCTCCATAACGCCTTGATCAAATGAAGTTAAATTTGGACATGACGTCATGTATACACCCACAAGTCAGTTGGTTAAGTTTCGCGCTGTTTGTTTCATTATTTTCTGAGAAACAATACAATATGTTTCTCAAACATAGTGATTATAACGGCGCGTGCCGCATCGGCGTTACCTTGGTTATGAAAACGCATGGTGCGGTCTTATGATTATAAATATTTGTAATTTTATTGCTTTGTTTGATTCATTTAGTGTTCTGATTTACAACCATATAAGTTTTTAAAAAATATTGTTAAAATTGTAAGAGCAGTATTAAAAGTCCACGTTATTTTGGATCATCCCTCGTAACATTAATTTAAGCAAACAAGACACTATTTATTGTGTAAATGATTGTGGAATTGTTTACTTCAACACTTTACATCCTGATTAGACATTTGACACAAAGGTAGTTTTAAAACAGCATCTGAATATGTCTAAGGTTATTTGTAGTTAATAGCCGAGGAGTTCTGAATGATATTACTTCACAATAGTTGTCCCCTTTGGTGTCCTAATAGACTTGTGCGGACGAAGGTGGAATGTGAACATGGACAGTCGATTCTGAAGATTTATGAGGGGGCATCTCAAAAATATTTTTACATACAAAATGACATAAATGTCAGTTAATCAGCTGTAAGGTTATTAATTTTGCTAGGCGTTCGTTTAAAACATCAAAAAAAAGTTATAACTACATAAACAATATCAGAAGACATACTACCATCTTTATGGAAAAATACAAAATGACATGTAATGCGTTAAACACATGTTAAATTATTTGCAATACAAGCAATAATTACGTCTCATATCCTTCCGTCTGCATACTAGTGCAACACAAATACCATACGGATAGTATGCCACGCGGACGCCTCCAAAATACTTCTTTTACATTTGTATGTCTTTGTCCGCGCGATTTTTTTTCTCCGATTTTGACAACGGGCGAATTGAATAAAACTATTTGTTAATTACGCCTACTGTTTACTTATTTAAACCCGGGTCAATAGCGGAGTTGGTACCGCGCCAGGATTCGAAACCTCGTGTACCGAAGGGGGTACGGGTTCGAATCCCGACCGGGGAGGTTATAACCTTCCATGAAAATTTGACAATAATGTCAATTTTCCTCCATTGGTTAGATAACATGGAGAAGTTTTCGGTCTTGTGGAAGGGTAGGTGAGTACTGGTTATAAAAAAGGGTCCAGGAAAGCTAGGTTAGGTGCGCTGGGCGCTGTAAAATGACCTAAATTGGGTTGACACGGCGTTAAATCCAATAAAAATTATTTTATTTTATCACATATTTACACAATAACGGCTATAAAGTAATGTAAAACTCAAAATAAAATGATTTAGCCTAAATCATGCAAGTTTTGTGTAGTGAATTTCGTGCGAAACTTATTAAAACTCATAATTACGCGTAGATAGCTTTATACATAAATACATACTGACAAGAAAAAGAAACGACTCATCTAAATGTTGGTTACCATCTAAAATTAGAACAATTTATGTGGGCTCGTTACAATCTCAGCTAGCGTCGGCAGAATGTCGACTTATAGAACGTCAACGGACGTACCAGTATCGATGTCACAGGCCTAAGAATAAGGGTTAGTCTGGAACTCCGTACGGAGTTTTCCCACGCTGTTACCTGTACAGTTAGAGAATCATTGTGAGTGACCTTATCACTGACCATTAATTAATTGGCCTGTAATTTGATACCATAGGGATAATGCCTTGCAGTAGAGAACATCTGGTTCTAGTTATACAGAACTTTAGATTACTTGTAGCCAGATGATGGTTGTATCTTGTTATAAATTAATAGAATAAAAATATAATAAAAACACAATACAGCATGTTAAGACATAATAATCTTAATTCTCTTTTAAACGTATACTTTGCTCAATTACATGATATTATTATACATTTAAGTGTTTAAATAACGAGTCTAACAATTTTTCACTTACTTAAGACTCAATCCCAATTAAGGTGGACATATGGGCATATTTTTTTTCATTTTTTTCATGTCATCAAATATGAGTTTTAAATCAATTAAAGGCATTGTAGACATGTTCTGTACGCAGTATAAAAATCTTTTCAGCTGGGCTAGTATACTTTTTTAGATATAGGCTGGTGAAAGGTCACACCTAGCATTAATAAATGTGCTTATGAAAATCGAACATGTGCTGTATATTTCACTTATTTAAAAGTAGTAATGGTCAAACTGTTGAGAAATTCAATACGGTTGCATTCTATAAGGTATTATGTTTCGGAATAAATGATAAAGACTGAAGAGTAAACCAGATACTTTCAGAAAAACATAAATATTGAATACGCTATTTTCATTAGTTTTATTTGTTTTAAAAATGTCGTTCATTTCAACTGTTCCAGACCGATACAAACAAGTTAAATATAGAATGTAACTGTCTAAAATAGTAAGATACCATTGTCGTAGTGTTATAACAAAACATTGTGTGCATGTGAACCACCACAAAGCAACCAATAAAGAATATAATTGTTGTCCCGTACGTTAGCAAAATTGGCTCGTACGTTATATACTTCAGTTTGGTCATCTAAACTATTGATAACTTGGTTAAACTGCAAGAATACAACTTACATTGTTGTGTAATTTGTGTTACAATTCAATGCACTTGTGTTTTACATATAAAACTACTATAATATCTCTTAATTACAATAATTACGCGAACCATTTTCATTTTTCCAAGAGAACAACATTCAACAATTTTGTGACAAGTTTAACTAAGAAACATTGCAAACTAACGCATAAACTAATAAAAGCTTTTTAGTAGTGGGGTAACATTTGATTTACAACCATCAAATCAACCGGCAAATGCATGTTTAGACAATTCTACAGTGTCCCGTACGTTATTAAATAAGTAAGATAATGTATGAACCTGATCAAATTATTGCAGTATGTGCTAAAATGGTTCTAAAGTTATAATTTGATCAAACGAGGCATTGTTTTAATTTATCATTTCAAAGCTAGATGGTATTCAATTAAGAACAATGCAAACTATTCATTATTTATTGCAAATAATAAGTACTATAACTTATTTTTCCGTCACTCTTGTTAGTTACTTTTGGACTTCACCAATTTCATTATAATTGCCGTTCCCATAATATTTTCGTCTGTGAAGATTAAATGCATGTTAAGGAACCTTATAAAAGCAATTTATCATAAATATTCAGACGATTATCAATTATTGTGTCACATTTTGTCCCGTACGTTACGGACTCGTACGTTATTTTTCATTTTGTTTTTACTGGTTTTTTTGTGTGTCATAATTATGCACTTTAAATTAATTATAAAAACACTTCATAAACTTTTTATTTAATCATTGAAGATCAGTTCAATGAAGAATTTATATATCTATTTGAAAAAGTTTGTTAGATAATTTGATTTTACTAATTGTCCCGTTCGTTACGTGGTGAAAATTACGATTCATTTTTTAATAAATGAGCTCATAAATTACCGATACCAATAAAATGTCAGCTAAAATGAATATCTTATCATTAGGATATAACTTTATGGACTTTACTTACACAAAAATAGTTTGTAAAGAGTGCAAAGCTGTGAGATTAATGAAGCCTTTAAATAATTGTCCCGTACGTTATCGGAGTTTGGAGACAACGTTTGTGGTATGAGGTGTGGAGAATTATTTTTGAATTTACATTATACTATGTGTTTTTCTTGAGGATTTAGTAATAATTAACATATTAAAGATATATTTAATTGGAAATCTGTCTGAATTTTTTAACAATTTAAAGCTAACTGTAAGAATTTGTCATTGGAGACATAGGGATTTTCTACACCCTAGCTTAATTAAGAGACAATATTTTGAAAAAATCGAAGTTTTCTTCACGAAATATGTCGTTTATACTTTTACTATAGCACTATCACTTGTAAATATGCATTTCATTTACATGAATTCTGTAAGTTAAATTCCTGGAAACTTGATAAACGTTGGAGACATCAAATGTACATTCTAAGTGGGAATGAGTCTTAAACATACAGTTATTAATTACAACAATAACAATAGTCTTCCAATCTTTGCATATATATTTGCTGTCCGTTTCCTCCATATATACACATCATTGCATGGGTGAATAGTGTAGGTCCAGATCAGCCGCCACATCCGCCATCAGGTTATTTCTGACCAAAATGCGACCGCTGAAGATCCTGATTAGATGGCATAGATGTGACATATGATCTGGATCTACACTGATCACTTATGCATATAAATGAGTATTTATGGAGAAAAGGGTTATTTTAATAATACAATTTTGTACAAGTAATAATTGAATAAAACATTGAAACTAAGTTTACAAATTTATTATATACTTATAGCAGACATGTTAACTTCAAGTAAGCACATGTTCTATAATGGATACAAATGTTCACATTGTTACACACATGTGAAGATACTAGATAAACTTCGAATTAAGTGACCCTGTGTTTCTGTTAGAAAGACAAGACATTTTACTGTCTATATGAAAAATCTACAATAAATCACACAATTCAGTAAATACTTACTTTTATCAAAAGTATTTGTCTTATAATCAATGCATGCGTGCTAATGATAAAAAATATTAAGAGAAAAGAAGGTTCAAAAAGATGCAGATATTTACAACAATTTGTCCAGCTCCATATTCTGCAAAAACTTGAAATCTCCGGATTGACAAAAATTTATTCTATTTATTCAATTATTGCATAAGTATGAAAGCTACCCCTCAATATAATTAAGACATTTAAGGACCAAAAAAAGAGGAAATCAAATTCATTTATTCATTTTCATAAATTTAAATTAGTCTTAATCCTAATTTCTCTTTGGAGTGGAGGCAACAAAATGTCTTTTTCTATGTGCCCCATGTTGGGGTGTTGATGTCAATAAACGTTTTTTTCCTTTAGCAATTGAGGGAAGCTCCGCAAAAGAATTAAAATGTGCTTGTGGGCCAAAGTTATATTCAATTTCACCAGATGCGTTCTTTACTAGACACCCTGAACCAAGAAAGTTTGGCATATCACTACTATGATCCCCTGCAGATTCTAAATACTGTATCTGAAGACTAAATATATCAGCCAGCTTTTCTATGGCACTAGCAGGGGGAAGCCAGCGTTTTGGATCATTTGTAATATATCCGACTGTTTGTGAGCTGTCCTCTTTTTTTCCCACAGTCAATGCGCGAACTTCTTCGTAGCTCAAACTTTGACCAAGGTACCTTTTAGGACAGTAAAGCGTCTTAAAGAACTCTATGAAGAGTTCATAATTTAAATTTATTTTGTCAGTGAGTTCAAAGAGATTCGTTTTAAATTTTGGAGTGTCAATCAGAAGCTTAAGCACAGTATCGTGGGATATTCCATAACATTTCGGTATAAAGTCATTCCCACCCAAGCACAATCCTAAAGCAATCTTAATGCCTATGTCTCGATCAGCATATGTGTATTCAAGTAATTCAAGAATACCGGAAATGTTGTAAACATCTATTTTTCCTCACGGTTTCTGTAGCACCACGTAAACTGTGTTGACAAATTTACCATCTATCCTTCGCAAGCATTTGCTGAGACAAAACAAGTGGATGTAGACGGCATCAATATCTCCAGATGTTATTATACTAACGATACATTCGCCGTCAGTCATGTTGGATTGGAAATGTGCTACCCAGTCCAAAACAGCCATTTCCGCTTCTCCTTTTTTCTGAAATATTTTAGGCATTTCTTCTGCGCCATCTTGACTCTCTTCACTTTCAACCTTCTTACACGACTTTTTAATTGGTATGGCATAGTTATTACAGGCACATGCTTCTTTGCAGTGACAATGTACATGTCTGAATTCACTGTCAACTATAATATCAATATCTTTGTCAATGGCAATTGTATGCAAGTTCTTTCCCAAGTAATTGCTTATTGCTCTTTTGCCAGTTGCTGTCTTTGAAATTGCCTTTATTGAAGATACAATCACTTATTAGGTCTGAACTCGTCTTCAAGTGATCTATGGAAGTAGAGGACTTAGATTTTCTTTGTTCCCTTGTACACGCCTTAAAGTCATCTGGTGTGTGGGAATATTTTTCCTCGCATATGACTAATGTCTCTAAAGAAGATGCATTGCCTGTGTAGCTGTTCAAAACTGTCTCACAATACTTTATGTATTCCTTTCCTGTTGTAACATTTCCAAGTTTAAATTTAATGCCAGCAAACTCGACTATGCAAATCTTCATTTTCGAAATGATTTCAGATGGGATTCGCGTTAGATTTAATGATACGAAACTCTCCATTTGGTTTGCATCAAATGCCAAGTCTGATTTTTTGATACAAGTTTCAATTGTATTTGTTAATGCTCTTTGCATGCCTATAGATTTCATTACTTTGGGTTTGCTGCTATCTGGTTTAACTAGGGCTTGGCATGTGTTGTTCTCTGATGAAAAACAGTCAATACGCTTTGTCTCTTTCCCAACATTCTTTTGTCTTTCACACTCCTTTACTTGTCGTTCACTTTGAATAGGCAGTACTTTTGATTTTACAGTTCTCTTTATTGTGACACCCTTACTTTTTTTAGCCCTAGTGATCAGTTCTTGGGGGTCATTTATAATAAGCTCGCTTACAGAGGTCATTCAGGTCACACACAAGTTCTTCAGAGTTTGTAACAATTACAACTTGAATGACGTTAAGGTCCCTTGATTTGCAAGTATCAAAACTTATGACATTATTCACCTCCTGTTCACAGTAACTTCTGAAAATAACTAGTAGTTCACTTTCGATCAAAGCTGGATTATGTTTACTTTTGGCAAAATAAACAACATCTGCATCAGATTTTGTAATGCGCGTTTCAGTTTTTATTGCATGCTTTGTCGAAATGTTCAAGAATTGTTCACTGCATTCCTTAAAATTAATAACATTTTGAAATTTTTTAAATTTAAGCTCTATAAGATTGTCATATTCGTAAAGCTCAAATTCATAAGACTTTGAAAAGTGCCATTCAAACAAACATATTTTTCTCCATTGTTCCTGGGTAAAATGATGTTTGTGCTCAATAATTAGAGTCTCAATTTTGGATTCATCAATCTCAATATTTTGCAAAAGAAAGTCTATGCTGAAAAGCTTTGTTTTAGCTATTAATCCATATAAGTCAAATGATGATTGAACAGCTGTCGATGTCTCGATTCCACCTAATAGTTCTTTTTTCACTAGCTCGCAAATTGTTTTACAAGATTTCAAACTATCAGAATTTCTAAAGCTATATTTCAAGGCTGAAGAAACAGGTACACTTAGTTTTCCATTAAATTCTTTCAAGTCACTCAAATTATGTTTAATATTAAACTTTCTTACACTGTGTCTTTCGATGTAATAAAATTTGAGAAATCCTCAAAATAGATGTAATTTGTATTTGATAAATTCTCATTATCTTTAAACACCTTGAAAAGTTTTGTAAACTTCATAGTACCACATTGTCTGAAATGAAAACCAACTCAGTTTAAAGTTTCACCTTAAGTTAAACTCTATTATTTATCATTATTTTTATTATTATATACCGCATTTGTATAGCGCTCTTTTCATATTGAATATATGTTCAAAAGCGCTTAAACTCTAAGTCTAAACTGTTTAAATTAATGATATCAATCAATTGATAGAATGTTTTGTTTTAAATATTAACTTAAACCTACAGTCTATTAATCAGTTTTACATTCATTAATAACTTTGTTTCTAATAATACTTAAATGGGAAAACAAAATATAAAAATAATAAAAACATACCTTGCTTTATCCTCAAGAATCACAGTACAAAATGTTGAGTGTCAAAAGCTGAAATTTTATCGTTTTTAACAACAAACTTACAAATACATAGTACAATATTGTTAGCAAAATGGAATTGTTCTGTAAGAAAATGATGCAGATACAAGTATGTGGATATTGACCTTTATATAAACCTTCAAAATAGCCAGTGCTTATCAGACTGGCCATCTGTGATTTACAGCTCAGTGTTTATGATCCTTCACAGTCAAGTGTGAGGGCAATTAACTTGATAGCATGCTGAGATATAACTGTAAAGACCCGCCTGGCTAAAATCCACATTTCTATGGAAAAGTTACCTTGTTCCTACCAGTGGTCATGTACTTTCGAGGAAAAATCCTTATTACAGTGGTGGCAGAGTTAAATTATGGTCATTGTGGTCTGGTCATTGTGTGATAGACGTTACATCGGCCAGCTATTACGTCCGGTGATTGCTTCTATATTTTGGCAATGACTTTGTCTGAATGACATCGAGCGACCATAACCTAAAAGTGACCACAAGCTAACATTATCTATTTTTACACTTTGATTGAACACCTGTGGATCTAACTTAAACGGCGGTTAAGTTGACAACAGCTGACTTTCAGGAAGTGGATTGAGATAGGATCTAACGATATCTGCATGTTAGGCAATTTGTATTGTCTTTATAAATTGTGACATTAAAATATTTTTATAATGACCACATATTTTTTTTAGATAATATAACTTGCAAGCGGAATTTCGTGTTGTCTATTAACTCTAAACTATGAAAATATTTCCGAGTTGTAAGAGGCGTTTCTTTTTGCATTAGTTTAATCATGTGTGAAGTCCCTAGACTTTCACGCGCTGGTTTCTCGAGTAAATTACGGGAAAACGATGTGATGTTTCCATCACTTTAACCGTGTAGTGTGCGATTTATCATTAAAATTTTTAAGCGCTTTAATTGGTTGAGGGGCAACACCGTTGTCTACACAAATGCCAATGTTTAATAAGCGTAGCCTTTGAATTGTGGTTTAATAAGAATATGTATAGTATTCCTTTGAGAAAATCCCCAATTCTTTTCTCATAACCACTGTTCATGTTTTTTAACCCGCACAAGTCTAATACAATACTGTGTTTATGAACACAGAAACTTTGTTTTCAACTACAGAAATTTTCTGATAAAACTGATATCTTATTATACATTATATTTCTAATGTTTTTACCATGTCAGATTTTTAAATTTTATTAAAAATTATTTAGTATAGTTCGTTTATTGTCAACTGTCAAAACAGGAATAATTTCACGGTGACTTCGTGTTCTTTTCTAACACTCGTGATATTGCATTAGTTTCTATTCAATCACCATGAAATTATTCAAAAAGAGAAAAAACAAACTATATAGACCAATTAAAAATTACACCATTTTCATATCAAAGGGAGATAATTACTCACTTCCATTAAAATAATTTTTAATTATTTTGCAACAGAATTTAGTTTTCTAATCAAATCCTTGCAAAATTATTGATATAATGTAATTAATGAAAAATATTATGTTTTGTAAAAACTTATCATGATTTTGAAAAATATTAATGAAAGAAAATATTGCACTATGGGAATTCTACCTTAAAAGAATGTAAATTATGTTTCTCGCTTATGCTAGGTCATACACTCAATTATATAAAAGGAGGAATTGTAGTATATTGTCCAATAATATTAACCCGAGCGCTTTATGCATGATTATTTTACCCATTGATGTTACTGTCTGTTTTTGTCTTTGTTGTAAAATCACAAAATAACACAACGATACTACTGTGCCTATTTGTTTTAATGTTTAAAAGTATCTATTTTATCTTTATTATTATTATAATATCTATCATATTTATTATACCCCCGCTTCAAAGAAGATGGGGGTATACTGTTTTACCCTTGTCCGTGCGTGCGTCCGTCCGTTACAAAATTTCCGTCGCAGTTTTCTCAGCAACTATAACATGCAGCAGCCTAATACTTTGCATATTGCTTCATCCCATAGTCCCATGTGGTGTAAAGCGATTTCATGCTCCTTCCTCATCTACTTCCTGTTTGTCGCATATTTTTAGATTTTTGCGGGGGTATCACTAGTGAGCATTAGCTCACAGATTTACTTGTTTAGCACTCTTTTCATAAATTCATACGTTCAAAAGTACTTTACAATAATTGTAAATTTACATTGATCAGACAAAATACATAATCATACATAGTACA
This sequence comes from Mactra quadrangularis, assembly GCA_025267735.1. Taxonomy (NCBI): domain Eukaryota; kingdom Metazoa; phylum Mollusca; class Bivalvia; order Venerida; family Mactridae; genus Mactra; species Mactra quadrangularis. The sequence continues at coordinate 20,833,355 of CM046310.1, read as the reverse complement.
TAGTTAATTAAGCATAAAATAATATTTTGTATAGGTAGTCCTAATTGATAAATAATTGTATAGGTAGTCCTAATTGATAAACAATGATAAGAAATATGTAAAACATGGTTCAGTCTACAAAATCCATAAAAGGTTAAGAACGAAACAAGATTGTAAAATCTTATGTGTGTTGTGCTGATAACCTAATATTCAGACATACTGCAACAATGATTTTAAGAAATGCTTTAAATTCTTTGAGTTTGAAATAGAAATTACCCTGTCAGTAGTATTTGTAGGCAAGCCCACCTGGGCAGGTTAAACCCTTCCATGACAATAATGTCAATTTTCCTCCATTATTAAGGTGTATGGAGAATTTGCCGGCAATGAAGAGGGGTAGGTGCGCTGGATGCTGTAAAATAACCTTATTTTGTGTCAACAAACCTTACTCTTTAAAACAGATCAATTATTGTAACCATTTATTTTTTTATTTATTTCATATCTCACAGACTTCATTATATGGTACGATGTCTACCAAACATAGAACTATTGACTTCTTGATTGATTTGTACTGTATGTTGTCTATCAAACATAAATCTAATGGCTCTTATTGTCATCCATACCTTGGTAAGTTGAATTATTTTATGTTCTTTGTCCATTGATCACATTAAAAAATTCTCTAAGCTGCCCGGCTAACTCAGTTGGTAGCACATAAGTCTACTAGTTGAGGGGTTGTGGGTTCTATTCCCAAATGGGGCATACTTTTTGTTGAGTTAGGTCATGCAATTATATCTACGGTCATTCTCCTCTTACCACTGATTCTTAATCATGTAGGGCAGTCGTCAGTCACTGTATGAAGTATGTGCTTAGTAACATGCTACATACAGAGATTTAGCCTTTCCAGACAGTTTAGAAAAAACGAACAATATATATTATTAATACTATTATAAGTTTAGTGCATAATAGTCAGTAAAAAAACTATTTAGAGCTAGGTTTCTTGTAATTATATCTTGACATCTGTCAATAAGATGAACTTATTTTATATATATTGTAGCGCTCTAGCTGTGGAACTCCACGTGGTTCACTGGGTGGTTCACTAGGTGGTACTCAGGGTGGTTCACTGGGTGGTTCACAAATATTACTTATGATAATCAACAAACAACTTTTTGTTTCGAATGTTATGATTTTTATTACATACAGAAAAATAATATAGATCTAGCAACAATTTAATTTTATGCTACAAAGAAATAATTTGTGCTAAAGGTAAAACAGCTTAATTTAACAAATAATCCCCTTTTGTTCCGGTTTAAAAAGACTATTAAACTGTTATCAATGACTGAGATCAGGAGTTATTCATACATGAAAAATTACTGATATGGTACCTTTAAAATTACTAAAATCTTATAAAATGTAAAAAACGTTACTTAATACTCATGAATAAAGCCTACTAAAAGTAACAATATCAACAAGTACTAAAACCTAACCATTTAGAATGAAATTACAAAAGATCTTAAGTTTATTTTTTTAACGTGTCAGCCAGGCAGCCAAAATGAATGTGAACCCCGCTCAAAGGTTCCCTGGCCTATTTATACTCACAGACATTCTCACAGTCACCCATGTGAGAATGTGAATTCACAGAAATAACAGTGCCCACACCTAACAGTGTGACCTGTGAGCTCACAAAAATAACGTTATGCTCACATTAAACGTTGTGCAAGTAGGGGTCAGACTATTTACCCCAAGACACCCCAAGACTACCCCAAGACACCCCAAGACGGACCCAACACCTCTTAGACGTGTAAAATATGTCGTAAATATACTTTTTTACTTGTTATTTATATCTTTTATATAAAATGACTATTTAATATCGAGTTTAAAGACACAACTTATCATAAATTTTGACACATGTATTGCATGCCTATTTGTGGCTAGATATAACGGTAGAATTTCAGTGAATCACGTAGAATGGATATAATAAGGCCCTGCAATGAGTGCATGAACCTAGTTCAAATGTAGCGTTTATATAAATGGATCTTTGTATCGAACGGCAAAAAACTTATATGTCCATAATTGACTACATTTTTTGCTGTTTTAGTTTGAGTTATTACATAGATACAACTGAAATGATCAAAACCTGCCTACACAAACGGTGAGACATTGGATACCGAGACCCTAGTGACAGTAATAAGCTCTCATTCTCTTTGAAAAGCCATATTTGACCCATATATGGGCGATAAGAGAGGATTTGGTATTCTAATACACTTTGTGACAATACTTCTGTGAAATTTTTGTTGAAATCTATTGACAAATTTATATGGAATTGTGAATAGAAAAATATTTCCCTATGTATTACACATGTCTAATCGTTGACCAGCTACGAAGAAACCTGTCGTCTGCTAAATTAAATGGTGTCTGCTAAGTTAATGTTTTATCCATTGTTTAAAAAAGTGTGGAAATATTGTCTGAATGACTAACAGTTTGGATCCTGGCGCCGCAAAAACAATTAACTTACTCAATTTTGTCAGAGATATTCATAGATACAGTACACTGTACTAGTAACGTTATCAATAACTATGCATGGGCCTCAATTTATTTCACTTGCTAGCAAACACGAGAAAGTCATGAAACATGTAATACTTGAAATTTTCACCTCTATTATGATGTAAGCACTATACTACAACTTTCTTTGATGTCCAAGATTTATAAGTTGTGTCTTTAAGACCGAACAGAGACCTAAGATAGTCTAGTAAAACAAAGGGGAATAACTTTGTTTGTACTATTACATCAGTATGACGGAATTATCTCCCCCTTAACAATTGATATTATCTGTTATTTGAGATTTTGAGTAAAGCAAGCTGATCTTAGAAAACATAAGAACATTTTGTTCAACGATTTTTAAGAAGCTATTATGATTATTTATTTAAATAATCCGAGCGACAACATAACCTATTGTATATGATAAAACCTATTCAATTTCTTCCCTTCATTAATTGATTTGAACGTGATTTTGGTGTTGTAACATATTTTTACTTAATTATATAACAGTGTTTAGCGATATCTTTTTTTTAATTCGAAGTCTGCAATATACAATATAGATTATCTCCCGAAAATTCTCGCCAAATGTCAGGCTATTTAAGGGAAATAATTCAATATGCATCGATATTATGAACCAACTGAGTGACCTCCCGTAGTTTAAGGACAACAATTTTTTTGCAAAATCAATCGTTTGTGTGCTATAAAATTCGTTAGTTAGACGTTTTAACATGAAAGTGAAACGGAAATAACACTTTAAGAGTCATTGAAGCCGTCTTGGTGTGTCTTGGGGTAGTCTTGGGGTGTCTTGGGGTAGTCTTGAGGTGTCTTGGGGTAGTCTTGGGGTGTCTTGGGGTAGTCTTGGGGTGTCTTGGGGTAGTCTTGGGGTGTCTTGGGGTAGTCTTGGTGTGTCTTGGGGTAGTCTTGAGGTGTCTTGGGGTAGTCTTGGTGTGTCTTGGGGTAGTCTTGAGGTGTCTTGGGGTAGTCTTGAGGTGTCTTGGGGTAGTCTTGAGGTGTCTTGGGGTAGTCTTGGGGTGTCATGGGGTAGTCTTGGGGTGTCTTGGGGTAGTCTTGGGGTGTCTTGGGGTAGTCTTGAGGTGTCTTGGGGTAGTCTTGAGGTGTCTTGGGGTAGTCTTGGGGTGTCTTGGGGTAGTCTTGGGGTGTCTTGGGGTAGTCTTGGGGTGTCTTGGGGTAGTCTTGAGGTGTCTTGGGGTAGTCTTGGTGTGTCTTGGGGTAGTCTTGAGGTGTCTTGGGGTAGTCTTGGGGTGTCTTGGGGTAATAAGACTGACCGTGCAAGTAGTGCATACAAATTCACATCAGCGCCAAATAGTGCCTTTAAAGAAAGTTAAAAAGTTAAATGAAAATAGGTTTTATCAGTGATGAGAATGTTCTTAAATGATCATTTATTGATTAATTAAACTGGTAGTAACCTCAAATGGCCTTTTAAACGTGTTTCTTTGGAGAGACATAGAAAAGTTTTCTTTATTCAAGCAGTTGACATTAGAGTAAACAAAAGTTCTAAGCGGTTGCCAAGCAACCACGTCCCATCATGCAATTTCCAACATGGCTGCCGTATAATGTGACAGTCAGTATGAAATGAAAGTAAAGTAAAATGAGGCCTTAAGCACTACTTCTGAAAGGTAAAACTGACTTAAATTGATTAATTAGCATGTATAAATATGATTTCAACTAGTAATCTTGCATGTCATTGTGTAACAGAGCCAAAATTCCAAGTAGAATCGAAACTAGGTCATAATCCCAGAAAATAAACAAAGTCCATACTGTTCGGTATAGAGCCGGATTGTTACAATATATAGCTATTTGTTTGAAAACTGTTGCTTGTTTGAATGAAATTTAAAGTAGCCTTAATTAAAGTGTGTTAAAATAGTAAGTTTATTTACAATTTATAATTCATTTATTACTTTCTTTATGTTTGTTTGTTTTGGTTTAACAGTGCACCAATACAGAAAGGGGGTAGGTATATTTTGCGGACCAGCGGACCAGTTTAGTATACGGACACAGTATAACAAATATGCGGATCATATATATCTGTATAATAAATGTATTAAAGAAGTTTGCTAATATTATGTCTGGGTATAGGTCAAAAGATAAGATTGATAGAGTTTTGTGAAATTTATTTAATAATTATTAATATTTTAAAATATAAATACCAAATTCGAGTTGTTTTTTAAAAATAAACTTGCAGATTTCAACAATAAATTGCTTCATTGCATATTGTTACGTGTATACATAAATATTATATAGTTCAACTGTTAGAGACTTTATCATTTGAAAACAAATTTGATAAGATTCAAATGTTATATTTTAATAATATACCGTTTTTGTCCTTTTTAGCGGACTTTATAAATAAAGAAACATAATCGTTTAACATTGACTTTTAATTCTCACTTATACTGAGTTAAATTTACGATCTTTTCTAACTATGATTAACTGTAGTGGACAAGTTAATTTTAAGAGCGTTACAGTTACGGACCAGGTTATGATTGAGCAGATGTAAGATTATTTTAGAGGACTGTTTAAATCATGAAGAGTTTCTTTCTATATTGATGGACTATTGATCTGAGGCATCACTATAGCAGATCAAGTGATTTTAAAAGAGGAAAAATGACGGACATGTACACCAAGGTTTAACTGTAGCGGACCACTTAATTTTAAGAGTGTAAGAGGAACGGACCAGTTGATAGATCCAGAAGATATACGACTATTTTTGTCGGACTGTATTAATTATGAAGAGTCGTACTAAATTGACAAACTATTGCTCTGAGGTTTCACTGTAGCGGACCACTTAATTTTAATAGGGTAAGAGTTACGGACCAGGTTATAGATCGAGCAGATGTAAGGTATCACTGTAGCGGACCGGGTAATTTTAATAGAGTTAAAATGACGGACATTTACACCTAGGTTTAACTGTATCGGACCACTTAATTTTAAGAGCGTTACAGTTAAGGACCAGGTTATAGATCGATACTATGTAAGGTATGTAGTTCAGAGTAATTCTGTTAAGTTAGGTGAGTCGCGTAGCCAGTTAGTTAAAAGTAAGTCTGTTGTGTTGGCCGAGTCGGGTAGCCAGGTAGTTAAGAGTAAGTCTGTTAAGTCGGCTGAGTCGGGTAGGAAGGTGATTGCGTAAGAGTTACGGACCAGTTGATAGATCGAGCAGATGAAAGGTTTCACTGTAGCGAATCGAGTAATTTTAATAGAGTTAAAATGACGGAATTTAACACCAAAGTTTAACTGTAGCGGACCAGTTAATTTTAATAGCGTAAGAGTTACGGACCAGTTGATAGATGGAGCAGATGAAAGGTTTCACTGTAGCGAACTGAGTAATTTTAATAGAGTTAAAATGACGAAATTTAACACCAAAGTTTAACTGTAGCGGACCAGTTAATTTTAATAGCGTAAGAGTTACGGACCAGTTGATAGATCGAGCAGATGAAAGGTTTCACTGTAGCGGACCGAGTAATTTTAATAGAGTTAAAATGACGGAATTTAACACCAAAGTTTAACTGTAGCGGACCAGTTAATTTTAATAGCGTAAGAGTTACGGACCAGTTGATAGATCGAGCAGATGAAAGGTTTCACTGTAGCGGACCGAGTAATTTTAATAGAGTTAAAATGACGGAATTTAACACCAAAGTTTAACTGTAGCGGACCAGTTAATTTTAATAGTGTTACAGTTACGGACCAACTGATAGATCGAAAAGATTATCAACTGCCACATGGCTAAAATGCGAAAACATAAGAAGGAAACAATATTTGTATTAAAGATTAACAATCCATCTTGTATAAAGCAGCGACAAAAAATATGTGATGAAAATCAAGATAAGGACAAAAATAAACATGTGGTCAGTTCTTTTGTTATTACTGATTAAGTTGATAATGAATATTGTAAAAACTAGTGTAAAATTATGTGCAAAATATATATGTTAACACTTTAATCAATGTATTTAAATAATAATGAAATCATTACTTAAAATATATATTATTCAAATGAAAATAACAAATTTTGTATAGTAAAAGTATGACGTAAAATTCATTGAACTTTTAGCGCATAATAAGGGTACAAAATTCAACTATTCAACTTTGTCAGTTAATTCTTTCAAGGATGAATTTATTTCTCTGGCTAGGTTATTCCAGTTTGTGATGTAATCTGGTGTCAATTTATTTCTATAGTGAAGATTCTGATGACGTGGTGAAATCTCTGTGACACGTATAGATGCCCTACAATTATAATAAATAATAGTACATGGTAAAAAAATAATTTATGATTTCTCCATTGAGAATCGCGGCTAGTCACGAGGGATTTGTTGCAATATTTGCTTTTTCTGTAGACACACATGTACATCTGTTTACCACTAAACATCCACTCATAGTTTTCATATCATGAATAATGCACCGTATAAGTTTACATATTTATTAATTATAAAGAATAATTTTGTTGAAAATATCGCCTTTCATATGCGAGACAATACATAATAAAGATATGTTGCATTTAAGCATAAATTGGATCACATGGGATAGTATTTACCAACATATATAACCCGGGTCGATAGCGCAGTCGGTAGCGCGCCGGGATTTGGATACTCGTTCCCGAGGGGGTGCGGGTTCGAATCCCACCCGGGGAGGTTATACCCTTCCATGAAAATTTGACAATAATGTCGATTTTCCTCCATTGATTAGACAATATGGAGAAGTTTCCGGCCTTGTGGAAGGGTAGGTGAGTACTGGTTATAGACAAGGATCCAGGAAAGCTAGGTTAGGTGCGCTGGTCGCCGTGAAATGACCTAAATTGTGTTGATACGGCGTTAACTCCAATAAATAAATACAAACATATATGAATTGAACAGATTATAATAAAAAATTATAGGTGAGTGAGTAAAAATACAGTAAATGAGACTATGTGCAATAAACTGAAAATGTATCAATTGTCTCTTACATTATAAGTAGAGGTGATAAATAAAGAAGATAAAATTTGTTACCCAGGAGATTGACTGTGAATAGTAGTACACAATATTAAAATATTGTTCACAATAACTGATGGCGAGTGTCTCTCTATATCATTAGCTCCTGTCATTACTACAATTGTCTGAAATGTAAATATATAAACTTGATGGACCCCGATATATGATTATTTATACTATAATGTATTGTATAAAACAGTTACAATGATTTCTTTTACCATGGACTCTTAAATTGCTTATAATCAACATATTTGATATTTAATAGTTTATGGTAATCAACAGATGAAACAGATCATGAACCATAAAACTTATAAATTCATAACTCCATACTCCAGCGTCTGCAATATCAAGGCCGGGTGGACACTATGTCTATATACTTGACTAACTACTATCGCTACTCGTGCTAAAGAAATCAAATTTTAATGTATTTAAAATAAATGAAGACTTGATACACTTATGATAATTGGTATGTTCTTATTTATGGACAGTATGATGTGACACCTTTCGTTATTAGTTAATTGATTATTTTACCAAATCACCCATGCGTGGCCAAGGTAAACGACATGAGTGTTCTGAATTTTATTCTCAAATAAATGTATAAATGCATATTTGGAGTAAATTATTCTAATAGATGAATCGAATCGAAAAAAATCGAATCGAAAGAAAAAATATCGAATCGCATCGAATCGACTTTCCGGTGAATCATTGCAGCTCTAGATATTATCTTATCAATAATCAATATAAGTTAAGTTTAAAAAAATACTTACTGAGAAGAATGGAGCTGACTCAAATAATTCTTCTTTGTTCAAGAACTCTAATGTCCTTGCACCACTATATGAGAAAACTACAAAACTTTCACTATCCAAGTATTCACTTAAATACTTAGTTTGGCTATGTCCAATAATTAAAGCCATTTCAATATATGATATAATTAATCAATTGTTGAAAAAATAAATTACACAAACCGAATCAAATTTCCAAATCACAATACAATTCAATAATTATTAAAATAAGTAAACGTTATAGATGAAGTGAATTAAAACACATATATAATATATTTAAGCACAAATGACGATTTGAAAGGCAATGAGATGATATCTTTATCATAGAAAAACTTTCTAATGAATAACGGTATTTAAAAAAATGCCATATTTCAGGAATATAATTATAAATGTTTGCAACATGCTTTTTAATTAGGATGTAAAACAAACAATTACGGCTATTGTACAATCGTTTAGTTTTTATTGTATTTTCTCTTTAAATGTAACAAATAAATACATAATTGTCGTATAATTATTGTTACTATCATAATTACTGTTGAAAAATAATTGCTCTATGACAAACAAGAAGACTTAGAATTGATATCAGCAAATTCTAATTGGTTTATTTGCTACATACACCCCTTTGAAGTTATTAATTAAGTATGCGCCAAACTACCGTATTAAGTTCTATAGTAAAAGTTCAATACTTTTATTCAACACACGCATATATTTTGTTGCAAATACTAACAGTTTGAAAGAACAATAGAAACAAACAGACAAACATACATATTCAAGAAAAAAATAGACCAAACAAAAAGAAAAGGAAAGACACATGTTTAGAAATGCCTATTTTTTTCTTAAATATTCTTAGTAATTACAGTACAACGCTTGTAAATTCATATACAGTTATTCATATAGTCCGCAAAAATAATTTTATATATGTTCAATCTTGAAATTACCCGGTCCGCTAACCTGGTCCGAAATTCTAACGCTCTTTAAATTAAGTGGTCCGCTACAGTGAAACCTCAGATCAATATTCCGTCAATATAGTACGAAACTCTTCATGATTAATTCAGTCCGCCAAAAAAATCTTACATTTCCTAGATCTATCACCTGGTCCGTTACCCTAATGCTCTTTATATTAAGTGGTCCGCTACAGTGAAACCTCAGATCAATAGTCCGTCAATACAGTACGAAACTCTTCATGATTAATTCAGTCCGCCAAAAAAAATCTTACATTTCCTAGATCTATCACCTGGTCCGTTACCCTAATGCTCTTTATATTAAGTGGTCCGCTACAGTGAAACCTCAGATCAATAGTCCGTCAATACAGTACGAAACTCTTCATGATTAATTCAGTCCGCCAAAAATAATCTTACATTTTCTAGATCTATCACCTGGTCCGTTACCTTAATGCTCTTTAAATTAAGTGGTCCGCTACAGTGAACCTCAGATCAATAGTCCGTCAATATAGTACGAAACTCTTCATGATTAATTCAGTCCGCCAAAAAAAATCTTACATTTCCTAGATCTATCACCTGGTCCGTTACCCTAATGCTTTTTAAATTAAGTGGTCCGCTACAGTGAAACCTCAGATCAGTAGTCTGTCAATATAGTACGAAACTCCTCATGATAAATTCAGTCCGCCAAAAATAATCTTACATTTTCTAGATCTATCACCTGGTCCGTCACTTTAACGCTCTTAAAAGTAAGTGGTCCGCTACAGTTAATCATAGTTTGAAAAGATCATAAATATAACTCAGCAAAAGTAAGAATTAAAAGTCAATGAAACACGATTATGTTTCTTTATTTACAAAGTCCGCTAAAACGACATACATGGTACATGTATATCATTAAAATATTACATTTGAATTAAAATTGTTTATGAATGATAAAGTCTCTAACAGTTGAAATATATAATATCCAGTACATGCGTAACAATTTGTTATGAAGCAATTTATAGTTGAAATCTGCAAGTTTATTTTAAAAAAACCTCGAAATTGGTATTTATATATGTATATATTTACAGATGAATAATTATTAAATGTAATTTCCCAAAACTCTATCAATCTTATCTTTGACCTATACCCAAACAAAATATTGGCGAACTTCTTCAATACTTTTATTATATATATGATCCGCATATTTGTTATACTGGGTCCGTATACTAAACTGGTCCGCTGGTCCGCAAAATATACCTACCCACAGAAAGGTCATATCGCGCCAAATATAACTTTCTTTACACTTCGGCAATAAAAAGTAAAATTGAACTACTTTGAAAAAAATATTTGAATGCATAAAATTATAAATAATTGCACTATTTTTACGCAATCATCATTTTAAAAAATATTCCGGTTTCTTAAAAAAAACTATATATTATATAAAAAAATTCTTCCATACGTCATAAACTTACTTTCAAAATCAATTTTACTTTTTAAAAATACTATTTACTTGAATAATAGAATAGAATATTTTTATTCAAATTATGTCATTTTGACATCTTGTCATGTACAATTACAATGTCATGTTATGTATATACAAATGTAAATAAGTAATTACATAAAATGAGTTAGTTCACATGATGACGATCAAAATGTGTTAATACATGATCAAAATTACATACATAATATAGTAATGAGAAAGTTTGGATCAAATGTTTTATAGGAAATGTTTTGGAGGAATGACATCATTCATAAAAACAAGTACTTCATTAAAAGAACAAAAAACACATACAAAAGTAGATCTCATTATTATACAAACAACAACAATGGATTCATTAAGTAATAGTGCCTATTAAACTATTTCTTCTTAGAAGTGCAAATTTAAAAAAAATACAGAGATTTGAGAGTATAACTTTGTCATCTTGGTTCAATAAATAATGAATGATATATATAGGATACATGTCGAGTTGTTTTTTCGGCCAGGTTGATTTGTCCATGGGTTGAGTTGTCTTCACTTGCGGGTCAAGTTCTCCTAACTGTTGAGTTGCCCGGGGTTGATTTTTCATGTGGTTGAGGTGTCCTGATCCCACACTTATGATGTATAATGTTTGTTTTTCTGGTAATACACATACATTGGGGTCTAAAAGTTTCTTAAAACATTTATTTTATTTCATATTTTCTTCTATTAGTTATTGAAAAAATATGGCTGACACATTTAGTTTCATATTTTATAAACATAATTTGAAGTTTATTTTAGACTGTATGTTAGTTGTGAAACTAATAACCACATATGTGACATGGAATGAGACTGGGGCTTATGGGTGTGACATCATATTTTAGAAACTGTGTAACAAAGATTCGCCATTTTTTCTGGTTGTTTTTTCAAGTTAGCATAATAATGTGTTCATTATTAAACAAGTAAAAACCTCAAATTCATAGTAAAAATGCTCTAAAATATAATTATTAAATGTTTTCTTTGTTTTGTTTTTTGTTCATGGAAAGGTTAGATCTCTGGATTTAGCTGTTGATCAACTACTTGGTGAATACTTTAGTCAGTGACTGACTACTGTCCTACATGATTTAGAATCAGTTGTATGAGGCAGAATGGCTGGAGAAATTATTTTATGACCAAACTCCACGAAAGTATGTCCCCCAGGAATCGAACATATGTCACCTAAATCAGTAGACTTGTGTGCTACCTACCAAGCTAAGGGGGCGGGCATTAAAAATGTATTAGTATATTCAAAAACATCATAATCTAACATGTGTTAAGACACTTTTGGATCCCAGTGTATATTTATACCCCCGCTTGGAAGAAGAGGGGAATATACTGTTTTACCCTTGTCCGTGCGTGTGTGTGTGCGTGCGTCCGTCCGTCCGTTACAAAATTTCCGTCGCAGTTTTCTCAGCAACTATAACATGCAGCAGCCTAATACTTTGCATATTGCTTCATCCCATAGTCCCATGTGGTGTAAAGCGATATCATTCTCCTTGCTCATCTACTTCCTGTTTGTCGCATATTTTTAGATTTCGTTAAATGAAAGTTACATTATGATAGTCATATTTCTCACTGCATGGGTATCACTAGTGAACATTAGCTCACAGATTTACTTGTTTTTGACAATATTAATTTAAAACGTTAAAATTGAGACAAGCACAATTTAATGAAGACCGTGTACTTTTATTTTATTTTAGAAACATTTAAAACATGAAGCATAGAAACAGTGAACAATCAAGATTATACATTTGGAAATTTATGTGGTACTATTCTTCAGTTGAAGATTCATACAAGGTAATTAGTTTTTAGCTCGACTTTACAAAGTAAATGGTGAGCTCTCCTACACACCCCAGTGTCAGTGTCTGCGTGCATATTTCTAATTAAAGTTTTTGTGCAGTAAAATATTTTTTATTGTAACTTTTTATTTTATTTCTTTAGGTATCAACTTCAAACTTTAAATATGGTCCTTATTATTAACCACTATAAATTTTTCAGAATTATCTCCCCTTGAACATAAAATTTTCTTCTAAGAAATATTTTTTTTTACTGCATCTATTTTATTTCTTAAGGTATCAGCTTCTCACTTAAACCAGCTTAGCAACAATAGGGCTCTATATTGGTCAGAATGATCGATACGATATTTGTATCGATACGAAATGATCGATATTCGATATATCATATTCGATATTTTATAATAAATAGCATTTTTTTTATAAAACAGCAAAACAGTGTTGTTTACTCATTTGTTTTAATTGTAGTAGCACCATACTATTAAATACACTTTCTTATTATATCTTAAATGTTGAAGTCTTTGACGTTTACTTTTTAAAAAAATATCATTGCATCCAATGAGTCTGGTCTAGATTCAGCAAAAGGAAACATATTCTTTCAGAACTTCAGCTATTTACATGACATTATTATATCACCTATGTACAATCAAGTTCTCTTTACATTTAGTAAATTCGAGTGACTACTGGTTCATAGAATTGATCTACATTCTAAATACTGTTTGTTATTTCCCGAACTAATTAAAAACATACATACATATTAAGGACATTCTAACTGCAACAATTACTTCCCCTTAATTGAAAAGAACAAAACATGACATGACCGTGTGACACGTTTGCATTTGAATAAATGTGATATCATGAGATTGTTCGTTCACAGATTAGTCAATATCGAACTGGACGCAGTAGAATGTTGATTTGGCAATTAAAACTATCAATTGATTTGCAGGTTTTGAATTTTATTTGGATGACCGTCATTGGTCGATATTTTGTTCGATACAGAAACGTTACAATACCTACAATACCGGTATTCGATATATATTGTATACTGGTGTAGAGCCCTAAACAACAACTTCTGAACAGTAGCATTAGTCTCTCCCATCGGGTGTTGTAGGAGAGAGGTTGTACTGTATTATACTAAACAAGTAACCCAGGACAGTAGTGCAGTTGGTAGCGAATGGTCCAGAGCAAAATTATGTAGGGCAGTAGTCAGTCATTGAGATAAGTATACGCTCAGTAGTTGGTTTACAGCTTAATCCAGAGATTAAGCCTTTCCAGGGACAGTGAGTAGTTGGGCTGACCGCCGTGACTAAACTTATGAATATGATGTGTTGCTAGGGTGTTAAACAAAATCAAACATTTTAAGTACATGTATCTAATGATATGTTTTAATTTCTCAAGTATTTGTAAAAATTATGGACAATTAATACATTAATTTTACAAAAAGTGTAACTGAAATTATGAATGGCACTGAATGTTGTAAATACAGTACTGGTTATTAAATGCTTGAATCTAGAAATCCAAACCTTTCTAGGAACTCCGAATAAGGTGATTATCCACCATAGATCTATATGGCAAAAGAATTGGCTAAAACGCAGGGCGTAGAACATTTTTCTTTCATGATTTATGGTGAAACGTGATGTTATTTGATAAAAATATAAATTTTAAATTTTCATTGTAGTGACAATATAATAATATATTTTCATCTTCAATGACATCATCTTGAAAAATAAATGGCGTCATCTTGGAGAAGAAATGATATTGGGTTATAATTCGTGTAAAATACCTCTAACAATGCACAGAACTAAGTACAAAAGAAACACTATATTCAGGAACTTTGGCAAAGATTTTATTATTTGACCGCCGCCAAGAGAAAAGGGCACTCGGGCATTTTTTATCGATTTTTAGCTTTTTGCCTAATATTATAGGACATGAATTATTTTGCATGTTGCACTTAATTTCACATCGATATTGCAAATAGTTTTTGAGATATAGCGGTTTAAAGAGGGCATTAATGCAATGTCAATGACATATTTATCAACGTCCGCTTAAAACGTAACGTCATAATGATAAAGACGACATGAAATGTAGTTTAGCTGATAACAAATGAAATCAAGTGTTTTCAATTTTAATTTTGCACTAAACATGATAATCCTGAAATATATAACGATAATATTATGTAAAAAATAATTTATAACCCCGTAATCAAAATTATCGTATTCTTGGATAATATGAATTTCAAGCAACAGTTAATTGAATAAGTTAATTCACGAAAACAACGTAATAATATCAGTTGGTCAAATTGTCGTGTTCGAATTGTTTCTACATCCGAACACATGTATGTGCATACTAAACACCGGTCGCCAAGAAAATATTTCTATAAATTTTATCCAAAATCGAGTAAATTACAAATCATGCAGAGGTGTCAAAATCAACTCGCCCGCTCGCTATGCGTGTGTTCCGACCTGTTGGGAGTGTATACAGATTGCTTAAAACTCGTCGAATCGAGCGAGCAAATTCAATAGATTTATTATCTGTTATAATAACCGTAAAGAAAAAAAAAATACGATGTCCTTTCATCGACCGCTTTATTTAAGGTATATATCATTTTAATATCAAGAAGTAATCTTGACTTATTACGTCACAAATTGTCATGTACGCCGGGGGGTCTATATTCTTTGCAACAATCAATTAAAATCAATATTAATCCTTTGTTTCATACAATTTAAGATGTGTGTCAGAATTTTTTCACTCTTTGTAGGTGTTTGATGATAGCGTAACAATGTCATAATGCAATGTTTTTTATATTACTATGGTGTCTATTTAAATTTAATTGTTAGTTAGAATCAGAGATAATTCCTTGTATTTTTTAAAACAAGCGTGACCTATAGTTGCATACATGTTAAACAAACACTGGCCGCTTTTGAAAGAAAATGATATCGGAGAGACAGGAATCAAATTTTCGTTGTTTCAATTTACTGATAATTGTCAATGACACCCTTCTCTTTATCATTTTTAAGACATGTGTGAAAGCACAAAGAAGTTTGCTATATTAATATGAATGGTTGAAAACGCAATATTGTTTAGGCCTACTAAACACGCGTTCGTAGACTTCACGGTTATATTTAGAAAATCGCGCACATTTTCGGCACATGCATACTCGCGAAAATCATATCACAAGTCCCCGTTTTCGTTTGTAAGTTTGACCTCGATCTGACCTTTCATATTTGCTTCAAATAATTATCTATGCATATACCGACAAAAATCAGTACCATGCCTATTCTACTCCTCGGCTGCGATTGTAAAATTATAGAAGTATGTTTATGCGTTAAATTTCAACACAATCCTTACGGCCACGGTGTAATCGAGCAATAACACTACATTCGTGTACAACTTAATGGATATTAAATTTGTGCATTAAAGGCAAGTCGGGGTAAAACTTTATGCACAATAGCTGAAACAAATTTCAAATTAACAAGTGTTAGTGTTGTTACTACGAAATTATATACTAGTCACATTGTCTCTATCGTTGTTTTCTACATATCCATGTTTCTATAACAATAATGTGTTGTTACAAAAAATGTATATGTTACTACAAATCGTTACTTTATTATTGTTTAGGCTATATTACGGCGTCCGGTTCACATAATCTAGCTTTCCTGGACCCTTGTTTGTAACAAGGCCGAAAACTTCTCCATGTATCTTATTGATGAAGGAAATTTGACATAATTGTCAAATTTTCTTGGAAGGATATATATAACCTTCTTGGGTAGGATTCGAACCCATACCCTCTTCAGGACATGATATTCTAAATCCGGCGCGCTACCATTGTTCATTTTAACAAGGACACTTGATTTTAATTAATTATTAATTATTATTTTATTAATTAATTTAATTATTTGAGGAATGAAGTTATTTGAGAAATCACGTGACCTATATGGTTCCTAACACGGCAAAAAAGACAACAAGGTCAACAAATTTAGATGAAAAAGACAAGGTAAATGACAATTATATGTGCCCGATTTTTATCTGACCTAGTGCGGTATATGCAACAGAAAGTAGCGCTAATTCTCCCAACCCCACAATGGTTCTAGTTTTTTTAGATTACCTCGAGGTTTTTAACGAATTGAGAGATTTTTAGAAGAACTTCGAGGTAATGTAGAAATTTAGAACCGTTGTGGGATTGGCAGAACTATCGCTGAAATTATTATTTTGTGCAGCTTAGACTGTACTAGGTCTGATAAAAATCGGTCAATTACTATTGTCATTTACCTAGTCTTTTCATCTTGTAAAATTTGTTGTTCAGGTCGTCATTTTTGCCGTGTTAGGATTAGGATCCATATAGATCAAGTGATTCCCCACTCTGGTTAATGTAGGACTCTGCTCGACACGTACTCCAAATAATTCGAAAACCCGTTTAATAAAGCAACGATATGTTCACTATGATATTGAGTAAATGAAAGAAAAATATTAAATTAAAAAAAAATATGACTGTTTGAGGATTCGAACCCGGATCATCTAACACGCCAACCCACCGCTGTATCCACTGAGCTAATGACCCATATCAATTTTGATGAACAATATCTATTACATAACGATGATTGTTGCTAAAAATAGCAATCAGGGGAGAGAATCTCGTCGCTTAGTATTTATGTAAACATGCCATGTCAAACGTAAACGAGGTTACAGCACTAATATTATTCAATCTAAATAAACAAACTAAATAAACAAATTATATGCAATTCAATATAGAAATTACTTCAATATAGAAATTACAAGTGTGATGTCATTAAAACTCATTTAACTGATAGTACAGTATAGCTGTAAAAATTCGTAGAACGGGATTGAAAGTTGCAAACAGTACGAAAAAGGCGAATATTATAATAACAATAATACAACGACTCGACTTCTAAGATTTGAAAATAAATTAATATCAAGTTTGTTTTTAACTTAAGTTCAAGTATTTCTTAGAAAAAATCATATATAGCCAATACTTTATTAATATCACGCACCGAAACAAGTATGGTGGCGAAAAAATCGCTGTCATTAGCCGTTGTCCTTTTCCCCAAGTTTTTGACGTTACGTCATTTATGCCCGAGTGTCCTTTTCTCGTGGCGGCGGTCATTTCAACTTGTAAACTCGGCAAACCACAGTATGCTATTTGTGAAAATATGTTTTATGAGCTCTCTATGTGAAATGAAACTAGCCTGCTCTTTGACTTCATTCTGAATCTAATCTGTTTAAAACATTAGCTAAAACTTTCTGCTTGCATACTTATTTTTTTAATCTGATAAGCTCTCAGTCTATGTCTAGATTAGCTGGCCTTTGCTATATTATAATATTTGTTGATTGGTCTGCTCAAAGGTCAGATAACTTAGCTGTACTTTATAGAAGGATTTAAGACTAAAATGGTCGTAAGACCTTTGATAATATGGGTCCCTGTAGCATATCTGTTTAAGGAGATAGTATTTAAAGCATCTTGTCATTTACTATTATGTTTTATTTAAACTTTTCAGGATATTCATTCAGTATATTGATTATAATGGTTGTTGGTGAAGATTATATGTATAGTATGATATGATGATGGTGAATGACTTGTAGACAGTACTGTAACACAGATATATCATGGTATGTTGTTATTTATTTTATTGAAGTCTCTCAATAGACTATATCTGGAATTCAAATATTCAAATATTAGTGTTTTCTCGTGAGGTACAAACAAACTTTCACCTTCCCGATGAAAATATGTGTACAAAAGGAATTATTCTGTTTTCTGTGCTTTTCAGCAATAATGTGTAATAACTTTGTTTGTACTGCTTACACATGAATGAAAAACCCACCAATTTGAGGGCTGAATATATAAGGTCTATTTTAGTCATTGTTTTAAGTTTTCTCAAGCACTAGTCTGGTTTTTTTTCACCCATATAATTAAATGACATCAACTAACTTTCTTTATCCTTAAATCTCAATTGATCCTGTGAGTGTTGATTGTTTGATTAAAATCCTCCCCACAAAAACTGAATCAAGGTGTAAAGTAGGTCATGTGCAAAAATATTTTATTCAGACGAAACAAATTTTACCACTCACAAGCTAATGTAGGCATTTTCTGACAAAGAAATATATAATGGTTATATTGGCACTTTTTGAATCTCCTTTTTTTGGCTTTTGTAAGAATTTTTTTAGAAAAACGAACAATTGTTTAAATTTTGCTGACAATGTGACTTATACTAGGTGTAAATTAATTATGTGAACATGGCACGTTATTGTACTTTTAATTTTGGACTCATCCTTTTTATGGGGGGAAACAGAAAAGTTCAAAATATTATGTAACTGTTTCATAGAATTTAATTCTTATGAACATAAATTGGTTTTGTATAATTCATTGCTATTAAGAAAATAATCTATGCTTGTTTTTTAAATAAAACTATGACAAAAGGAAAACTTCTGAACATGTTCATTATTATTTCTCTGTTTTTGACAGTTAAACTCTTCTTTTGTAAGATTAAGACGTCAAGTAAAAAACTTGGATTATAATATAGTCATGTGATCTTCAGAATCTATATAATTGTTGTTTTTCACCGAAGTCTTGCAGTAGGGTTTCATCATCGAAAAAAATTAGACAACCCTTATTGATCAATCATCAATTATATAATCGAAACATTTACTCAAAGTTTTAATTGGGGATTTCCGAAAATATATGATATGACAATACATTGCAATGGTTTAATTAAGTGATTTTGTTTCATGTAATAGAATATTAAATCATAGTAAACCTATAATAAGTTGTTTAGTTGTTGTTTATGTTATTTATAAAAATAAATTTTCAGTCATTTTCTGTACCCATACAGTATAGATTGGTATTAATTAAAACTAGAATGTCTTATTTCAATTAATATAATGAATAACCGACATTAGCGATAATCGATTATTAAACTTTATAATTGATTGTCTCCCACTTCTAATGAAATGATCGATTATCAATTACAATCAGTCATCGTTTTATCCCTATCTTGCAAAAGCCAAAACATTGAACTGATCAAAAAGTGCGTAAATAACTTATACATTTCAATGCCTGAAAATCTCCTTGTTAACCTTAAAATTGTAATTGTTTATTTGAATCCTAGCCACGGTCGTGGCGTAGTGGTTAAAGTGTCTGACTTCGAATCCGGAGATTGCGGGTTCGAATCCCTGTCGCGGCAGGTCATACCCTATATACATGAGTTGTTGGCCTCGTGGTAGGGTAAGTTAGCACTGGTGATAGAAAAAGTGTCCAGGAAACCTATAGAAGGAAGAGCTGGCAGTTGTTTATATGACCTATATATGTGTTTAATGCGACGTAAAAGAAACCAAACCAAACAAAATTTATTTGAATCCTCTGCACAAGTATTTTTTTCCGATCTTCTAGATTACCTTTACATTCAATCTTAGTGCAAAGGAATTGATATAAGCAATCAATATTGAAGGGACCAATTCAGAGTTTTAGGGGAGAGAAAGATGGTAGTTTCTATGCATTACATAATGTCATTTAATTATTTGAGTAGTGAGAAAAATCGGCGTAAATCATGTGCTTTTTATATGCCTGTTTGAAAAACAGGACATATTATGTTATGATGTTGTCTGTTTGGCAGTTCGTCTGTCTGTCTGGACAGCATATGGGTGTATAATGCCCCACCCAGCGGAGCTCTTGTTTACTTTATTATTAACTGTTAAGATCACTTGACTGTAGTAGAGCCGTAGCATTTTGATTTAATACATCAAAAATTTGATCGAAAGGACGCCCCTTTGATTTTGATTCTGGAACTGCAATTTTGGTTTCGATACCAGCCTTTTAACTTGTCTCTAAAAGTTATAAGGAATTAACACTTTTAGTTCATCTGGTAAACTATTTAAGCTCAATGAATGTTCCGGCAAATCTGTTTGAAGAGATAAAAGGGAAATCTGATTTGAATTAAGTACTTGTACAAACTGAGTATAGCTAATTTTTTATTTCATTAACATTTACATTAACCCCTTGTATTTAAATACATACTACAGTACTTCTGTACTTATGATAGATAAAATAGTTATTCATATCTATGATTAGCAGAATTAATGTATGCTCCACCAACCGTTGAATAAAATTTAACTGGAGTTACATAAAATACATAAAACAAGAAGAGTGAATTGCTGAAGTATTTTACCATTTCTCTTGTCTTATTTTTACAGGATCACCCTTTGAGGTCTGCTGCATGTATAGCATATCACTTTGACTATGATCAAACTTGAGACAGAAACATTGTAGATCAAATGTTTGTGCTTTGGTGACAAGATAGAAAGACATGTAAAGGTATATTTTGCTTATTGTAGTTGTTTTAACTGATCAGGGTTCGAATTTAAGCTCGCGTACTCACACAATGCCATGGGCCAGTTTTATAACCATATTGCCAAGTAGGGCTTTGTGCCATGTTACCTTTATTACACCAAAAGGAAAAAGTATGCGATATCAAATAGAGAGTACCAGGGTGCAAAGGGATACATAGCGATAGGCTTAGGCAACAGACCCAATGACAACTGGACTCTCAGTAATGATAACGGGATCTGTTAGGAAAGACAACTCAACATGTGAACATACATTCTCGTACCCCCAGGTTATTAACATTCTTAATCTAAGTATTGAGAATCCTACTAGACTCTTGGTACGAGAATGTTGAACATATCAACCCTTAGTATACAGGGTCTATTGTCATGTAATCTACAGCAATAACGTATAAGGTTAACAAGGGTATGTTTTTCCTTATGAATTCCCAGTTGATCTTGTGAATATTGATCATTAGCTAAAAATCCTTAGCACAAAAATTGAACAGAGAGTAAACAAGGTTATTTGCAAAAAATAATTTTTTGCGACTAACTTAAGTTAAAAATTACAATTCATAGGTTAATATGGGCATTTTTTAATTGGAAATCTAATAGTAATTTTATGCCTTATTTGAATCAGCTCTATTGTTTGACTGCTGCAAAAATTTAATGAAAATTGAGTTAGTTTTTATTTTGAAGATATAATGACTATATACACTGGTGGTGGTAAGGTCGCAAAAATTTCAGCTGTTGCTTATGAAGACAAAGATGAAAATGACAAGAAAAACTTGCTAGAGTCAAAATACCTTTACAGTTCAACAAATTCAATGAAACCCGTTAACTCTATTAATAAAATAATTTATAACAAGGGAGACCACTGTAATATTATTAAAAACTCATTCGAAACTCCTCGGCCATTCCCTACGAATAACCTCGGACATATTTAGACGCCATTTTGGAAAAACCGGTGTTGAAGTAAACAAATACATGATCGTTAAGGCGATGACTGAAGTTTCGTTTTAGTCCGTAAATTTGAAATTGCACATTTCAATGATACCGATGAACAATATTTGGTTCAATTTAAAACAAATAAATATGTTTAGACAAAGATCCACGTGTGTATAGTAAGATTTCTTTCGCCTTACGAAGGTCACGGCGCTTACCTTTGTAAATATGGGCTAAACCATTATAAAAGAGGTTGTTCGGAAGGTTTATTCTCCGAGGATTTATTCCCCTTGGTCAATGTTAAATTGTAATCAAATTTATAATGTAGCAATTATCGAAAGACGGCTTAGCACAGTGGATACAGCTGCGTCAAAAATAATGTTTTTGACACAATGGTCGGTGGTTCAAATCCTATGCTGGTATCAATTTTTTTCATTAGATATTTTAAATGTTTTTGGGGTTTTATTATAATTTTATAAATAATTTCTTAACATATTTAACATTTTTTCGCGTGCTTACACGTTTCAGACATGATGACCTAACTAACACTTTAAAGACATTTGGGTCGTTATATACACTCTTTGTGTACACGAGATTCACGAGGGAGAAAAACTTGGATAATTTATATAATACTGACACCGTCTATAAATAAGATGAAAAAAAAACGTAGCAAGGTTTTAGTCTGAAAAAATATGCTACTGGGATTTGAACCTTAAACCTTTAGGTCTGACGGCCGACGCGTTACCCCTGGGCTAAGGATATCAGTTAGTGAGATGCGTCAAAGTAATTGTAATTTACGCTTGCTCGTATTGTATTGCACACCTGTTCACCGCATTCGGATCTTCTTCATGAATATTCAATGCACTTTGACCTTCGTAAGGTGAAAGAAATCTTACTATACTACAAGAACTATTTTGTGTAACCGTTACGTGCTTCGCCTCGCGTAGGTAGTAAAACTACCAAAATCCAGTGAAGACCCCTCCACGAATCCTTTCAAGACTATTCATACATGAAAGGTCGAGGTGTTCCGAATGATTAAAAACTAACTTAAACAGTCTGAATTATCTCCCTTATAAAACAAAACTAGATTTGACCCTGTTACAAAATTTTAGTAGTTTTTTGAGTTATTAAAATCATCTTTTAGTTCTCAATTGATTTTAAAAGTTGTTTTTTGCAGATTAAAATGTATAGTTTAATATTAAGATAAATTTAAATAACTATTTTTATGATAATTGTTTATTTAATAGTTATATTTAAATTTACTCTTTTGGAAATTCATTAATTAGAAAAACTAGAAATTATATGTTAGAATATAATTTTAGATAACATTGTACTATGTATTTATAATGAGTAGGTCAATATTCAACAATAAGGTTTCCTTGTCATTTACTTAAATGTTATACATTATAATTTCTAAATAAAAACTTACACAATTTCCATATCAAAGGGAGATAATTTCTCATCAAAAGTTAATTTTTATATTATGTTTATTTATATTATAATACAATTTTTGAAAATTGAACTGTAAATACTTAGAATTTACTTAGAAACTATTGTTCAATTTTATTCACTTTTCAGTGGTGCATAAATTAACCCCTTTGGTTTGAATATTCACTACAGTACTTCTGTACTTTTGATTGATAAAATTATATTTAAATCAATGGAGTTAATGTATACGCCTCTGACAGACAAATAAAATTGAACATTATGTCACAGGTTTTAGCACAAAATGGCTGTAACTCAATTTAAGAAAAGAGTGAATTAGGATCTACATGTAACTCGCGACATGTACTATTATATACAATCTCCGTAAACAGAGATTCTGTAGAGCGTTGTCGTACAGGATCTCTACTTTCTCAATGCACAGTCTGCGATTGGGTGGCTCATTTCAAATTGCGTGACGTAGATGATGTAAACAAGTTACATATCATAACAATTTCGTCATGAATATTGTGATGGGAAAAGGTCACCTGAATAGCGAGTATGCTAGCGGAAAATTTTAGATCTGGTTTTAATCAGATGGTATGAAATATTGCTCACTTGTGTTTATTATTATATTGATAGTTATCTCCCTTCTTTATTACAGAACTAGAATGTTTTTGGTGAAGTTATGGATGGTTATGGTTATGGTGACAATAAAACAATGAATCTCTATTCTTTAGACCTTCATCATAAGAATTTTCAGCTGTAAGGAACATGTACTTTATTCTTTGATTATATTGAATGGACTAGCTGTGGACAACTCAACCTGAAGTTGGGACAATTCAAGCCTGTGAGACAACTCAATCTGTGGACAACTCTGTTCCTGTATTATTCATAATTATAAGTTTATTGTGAATGGAAGATATTGCGGAATGATGATTTGAAATTTTTAGTTCTTTAAAAAGTTAGAATAACATTAAAAATCAATTTTAATTTGAACTTATCATTTTTTCAATCAAATTACTGATAATATATGATACAGATTGAGTTGTTCTGGGGTTGTGTTGTCTATCCGTTGAGTTGTCCCAACTGGCGGCATAAATTATCCTGATCAAGTATTGTACAATTAGGGACTTTAGTCAGTTATCTTCCCCTGATAAAATCTGAAGCAATCCAATTGGTAAGTAGGTCCTTACAGTTGGAATTCTCGGATTTTATCATTGAAGTCCTATGTAAGGATCACAAAATATTTCATCTAATATCTTTCTTGTTAATGAAGATATTGACAGAAGTGGTGAAATTATGAAGGTTCTTTACCCTATAAATACTTAGCTTGAATTTCAAACAAATACAACGATTTACAAAAAGTTATTTTAGGCCACAACAAATTGATCATATTTTCTATGGATTTGCTAGCACCTTAATTATGACAGATTTTACAAAAAAATGTTATCTTGCTCGCTAATAAAAATTTGGTCAAACCGCTATATAAAGCAAGTGAATAAAGACTTTTTTTGTCTTCGCTCGCTCGCCCCATTTTTTTTCAGAAAAATCTGTAGAACATATGATCAACTTGTTGTGGCCTTAAATTAATTTTGGCAAATTGACATTGAAAAGTAAGGATAAAATCCGAGTAATTCAACTAATTTGACCTACCTATTTAAAGAGTATACAAGGAGAAATAACTGACTAAAGTCCCTAATTGCGAACTGAATGGTTTGAAGTCAAAGACAGTATATAATTATACAGTGGCAACCAAATGTTTGGAGATATTTTCACTTTGTAGGCCTTCTTGAAGATTTTAATGAAAGTGTGAAAATAAACTGTATTTATGAATGTCTTTAATTATGGCTCTACTTATAGTAAAGTCTACAAAAGTAAAAAACCAACGACTTTGTTTATAAAAAAGCATTATATTGATCATAGTTTGGGATACTTCGTTATTTCAGATGCTGATTCTTATAATTGTGATGCATTTATTAAAATAATGTTTCTACAAAATCAATCAATGAAGTTGAAGATTTTTTACATTGAATTTCCATGTCTCCTAACTTTTGCTTGGCACTGTACTCACAAAGTTTATTACTAGTTTTATACCCAAGTGGCTAGTTTCTTCAATATAATTAACTATTCATGTGTAATCAAGGTGAATAGTAGAAGAGTATGTGAAGTCAGCAGTATAGCAGTAACTTCAGTAAGTTTACTGCCAGAAAGTTTGTAGTTCAGCAGTAAAAAACTTTTTGCTAAAAGTTTCAGCAGTAAAAGTCTGAAAAATGGTGGTTGTATTGCTCCAACTTTCAGTCATAATGGTAATGGTTATGACGGTGATGATGATAGTCAAGTTGAAATATTAATAACATATTATCATATCAATCAAATTCTTAGAAACAATGTAATCAGAATGTAAATTTTAGGTACTGTTCTGAATTTTACTGTCAATATCGCCTGTCTTCAATGTTATACATAAAAAATGAAGAACATAGCTACATTTAACCGAGGGAAAATTAGAAGAAATAAGATGCATGAAATTTTAGCAGTAAAGATTTACTGTTGTACTGCTAATGTTACTGCTGATTTTGCATACATTCATTAACAAAATTGTAATGATAAGTTTCAATTCTAATACTGTATTTAACTTATTTGAAATTTTGAGACTAGCCCTTCTGTTGACTTAGTAATTTCAGAAATCCTGTTGAGTGTTGTCGTACAGGATCTCTACTTTCTCCGTGGAAGGTCACGTCGAGATGAACTTTGTTTCGACCAAAAGGCCAGATCAAAATTAGCGAGTATACCAGCGGAAAATTTTAGGTCGGGTTTTAATCATTTAATCAGATTGAAAGAAAGTGTGTTAAAAGTTTTGATACTGAAATCGGTGCTTAAAAAATATAGTTTGATCTTTCAAATGATCACACTTCAGTTAAATTTTCTTGTTTGTTTTATTTCAGATTGTTATGAACAGAAGTACGGAAACATCAGGCATATCAAGCTGGTGAATGTAAAACTATTGATCACTGCAGTAGAAGAATGTTGTCCATATAGGCTTGCCCTGCTGAAATTAAACAAGTCGTTTCGGACTTTTTGTCCTTGAGATGCTTGTTGTCCATTTACGCGTGTCCTGCTGAAATTAAACAAGTCATTTCGGACTTTTTGTCCTTGAGATGCTTGTTGTCCATTTACGCGTGTCCTGCTGAAATTAAACAAGTCGTCTCGGACTGTTTGTCCTTGAGATGCTTGCTGTCCAGTTTCATGTACTTGATAAGATTTGGTCTGTTGATATTGAACAAGTCATCTCGGACTGTTTGTCCTTGAGATGTTTGTTGCCCAAGTAAATTTAAAAAAATGTGTTTTTGTTTTATTAATTAAAAAGGATTCGTCCCCGAGCTATTTCGTACATGTTAATTTACGAGTTACGAAAAATTAGGGACATATTTGTGTACTATGATTCGTCCCCTAACTATTTCGAACCCATATTTGTGGCTACATAGATATTTGGAAGCATATCCTTCGTTTACATTTGATGCGTCCTCAAAGAATTTCGAACCCAAATTTTTCCAGGTTACGAAAATATTTGGGGCAAAAACTTATCCTAGTGTATAATGTATTGGTACCCCAACAATTTCGAAACAAAAAAAAGTGTGGTTACGTAAATATTTGAAACACTATTTAAGTAACGAATTATTAGGGGACGAATTTCGGATTCGTCCCCAAACTATTTCGACCAAAGTTTGTTTCTGTTACGAAAGTAATAGGGGACGAATCTTCCGATTCGTCCCCAAACTATTTCGGCCCAGTTTTATTTGGGTACGTAAATGTTTGGGGACAAATCTTTAGTTACATCTCCATTCGTCCCAAAACTTTCGACCCAGTTTTATTTGGGTACGAAAATATAAGGAGACGAATCTTCGGATTCGTCCCCAAACTATTTCGACCCAGTTTTTTTTGGGTACGAAAATATAAGGGGACGAATCTTTGTTTACATCATCATTCGTCCCCAAACTATTTCGACCCAGGTTTTTTTTGGGTACGAAAATATTAGGGGACGAATCTTCGGATTCGTCCCCAAACTATTTCGACCCAATTTTTTTTAGGTACGAAAATATAAGGGGACGAATCTTTGTTTACATCTTCATTCGTCCCCAAACTATTTCGACCCAGTTTTTTTTGGGTACGAAAATATTAGGGGACGAATCTCCGGATTCGTCCTCAAACTATTTCGACCCACTTTTTTTTTTGGGTACGAAAATATTAGGGGACGAATCTTTGTTTACATCTTCATTCGTCCCCAAACTATTTCGACCCACTTTTTTTTTGGGTACGAAAATATTAGGGGACGAATCTCCGGATTCGTCCCCAAACTATTTCGACCCAGTTTTTATTTGGGTACGAAAATATTAGGGGACGAATCAACGGATTCGTCCCCAAACTATTTCGACCCACTTTTTTTTGGGTACGAAAATATTAGGGGACGAATCTTCGGATTCGTCCCCAAACTATTTCGACCCAGTTTTTTTTGGGTACGAAAATATAAGGGGACGAATATTTGTTTACATCTTCATTTGTCCCCAAACTATTTCGACCCAGTTTTTTTTGGGTACGAAAATATAAGGGGACGAATCTTTGTTTACATCTTCATTCGTCCCCAAACTATTTCGACCCACTTTTTTTTATTGGTACGAAATTATTAGAGGACGAATCTTCGGATTCGTCCCCAAACTATTTCGACCCAGTTTTTTTTGGGTTCGAAAATATTAGGGGACGAATCTCCGGATTCGTCCTCAAACTATTTCGACCCACTTTTTTTTTTGGGTACGAAAATATTAGGGGACGAATCTTCGGATTCGTCCCCAAACTATTTCGACCCACTTTTTTTTGGGTACGAAAATATAAGGGGACGAATCTTTGTTTACATCTTCATTCGTCCCCAAACTATTTCGACCCACTTTTTTTTGGGTACGAAAATATAAGGGGACGAATCTTTGTTTACATCTTCATTCGTCCCCAAACTATTTCGACCCAGTTTTTTTTGGGTACGAAAATATTAGGGGACGAATCTCCGGATTCGTCCTCAAACTATTTCGACCCACTTTTTTTTTTGGGTACGAAAATATTAGGGGACGAATCTTTGTTTACATCTTCATTCGTCCCCAAACTATTTCGACCCACTTTTTTTTTGGGTACGAAAATATTAGGGGACGAATCTTCGGATTCGTCCCCAAACTATTTCGACCCAGTTTTTTTTGGGTACGAAAATATAAGGGGACGAATATTTGTTTACATCTTCATTTGTCCCCAAACTATTTCGACCCAGTTTTTTTTGGGTACGAAAATATAAGGGGACGAATCTTTGTTTACATCTTCATTCGTCCCCAAACTATTTCGACCCACTTTTTTTTATTGGTACGAAATTATTAGAGGACGAATCTTCGGATTCGTCCCCAAACTATTTCGACCCAGTTTTTTTTGGGTTCGAAAATATTAGGGGACGAATCTCCGGATTCGTCCTCAAACTATTTCGACCCACTTTTTTTTTTGGGTACGAAAATATTAGGGGACGAATCTTCGGATTCGTCCCCAAACTATTTCGACCCACTTTTTTTTGGGTACGAAAATATAAGGGGACGAATCTTTGTTTACATCTTCATTCGTCCCCAAACTATTTCGACCCACTTTTTTTTGGGTACGAAAATATAAGGGGACGAATCTTTGTTTACATCTTCATTCGTCCCCAAACTATTTCGACCCAGTTTTTTTTGGGTACGAAAATATTAGGGGACGAATCTCCGGATTCGTCCTCAAACTATTTCGACCCACTTTTTTTTTTGGGTACGAAAATATTAGGGGACGAATCTTTGTTTACATCTTCATTCGTCCCCAAACTATTTCGACCCACTTTTTTTTTGGGTACGAAAATATTAGGGGACGAATCAACGGATTCGTCCCCAAACTATTTCGACCCACTTTTTTTTGGGTACGAAAATATTAGGGGACGAATCTTCGGATTCGTCCCCAAACTATTTCGACCCAGTTTTTTTTGGGTACGAAAATATAAGGGGACGAATATTTGTTTACATCTTCATTTGTCCCCAAACTATTTCGACCCAGTTTTTTTTGGGTACGAAAATATAAGGGGACGAATCTTTGTTTACATCTTCATTCGTCCCCAAACTATTTCGACCCACTTTTTTTTATTGGTACGAAATTATTAGAGGACGAATCTTCGGATTCGTCCCCAAACTATTTCGACCCAGTTTTTTTTGGGTTCGAAAATATTAGGGGACGAATCTCCGGATTCGTCCTCAAACTATTTCGACCCACTTTTTTTTTGGGTACGAAAATATTAGGGGACGAATCTCCGGATTCGTCCCCAAACTATTTCGACCCACTTTTTTTTGGGTACGAAAATATAAGGGGACGAATCTTTGTTTACATCTTCATTCGTCCCCAAACTATTTCGACCCACTTTTTTTGGGGTACGAAAATATAAGGGGACGAATCTTTGTTTACATCTTCATTCGTCCCCAAACTATTTCGACCCACTTTTTTTGGGGTACGAAAATATAAGGGGACGAATCTTTGTTTACATCTTCATTCGTCCCCAAACTATTTCGACCCACTTTTTTTTGGGTACGAAAATATTAGGGGACGAATCTTCGGATTCGTCCCCAAACTATTTCGACCCACTTTTTTTTTTGGTACGAAAATATTAGGGGACGAATCTTTGTTTACATCTTCATTCGTCCCCAAACTATTTCGACCCAGTTTTTTTTGGGTACGAAAATATTAGGGGACGAATCTTCGGATTCGTCCCCAAACTATTTCGACCCACTTTTTTTTGGGTACGAAAATATTAGGGGACGAATCTCCGGATTCGTCCCCAAACTATTTCGACCCACTTTTTTTTGGGTACGAAAATATTAGGGGACGAATCTTCGGATTCGTCCCCAAACTATTTCGACCCAGTTTTTTTGGGTACGAAAATATTAGGGGACGAATCTCCGGATTCGTCCCCAAACTATTTCGACCCACTTTTTTTTGGGTACGAAAATATTAGGGGACAAATCTTCGGATTCGTCCCCAAACTATTTCGACCCACTTTTTTTTTGGTACTAAAATATTAGGGGACGAATCTTTGTTTACATCTTCATTCGTCCCCAAACTATTTCGACCCACTTTTTTTTGGTACGAAAATATAAGGGGACGAATCTTCGGATTCGTCCCCAAACTATTTCGACCCAGTCTTTTTTGGGAACGAAAATTTTAGGGGACGAATCTCCGGATTCGTCCCCAAACTATTTCGACCCACTTTTTTTTGGGTACGAAAATATAAGGGGACGAATCTCCGGATTCGTCCTCAAACTATTTCGACCCACATTTTTTTTTGGGTACGAAAATATTAGGGGACGAATCTTTGGATTCGTCCCCAAATTATTCCGACCCACTTTTTTTTTGGTACGAAAATATTAGGGGACGAATCTTTGTTTACATCTTCATTCGTCCCCAAACTATTTCGACCCACTTTTTTTTTGGGTACGAAAATATTAGGGGACGAATCTCCGGATTCGTCCCCAAACTATTTCGACCCACTTTTTTTTTGGGTACGAAAATATTAGGGGACGAATCTCCGGATTCGTCCCCAAACTATTTCGACCCACTTTTTTTTGGGTACGAAAATATTAGGGGACGAATCTTCGGATTCGTCCCCAAACTATTTCGACCCACTTTTTTTTGGTACGAAAATATTAGGGGACGAATCTTTGTTTACATCTTCATTCGTCCCCAAACTATTTCGACCCACCTTTTTTTTTGGTACGAAAATATTAGGGGACGAATCTTTGTTTACATCTTCATTCGTCCCCAAACTATTTCGACCCAGTTTTTTTTGGGTACGAAAATATTAGGGGACGAATCTTCGGATTCGTCCCCAAACTATTTCGACCCAGTTTTTTTTGGGTACGAAAATATAAGGGGACGAATCTTTGTTTACATCTTCATTCGTCCCCAACCTATTTCGACCCACTTTTTTTGGGGTACGAAAATATAAGGGGACGAATCTTTGTTTACATCTTCATTCGTCCCCAAACTATTTCGACCCACTTTTTTTTGGTACGAAAATATAAGGGGACGAATCTTCGGATTCGTCCCCAAACTATTTCGACCCAGTTTTTTTTGGGTACGAAAATATTAGGGGACGAATCTCCGGATTCGTCCCCAAACTATTTCGACCCACTTTTTTTTTGGGTACGAAAATATTAGGGGACGAATCTTCGGATTCGTCCCCAAACTATTTCGACCCACTTTTTTTTTGGTACTAAAATATTAGGGGACGAATCTTTGTTTACATCTTCATTCGTCCCCAAACTATTTCGACCCACTTTTTTTTGGTACGAAAATATAAGGGGACGAATCTTTGTTTACATCTTCATTCGTCCCCAAACTATTTCGACCCACTTTTTTTTGGTACGAAAATATAAGGGGACGAATCTTCGGATTCGTCCCCAAACTATTTCGACCCAGTTTTTTTTGGGTACGAAAATATTAGGGGACGAATCTCCGGATTCGTCCCCAAACTATTTCGACCCACTTTTTTTTTGGGTACGAAAATATTAGGGGACGAATCTTCGGATTCGTCCCCAAACTATTTCGACCCACTTTTTTTTTGGTACTAAAATATTAGGGGACGAATCTTTGTTTACATCTTCATTCGTCCCCAAACTATTTCGACCCACTTTTTTTTGGTACGAAAATATAAGGGGACGAATCTTCGGATTCGTACCCAAACTATTTCGACCCAGTCTTTTTTGGGTACGAAAATATTAGGGGACGAATCTCCGGATTCGTCCCCAAACTATTTCGACCCACTTTTTTTTGGGTACGAAAATATAAGGGGACGAATCTCCGGATTCGTCCTCAAACTATTTCGACCCACATTTTTTTGGGTACGAAAATATTAGGGGACGAATCTTTGTTTACATCTTCATTCGTCCCCAAACTATTTCGACCCAGTTTTTTTTTGGGTACGAAAATATTAGGGGACGAATCTCCGGATTCGTCCCCTAACTATTTCGACCCAGTTTTTTTTGGGTACGAAAATATAAGGGGACGAATCTTTGTTTACATCTTCATTCGTCCCCAAACTATTTCGACCCAGTTTTTTTTGGGTACGAAAATATAAGGGGACGAATCTTTGTTTACATCTTCATTCGTCCCCAAACTATTTCGACCCAGTTTTTTTTTGGGTACGAAAATATTAGGGGACGAATCTCCGGATTCGTCCCCAAACTATTTCGACCCAGTTTTTTTTGGGTACGAAAATATTAGGGGACGAATCTTTGTTTACATCTTCATTCGTCCCCAAACTATTTCGACCCACTTTTTTTTATTGGTACGAAATTATTAGGGGACGAATCTTCGGATTCGTCCCCAAACTATTTTGACCCAGTTTTTTTTGGGTACGAAAATTAAAGGGGACGAATCCTTGTTTACATCTTCATTCGTCCCCAAACTATTTCGACCCACTTTTTTTTGGTACGAAAATTAAAGGGGACGAATCTTAGGATTCGTCCCCAAACTATTTCGACCCAAGTTTGTTTTTGTTACGAAAGTATTTGGGGACGAATCTTTTTTTACATCTTCATTCGTCCCCAAACTATTTCGACCCAGTTTTATTTGGGTACGAAAATATAAGGGGACGAATCATCGGATTCGTCCCCAAACTATTTCGACCCAATTTCTTTGGGTAGGAAAAAAAGGGGACGAATCTTCGGATTCGTCCCCAAACTATTTCGACCCAAGTTTATTTGGGGTACGAAAATGTTAGGGGACGAATCTTTGTTTACATCTCCATTCGTCCCCAAACTTTTTCGACCTAGGTTTTTTGTGTACGAAACTTCTAGGGGAAGAATCTTTGTTTACATCTCCATTCGTCCCCAAACTATTTCAGTTTTTTTCGGGGTACATAAATATTGGGGGACGAATCTTTGTTTACATTTTCATTCGTCCCAAACTAATTCGACGCAGGTTTTTTAGGGGTACGAAAATATTAGGGGACAAATCTTCGGATTCGTCCCCAAACCATTTCGACCCAAGTTTTTTTGGGGAATGAAAATATTAGGGGCGAATCTTCGGATTCGTCCCCAAACCATTTCGACCCAAGTTTCTTTTGGTACGAAAATTTTAGGGGACGAATCTTTGTTTCATTATGATTCGTCCCCGAGCAATTCGAATCCAACAATTTCCCAGTTACGCAACTACATGGGGGCGAATCTTTGTTCACATTATGATTCGTCCAATAGCAATTTCGAATCCAAATTTTACCTGTTACGAAAATATTTGGGGACGAATCTTTGTTTACAATATGATTCGTACCAAGGCAATTTCGAACCTAACTTTTTACCGGTATCGAAAATATTTGGGGACGAATCTTTGTTTACAATATGATTCGCTCCAAAGTTACGATTTGTTCGAGGACGAATCTTTATTTACATTTGGATTCTTCCATAAACTTTTCGTGACCTACATTTTCTGGAACGAAAAGTTTGAGAATGTACCAAAAAAAAAGTTTGTTACGAAATGTTTTGGGGACGAACAATTGTTTACATTCGGATTCGATTCCTAGTTTTGCTGTCCTGAAATAAAGTAGGGTACGAAAAACCTGGGGATGTGCGTTTGGATTCGGCCCCAAACTTTTCGTAACCAATAATATGGTTTCGAAAATACATCATTAGCTATGAATAACTAATCATGCGGACACTCTATGTGGCAAAAGTCATATGAAAACAACAGTCAAGTTCTGCTGAAAATACCTAGATTATAGCAAATTCATGGGATTCTTGATATTCTTGATAACAAATTGACCACGTGTTGTACGGACTTTTCAAGAAAATAATTGGGCAAGCGATACAAATGAAAAAAAAACTTTATTCAATTGCTTTTTTATATTGATTTGAACAAAATCTTGTGAGCGAGCGAGGAAATAAAAATATTTTTGTGTGTAAAATCCGACAATAATAAGATGCTTGTAAATCCATAGAACACCATCTAGTTGTTGTGGCCTTAAGGTGGGTCGTTACCTTACTCGGAGAAAAAATCGAAAAAAATATTATGTTCATTGATTATGATATAAGTTGGCAGGCATACACCTTCATGCTTCTTGTTTTGTTTTCCGGTAACCTTGGTGACGTGGTCGTTCTTTTCACGACGTCATGGACGTCACAACGGTTCGCGCTATAAACAGGCATGCAAGTACATTAAACCCACATATTAATAATGATGAATGTCCGAGGCCAATGATAATTATACCAAAATGTTTCTGAAATGTTGATGCATACAATTAATTTGTTCCGATTATCTAAATATCTTGTCAGGCATAAAGATTATACATTTCATATCTGAATTCAGGGTTTTCACGTCTGAAAGGTTTCACCAATTGCCGAGTTATAACGTTTATTTTCATATTAATGCAGAACGGTGGTCAAATTCTTATCACGATTTTTGAAAAGAACACACTTTTTGTGTCATTTTAATGAAATAAAAAAGGAAAGTGAACGTTCTCAGTTTTTTTACAATTTCGCGTTCAAAGTAAAATTACCTTCATAACAACTACGTTAATAATACGTTCCGCTGACGTTATGATTTTGCGTTAAGTATGTAATTTTCTTGTAAATTAAATGTTGTAGTTTCTTTCCTGTTATTAATTAATTTCTTGTGACACTCAGCATCTGATCTGTTCAAAACTAATTTAACATAAGTCAAAAGAAGTCCGCTGCTACTTATATTTGCAACAAATGTTTTAATCTCAACGTCATCGCAACGTCGTTGCAATGATGGTAATTTTACTTTGAACGCGAAATTGTGAAAAACTGAGAACGTTCACTTTCCTTTTTTATTGCATTAAAATGACACAGAAAGTGTGTACTTTTGAAAAATCGCGATAAGAATTTGACCACCTTTCTGCATTAATATGAAAATAAACGTTATAATTAGGCAATAATCCAGACCACTTGTCTTCTAGTTCTACTTTCAAGTATAGGCAGGGTGGAAAGCTGCTTGAAAATGGCGTTGGGGAACTATGGCAAGTTCCAGTTTTATGTATACTAAGACACAAGCATCTATTGCATTAGCTTTTCGTTGGTTCTAACTTCACGATGACATTTCTCTTTTTGAAAATGTTTGTTCTTGTCCTAGTCTACTGGCAGACAGGGTCTTTCATAGTCCTAAATATAAGACCCTACATAACTATTTTATCATACGGACGTTTTTCTGTTATGTAGGCCTACGTAACAGAGAAATGTCCAAATGATAAAAAAGTTATGTAGGGTCTTATATTTAGGGCTAAGTCTTTCAAATAGAATTTCTATTTGAAAGATCTGTTGCAGGAGAGAAATATTTAGGATCCTGGCTTGATGATTATTTTTGAGACATCACAGTCAAATGGTTTTGCATTATTATTTACAGATGAGTAGCTGAATAACCTCATACACAGGATGTTCAATTAGTAGCACTGACACAAGGTTAGTCTTATATTTTTATTATCTGTTTAAATGTCTTGTGCAAATTGACCCGTGACATCAAATGCTCCTTGTATAGCATTCTCATTTATTTAGTCAGTTAGTCATTGTGTATTTTTTGAAGTATTTGTTTAAACTTAAATGGTATGATGTTGCCTGTCTTTGATTTTCATTTTACAATGAATTTGTGTTAACAAATTTAGCCCAAATTAATATGTGTAATATTGTTATGCTAGTAAAATAAACCCTATTTTATAAAGTAATGAATCAAAGGCATTTTCCAAAGTTTCAGATATTTCCTTTTGTAATTAATATCAATTTAATAATATACTGTCTAAGAGGTTTAAAGGTATATGTTGCAGACTTCAAATCTGTGTAGCCTTTCTGTTAGCTAGCTTTCAATACCAGAAAGAAGGCATATGCTTGTAAAGGAAGAGCCTTTAGTACAAGTTTATGAATCCTATCAAAGTTAATAATTGAAGAGAAATGTCCTCATTATGTGACCCTGATTGTTGAAGAGGAACGTTAAATATAATATCAGGATTTTTGATAATTTATCATTTTTCTGTTTGCAACTTTTATTTCAGGGTTACCGGTATACAAGTGCAATTTTGTTGACAGTAAATGTTGATAAGAGTTACAAGAATGTGAGAATCTAAAATTTCATTACTTACTGTCAGATAGGTGTGAACAGTCAATCTTCTTTTGTAAAGATAAGGTAACTTGTCTTAAGTTTCAATTTTCAATTTAATCTTATAAATTAAACATCTTTTCAGTATTTTTGTCATCAAGAAATGAGATGACTTCTAGCCCGGTAGGCTAGCTCAGTTGATAGTGAACAGGTCTACTAATCAAGGGGTGGTTGGTTCAATTCCCAGCCGGGCATTCTTTCGTGGAGCTTGGTCATGAAATAATATCTATGGCCATTCTCCCTCCGACCACTGATACTAAATCATGTAAAGCAGTTGTCAATCACTGATGGAAGTATGCGCCCAGTAGATGGTTGACAGCTTAATCCAGAGATTTAGCCTTCCCAGGAACAGAGAGTAGGTGGACTGACCGTCGTGATATAACCTATACAATGTGTTCCTACAGCATAAACCTCAACAAAAAAAGAAAAAGGCAGAAAATTCTGTGATCAGAGATAATGGTACAAGACTTGAAGTAAACTAAACATAAACATAATATATAAAAGCAGATTTTTAGCTGAACTTTGCATATCGTTACTTTCGATGTAAACTACCATAATCTTGTAGAACATGGGACAATATGTTTGACATTATGGGACACTGTTCCAGCCTATTTATTTTTAAAACACTTGTTAGCATTTATTTATATTTCATTACTACTAAAAACAAAACAAAAATGTTTGAACAGATTTGAAGCTATAGGGGCTAAATAGCACTTTGCTCCAACTGAAAATTATGCAGCTTAAAACTCAGTTCATAGACATCCTGTAAATTTTCATGAACTGAGTTGGAGCAGTGTTGTATTAAGCTGGCACCATGTAATATTTTTATTTTCAAGTCAGTATTTTTATAATGTTATTTCAACTTATTATTGTACGATTATGATTTGGTTAAATGTCATTAAAATCCAATGTTAATTATTTCAGATGATGATACACAGATTTTGAAGCAGATTGTTTGTCCCACCAAGATTTCAAGGTTGATTAAGACTTTGGTCACTGAGTGAAATAGCTTTGTTTTTCCAGTGCTGTGAACAAAGATGGCTGATAGATATCTAATTGCTGTTGCTCCGAACTGATCTGATGGAACTATTTATCTGGGCACTCACAAGTCATTGACAATGATGCTTGTTTTAGATGAAGGCTTAAGAAACATCTATTTAGTTTATTCCATGGATAACCAGTGGACAGTGTTTGTAGAGGACAATAGAATATTTTTGCGCTATATAAGGGACATTTATTTGTATTAGAAAGTGTATGGAACAAGAACTCTAACTAAATATAATAGTACAAGAAAGACTATGTACTCTATCGAAATTTTATTATATTCGTCATCATACCAAACTATAGTTATGTAGCTGATATAGAAATTAAATATGCTATCTTTCAGCGATTTGTATTAACATTAAAAATTATGTACTGTAAATGATTGTTTCTTTTTGAAACTTCAGTTACTACATAAATTAATAAGAAATATAACCTAGTACTTTATTTTTCAATAACTTGCAACAATATCTTACAATTTTAACCACAAAATTGTAACACAAGTCATAATTCTTAATACATGATTCATACATATTTTGATTACCAGAGTTTCATGATTTTCCCAATATTTCATGATTCCTCTGTTTTTCATGATACAACAGACACACTTTCTTCTTTACACTATAGCCGATGGTTGTAATTGTTTTTAAATTCTCATTTTCTTACCCAAGCATGATTTGGACCCAGGCTTAACATTTTTAAGTTGCAATTTATTTTTGAATTTATATTTTTCATTCATTATTCATTATTTATTGGTTGAAATTAAAATACAACAAAACTCAAATATAACATACTCGCTGGGCCATAAAATATGGTATGTTAGTGGCACATACTTTTAACTCCACTGATTAAATATATTTTAATCGAGTGCAAGTACAGCAGTACTGTACTAAGTGAATATTAACATCAGTGCAGTTAATGTAAGTGCCACTGACAGTTGAATAAAATCTGATAATAATAAAAGCCAAATTGTTTTATAAAATTTATTATTTTTACAAATACATGTAGATTCAAATCAGTACTTGTTTTAGATCATACATGTATGTCCAAGCAAAAGATACCATGAATAATTATCTGGTTAGTAGCTTTGTATCATTGGGTTATGCTGAATAGGCTTAATTGCTTTCCTGGAATCTTTAGCCCAGGACTTACACTTTCACCAGACGTGCAGACAACTACTCCCATTTATTTTAATGGAAGAGTGTAACCTGCTGTACCTGGTTATCAAATCTAGTACCTCCAGATTAGACTGTAACTACTATATACTGTACATCTTTCCATACAGACTCCAAGCTATGAGCTATTGAAATGAAGATGTAAACTAAATGGTATTAGTTTGAAGAGTCTTCATATGTTAGGGACAATAGAGCGAGTTGAATCCCTAGCTAGCTGTATGTAACAATTTTTTTCTTGCTAGCTGTATCATTTCAAACGTTTTTGCCTTTTTCAAAATGGCTGCCCTCAGTTGGAACGTGTTTCTTTTTCAAAAATACAGATATATATTTCATTTAATGCTTATATTTCATCAAAGGGGTTAAATAGAAAAATCATGGTGCTAATTGATTTGAATATTTGTTACAATTCTGAACTTTTTGTTTGAGAAAGTCGACATATTTGATTTGCTAGCTTGAAGAAAACTGTATGGATTGTAGACCTTTTATGCCACAAAAATCGCTCGCTGGCAATCACCTTGCGGAATGTGCCCTATATTGAATAGTAAATACTGATACTTCAGAAGCAAAACCAGACACATGTATCTGATTACAAATATTGTAGAGTGATAGCTCTATACAAATTCTAATCAAATAATAGGGTAAATAAAAATACATAATATAAAGAATCAGCCACTTTCAATTGTTTATCTAATATATATTAGTATATAAAAAACATCTGAAGTCACCAAACTTAATTCAATAGTAAACAAAATTTTAGTGTTATTCACTTTTTTACATTTTGTCATAGAACGTAAGGAAGTCAAAGTATTACATAATGTGGCTATTTTAGTCTTTATTCATGAATGCAAAGCGATTACAAATCAATACTTATTAAATGCTCTTGTTTTTGGATATTTTTTCTTTTATTCATTTTTCAAGTTAGAACTTGTATATTTAAAAATATCAGCAATTCTCAAGTATATTTTTTTTAAAATATTTGATAATTAACTACTATGTGTTTCAAAAATGTGTTACACATTCAAAAGTTGAAAATCTTACTTGAAAATTTTAATTTTGTTTGTTTGTTTTGTTGGATTTAACGCCATTGCAACACATTGTATAGGTCATACAATGGCGCTCAGTCAACCTACTCACTCCTCCTGGAAAGGCTTAATCGCTGGATTAAGCTGTTAACCAACCACCAAGCGCATACTTTCGTCAGTGACTGACAACTACCGTACATAATTAAAATCATTGTTAGGAGGGAGAATGGCCATAGAAAATATTTCATGACCTAGCTCTAAGAAAGTATGCCCTGCATGGGAATTAAACCCTCAACCCTCGATCATTTTAAGTAAAAAAAGATTACACAGTTCCCTAACGTATTAAGGGTACCTTTTTAAAAAGTATATAATAAAAATGAATTTCTTCAACAGTTATTTTTCTCTACTCATAAGCCTGAGGTTAACTAATTTAATTTGACATTTTTAATAATTTTTATAGAAATAAAAAAACAATGAGAAATATGCATTCTACTACTAGTACTACAAGTATCTTTCCCTGATAAAATCTGAAGCAATTCAATTCGTAAGTAGATTCTGCCAGTGGAATCCTTGGATTTTATCATAGATGTCCTAAGGATAATAATGTATTTTATCTAATATCTTCCTTGTTAATAAAGATATTAACTGGAGTGATTAAATTTAGATAGCTCTTTACCCTAAAAACATTAGCTTGCTTTTCAAACAAAAAAGTGATTTGAGATTAATTGTGGCTAATTGGCATAGAAAAGTAAGGGTAAATCCAAATGAGTGG
Organism: Mactra quadrangularis; assembly: GCA_025267735.1. Lineage (NCBI taxonomy): Eukaryota > Metazoa > Mollusca > Bivalvia > Venerida > Mactridae > Mactra > Mactra quadrangularis. The sequence goes on along the minus strand of CM046310.1, from coordinate 20,792,973 downwards.
ACCTACCTATTTGAAGAGTATACAAGAGGTAATAACTGACTAATGTCCCTTACAATACTTTTGACAACAACAAAACATCCAAAATATTATATTAACAAGAAAAGGTCCAATTTCAATATATCATTGTTATACAAAAATGACATCACAACAATGTTAAAATTTCTTGGGACCAGGCTTGTAATGATATTTATGCAGCAAGTTATTTGAATTATCATCTCACTGAATCATTGAGTCTACTCGGTGCTTCTTATATTCCATAAGAAAATTACAGAAGACAAAATTAAGATGGTCTGTATATTAACTAGGTATCAAATATCTTCAAAAGCCAAGTAAACCCACGTATGTATTTTAAACTGATCTAATCATGCTAAAGTCACTAGATAAAGTTTTTACATGCTTCTTTCTTCATGGTTGTTTATTCTCAAGCGAATACCAAATGCATTTTTAATCCCAACCAAACCCGGGTCGATAGCGCAGTTGGTAGCGCGCCGGGATTTGGATATTCGTGCCCGAGGGGGTGCGGGTTCAAATCCCATCCGGGGAGGTTATACCCTTCCATGAAAATTTGACAATAAAGTCGATTTTCCTCCATTCGTTAGATAATATGGAGAAGTTTCCGGCCTTGTGGAAGGGTAGGTGAGTACTGGTTATAGACAATGGTCCAGGAAAGCTAAGTTAGGTGCGCTGGACGCCGTGAAATGACCTAAATTGTGTTGATACGGCGTTAACCCCAATAAATAAAATAAATAATCCTTATCAATCAAGGTTGAGATAAGCATCTGAGTCATAGCAAAGCACTAAGTACATGATCTCAATTTTGAATATGTAGATAATGGAATGGTGACATTTCTTAAGATGAAACTTGTAGCTTCTTGTGAGTGTATAAATATTAATCATCCAGGGTTGCTGATATGATTGTCAATACCTATTTGACAGCAGTCTAAAAATGAAAAATTCACACTAAGTTTCACATGAAAAACTGTCCTTAAAAGTATTCTATTCTCTTCTACCAGTATACTCTTTTTATTCCTGTAAAAAATAACAAATGACATTTTGTACTTAAAAAAATAATAATCAGGTGCACATATATGTGTACTATCAGTATTAAGTAATGAAAATACAAAATAACATGTCAGTCAATCAGAAGTTGTCCCAGACAGCTGCTTCTTAAATTTCATGCAACAGAATATTACTAAGAAAATAAGGCACCTCTAATGAACAACCACTTTTCTCAAAAGCTTAGTGTCATGCTGTATCTTATCTTACTGTTTCTGTCATGCTAAGGTGGTAAATGTTTTACATGTTGACCCGGGCCAGGTATAGATCTGGAGAACCAAGCTTGTAACAAGTATTCAGCACAAATCTTTGCAGGAGGCTGACTACTTCCCACTTGATAGATAGGTGGGAGTAGATAATAAATATGTAATGACTACAAGCCGTGACCCCATGTTCACGGGGGCCCAACTCCGTCACAACATGAGTGGATTTCTGTCGAGATTATGTCACGGATGCCTGTCGATAGTGTTACAAATTTTTGACGAGCACTGAAAAACTTAACGGACAGAAAAGGGTAGTTACGTATTTTCCTATCAATAAGAAGCCAATGATAAGAAATTTTTGATAAGAGATGATTTTTAAACTCATATCAATGTCTTTTTTTATTGAAGAATCAACTAAATTGCAAAACCTAGATGTCACGGATTTTTTCCCGTCATGTCACAGTTTATATGACGATACTTGTGTTAATGTCACAGTATTTCTGACGATAGTTTTCATTTTTTTTAGTCTTCCCGAGCAAGATGTAGATGTTGTCCCGAGTTGTTTACCTTTGAAACGGAAGCCGTTCATAGCGTGGCTTCATTTCATCCAATATGGTCTGTTTTTCATTTTGATTTTCAACGATAATAGAAAACTTAATACCAATGACGTACAAGACAAAAGGCTTTGACATTAACCCAAGTGAAAGTTGATTTTTTAACGGAACCATCTAGGTGCAAACTTAAATGTACGTGAATGTCCAGCTCATAACTGAAGATAAGCAATTCATCTATAAGTGTTCATAGATAAGCATTACTATGTCCTATGTTCTTTCACATATATATACATTTGACAAAGTTAGCGTTATGGTAGATTTGACTCAGATTCTTGTGGCACCACTTTGCACAGTAATACTTGTGATATTGTTTTCTAGATGAATTGCATGTGTCTCTAAATGTTGAAGTTTTTGACAACAATAACAACTTTACAAAGCGTCTGGAACGTATATAAATGTCCACACAGGCCACATAAAGTAGTAATTCAAGTAGGCACCATAGAGCTGTTCAAAGGATCTTCAGTTTGAATATACAACAATGTTTTTGTTTATGATGGTTTTGTAATCATATGTTTCTTAATAAATAGATAATATCGTTACTTTTAGATTTATAACCTCCTTTTGTTTATCAACAATTATTATTGAACATCTTTTTGTAAATGAATGATTAGTTTTGTTTATTTATCATGTAAAGGATACATGTATACTTGTTCATTTTTGCCTTATTTATATGTTTTACTGCAAGTTAACTTTTACTGTTTTGCTTTGGAGACAATCAATGTTAAACAAGATTTGTTCAATGTTTCTACAAGCTTTGAATTCTCTGACTAGTAGATATTGAGAATTCAAGCCCAGCTCCGACCTAAAATTTTTTATGTAAAAGTATGGAACTGCTTGTCTAAAAAATAATCTAGTACTGGTTAGGAAGATGTTTGTTGAGCTGCATACATTACTGTTTTGAGTTTTGATTAGTGTACATGTCATGAAACTTCAAGTTTGATCTACAGACTTACTGTTATTTCAGCTGTTCAGATAGTCCCTGGACAAACTGATTATTTGTTCTGATCTGTTATGTTTTATATTGGTTGAAATAGTTAAATGTTTTTACACTATAATGCGTTTGAGATCAGCTCGGAGATTATTCACATTGGTGTACTGTTCATTGATAACTCACAATCATAAGTTATGATGAACAAAAAAACGGGCTTGGGGCTATTGAATGAGAATTGATTAAGATTATCCTATTTATAGGCCTTGCTGACGTTGTATTGCCAGATTTCAACATGAAAAATACGTATAAAATAATTTTTGTAAAGTGCTTGTAAATGTCAGTGATCGTAAATGAAACACGTATTTGAACATGTTACTCAAATTATGTGTATGAATGAACAAACCATGACGCGTATCAGTGAAATCTTTTGATGTAAGTCCATTATATATATATATATATATATATATATATATATATATATATATATATATATATATATATATATATATATATATATACATATATATATATATATATATATATATATATATATATATATATATATATATATATATATATATATATATATATATATATATATATATATATATATATATATATATATATATATATATATATATATATATATATATATATATATATATATATATATATATATATATGTATATATATATATATATATATATATATATATATATATATATATATAATTTGAATATATATATACGAGTTTGTATTTGAATTCTAAAAAAAACATGAATCAATTCTAAGGAAACAAATTCCAGAAACAACTAATGTACAGTATTTTTGGTGCAATTTCCGACCATTGGAGTTGATAAAAATGAATTGAAGCGTTCCAGCTTTATTCTTATTTAGGCAACTATGAGTTATGTCTTAACATTTCTTGTGAAACTATCTGCATGTATAATTAAGAAACAATATACAGAAGTATAAGACAGCAAAACTGTATGTAATCGCTGTTGTAATAAGATGTAAGTTAAAATTAAAACTTTACAATAAGAAATTGTGCTCACAGATAATATCAAATTTTAATATAAGTCGATCCATCAAGGACATGAGGCAATATTTTCGATGGGTCAACTTGATGATGGTTTCTGATTGGCTGTGAGCCTTTTTCAGGTGCATGTAAGCCTGGTACCCTAACTGACGTACGTGATAGTTTATGTCGACGCGTATCAGGTAAAATACATGGTTCCTGAAAAAAGTACAATTTTGAAACATAATCGATTTTTGAAAAAATATACTTTTGTTTGCAACGTTTTTACGCTTTATATTCAACGCATTGAGTGGATCATCAAGTCTTACACTTGTTTTATATTTGGAAAAATCTGTGACCCTATAGACAGAAATCTGTGACATGAGATACAACCTCGTCATAAATACCGTGACATATCTAGTATTGCAAACGGATTTCACAAACTGCTATTAGTCGCTTACCGACTTGATCAAAACTTATTATACCATAAAACAAAATGTTAGAAACAATCTTAGTATTAAAGAAACGCCATTTAACTGATTTAAATATTTATGTATCTTATTTCTAGTAAAAATCCGTGACACTATCGACAGGAATCCGTGACATTAACTCGACAGAAATCCACTCACATTGTGACGGAGTTGGGCCCCCGTGATGTTGTGATCGATGAGATAAGATAAGGATCATAGGTCACCATTTCAAGTCATATCATCATGATGCTCCTACCCTTTCACAGTGCTGACGATTTTACTTCTCCATGCGCCTCATTAATGTGTGGTCTTTGACATAAATGTTTCAGATGGCCAAAGGCATACTATATCGTTATTTTTTTCCAATTAAAGATGTATGTACGATTGGATTTAGCAATATAGAACCTAGAAAAAGCAATGGTTATTTTCACTCCTTTAAATTGTTCATGAGAGCACTTTCTTTAACCGTCATTATCCAAAATTCAGCACAAGGCCTATGGAGTCATTCTTCAAGTTGAAACATCGACAACTGTCTTTTTATATTAAATTAAACGACTTAAACCTTAGTAATAATCGAGAATTATTTACAATATATTTTCTTGCTCATCAGCTGAAGTCGTCAGAGTGGAGCCCGACGTCATATCAAGGGTGTTTCGGTCCTTCATTCAATGATCCCTGTGACAGCGGATTGATTTACAGTGGTTGTTAGAAGTACCAGACCTGGTAGTACCCTATATACACTGCGTATTTTCTTGAATTTTTTTATTCTCCATTAATCAATTTTAATTTTACATAAAATGTAGTTAAGGTCTTCAGTGAACCCGTGCCTATACTTACATTGAATGTGACCAATAATAATGCATCAACATAGGAAGAACTAACTGTTAAAAAGCGACTTATAAAGTTAGCGACTTATAAAGTTTTGGAAGCCAGAATTAACATTTGTGAATATTTCAGCAATGGGGTGGAGACGAAACAATGGCCAATTTCGTCAACTTCAAGTGCAGACCATATGATGAAAACAGAACTCAGAATGAAACCATTTCATCGTTACCCCCCACTATAGTTCCTGGGGCCAGGGATTGGTCGAGTACTGGATTCTAGTACTTGAGTATTTCAAATTTTGTACTCGTACTTATGAGTGATAAGTACTGATTTTTCCTCAGTACTCGAGTAGTACTTTTTTTAAAAGTACTAATGAGTATTATTTTAGTATTAGATTGTTTTGTATGAGTATAAAACGATTTGAAGTACATGTATAAACAGAACAGAACAGATATTTTATTACGGTAACGTATACAAAGGTATCTTGTTACAAACAAATGAATATAAACAATGGTTCTGTCACGCAACACACAACACAAACACACACTCACACATTCACACTCACACTCACGTGGACTCATTCACCCATTCATACACTCACAAGCTTCTAACAACATCTCACACTGACAAAATAATCAAAACATATGGTCATACATGTATATCAATTAACATAATGTTTTAAGTATCAATGATAAATGGACATAAATGTTAATAATTACTAGTTAACAGAATAATATAATCTATGAGGATGAACTACATGACGAATATTTTCAGTAGCTATAAAACTAGAATGAATAAATATATGATGCATATAACATGATATTTGAGATTAAGGAACATGTTATATATAATAGTTTAACACGTCAAAAAAAGGTTAATAGGTTAAAGAATACTTTCATTTATCAAATCCAGCTTCAAATTTAATTTTTAATAAGACAGTCAAAATGTCAATGTCAGTAAACATTTTATAAATGCAGTTTTTTCATCACATAAGTGATTGTTTCAGACATAGTTACATCTTATCATTCATTTTAAAAATTCTTTATGACTGATGCATAATACTAGCAAATGATTTTAATTATTTATAAACTATATAAGGAACAAACAGTGACAAACATTGTTTTCAGAATTTATGAAGAGGTATAAACTGCAAAAAGGTGTCAGACATCACCTTGATATGCACACGATACATTTAATATCACATAATAATAATACCATAACAATAGCTAGCAATTAAACTTTAAAACAGATAATAATATTAAATAATTATAATTTCTTTTGGTAACAATGACATGGCACATGATATACAAACAGTACGTAAAACGCCATATGTCATGCTCATCTATACCGGGGATGACACAAAAAAGAGATAAATCTCTTATTTTCATTGTGGTCCCCGATTAACCAATTAAAATTCATTATCATTTCTGAAGTAGCTTTAGACGAAATTCTATCAATAAAACATTATTAGAATGTGAAACAAAATGTAACTAAATAGAAATTAGATGGCCAGTTCTCAGAAATACGTATTAGTATTGAGTACTGCTAGTACAGTACTTGAGTAAGTATGAGTATGAGTACAATTTATTTTCCTAAGAACTGAGTACAGGCAAGTACTGAAAAAAGTGGTACTTGTTCTCATAATACTCGAGTACAAGTACGAGTATCCCATCCTTGTCTGGGACACGCGGGGTGGATGGACTGACAGCTGTGACGAAAACGAGGCTCTCTGTGGAATACAAACCAAAGTTGAAGGTGTCCAAGGCGGTGATGACGACACCATGATGTCATGTTCTTTTGTTGAGCATAAAAATGACAATACCATATTATGTGTTATTAACTTGTATTTGTTTAATAAAAACATGACAAAATGAATAAACATACACAAATAGCAAATCATATTATTTTCGTATTTATTGTCTTTACAATTTCAATTTATTCATTTTAAACCTTAACATAAATTTTACACCTGTACGATAAGCCTGATTGATGGATTGTCGTTTAGAAATTTTCGTGACAGCAGAAACAGAAAGAAACTTACGGGTACATTTTGTATACGTATCCGGGATAGTCCCGAATCAAAAACACTTTAAATACTAATAATGTAAATTACTTAAAGTTCATTTTAGAGGCAAGTTTCTCCATTACAAGTAATTTGATTACAAAAATTGATATGTGTAGGTGTAGATCTTTATCCTGTATATACCGAGTAAATGGGTAAAATGACGTGCTAATACATCTGTACTAAAATCATCCAGATTTTTTACAAGTGTAAAGATAATTTTTGATGGCACTGTATACAAATGTACACTGTATATTTAATGTACGATGTTTCATGTTGTTGATATCCATGGTAACACAGAATGTATTTATATATCAAAACACTGATTTACACATCTCGGCTTCCACAAATTCTGAAATGTATAAAAACACGAAATGAGGATATAAAAGTTGTTGTCTCAACAGCTCATTAAAGCAAAAATACATATAGTATATGTGTTTATCTGTACTAATTTATTTTAACTCGATTGTGAAACAAGTTCTTACAACTTATATTAATCACATTCGATGCCGCCTCCTGGTTCCTAAGTACTGAGCCAGAAGGCTAACGTTTCTTGCTCAAGGAAACAACAGGATAGGTTTCGGATGGGATTCGAACCAACACGGGACTGGCTATTCAATGATTACCAGTCCAACGTCGTAACCGCTCGGCCACACCCTGTTAGTAGGTTGTTTCTTGCGCAAAAGAAAATGTTTGGCTGCCTATTATGAAAAGTGGTTGTCAGCCGAGCAAGCGGTTACCTGCTTATTTCGTAGATTAATGGTTAAAAGCATTTACGTGAATATCCCTAAAGTAGCATCATATGACGTAACTACTACTAGGAGTTAGTACTCACATCGACGTTACGCGTCTTTCTTTCATTCAGGGGAAGTAACCACGGAAAGCAGAAAGATGCAATTTTTACAGAGTTAGTTCCCCTCTTACCTGCATAATCAATTTTCCCATCGTTATTAGTGTCTGCTCTTTTAATTATATCTTTTATTTCTTCTGCTGTAAAGTTATCTCCCGTTGATGAGAGCGCGTGACGTAATTCCTCTGGCGTAATAAAACCATCTTGATCAAGGTCTAACACTCTGAACGCCGTCTTAAGACGTTCTTTTTCATAGTCTATAGAAATCATTTTTGTTTTCATAACATTAAAATATTCATTGAAGTCTATGTATCCATCGTCTGAAAGACAAAATAATAGAATTGCGTATTAATTTTGACGCAATCAGAAATTTAGTTTACAATTTTACGTCATCTTTTAACGACGTTTTATTCAAATAAAGTTTTATCTCAGTTAAACTGACTTTCGCTAGGGACGTCACATATAAGAACAAAGTATTGGAGGCGGAGTCTATAATGGTTAGAAGGCGGGTTAGTTGGCATACGACCGCGTCATCAAGTGAGTATGGCATTGCTAGACTTTATACGTCTATGAACAAATTTAAAGGGATATAACATATGCCGGCCTAGTAGGCTAATATCAAAATGAGGCGTCATGCTTGAACTATGCCTGTTTGTCTTTGTTGCTAATTGTTGAAGCGCGGAAAGAGTAATATTATACTCTCTTTGTGTAATTGGAACGATGTAGAGACAATGTATCGGTAATGAACGTCATTGACGAATTCTGCCGTAAGTTGCCGATTAATTTACTTACCATTTTCGTCATGTTCACCAACAATATTTGCAAGTTCATTCTGTGTGGGATTGAAACCAGCTAGTCTATATGCACGTGCTATTTCCCGCTTTGATATTCTACCATCGCCATTTTCATCTAAACTTGAAAACGACTGTAATATTACTGAAAATATACATTGTAAGCGTACATGTAATGCTTTTTTCATACGATACTTTAAACCATAAAACATTGACCTTCTTATTATCAAGCTTTTTTTCATTTTTTAATTCTATCATCCGTTGAATTGTCTCTTTAATAGAAATTTATAACTTTTTCCGAAATGTAAGGGTTTTTCTCAAACTAGTTTACGACTGTCATTTTAATACCACAAGGCCTCTAAAAAGGCTCACATGCCTAGCATTTTTAGACCATTACAAACCTCCACCGAAAATTGAACCTGAGATCCCCGGGTTCGACATCATGGATACTTATAATCGAGATTTGCTATTCCATTTCAGATTAGGTTGGAAATGTCTAATGATCCCAAATCAAATTTTCATTCTGTTTTCTTTTTCACTCTCCTGATCACAAAGTGCTTAATGTGAGCTATTGTGGTATTGTGATTTTGTCAGAAGTAGGACTGTGGCGAGTATCCCAGTACTCGGATATTCGCGATCTCGACCAGAAAATCGAGCACGAATATTCGTCACGTCCGAAATCGTCGGATCGCGATCTAGTTTTGGAAAAAAGAACCTTTTTAGCTTAAATACTTCCGAAAACGAGTCGCACCACTAATGGAAACTTTAATTTATGTAGAGAGCGAATTATCTTGCGTAAAAATTTTGATTGATACACATTTGAACAAAAATGTTATCACTGAAAATGCCCATAAACATCTGATAGTAATGTTTGGAGTACATTGTTTCCCATATAGTAAAAGCTTCTGTAATATTTCACTAATTCCTCCGTATGCTTTTCCATTACCAAGCGAATCGTGGTTCGATTCGTGAATCGCTACACATGGATCGTGGTTCGGATCGGATCGCCGCTTGCTGAAACGATCCACAGCCCTAGTCAGTAGTGCGTAATGCGTCAAAATTCTGACTTAAACAGCTTCTCCCCCTATACCATTGGGCCGATGTTGCTAAAATTTGATATTTCCATTTAATGCATAACACTGATTTTATGGCAACAGAACGATAAAAAAACATCTTCTTGTCAAAAACTGCTGTAGTCTTATCGCTTTCATATGTGGAATGTAAAATCCCCCTAATTAAAGTCCTATACAAAGATTGCTCAAATTATGCCTATGTAATATAAATTGACCCAGTCTGAGAAGTCACCAGTTTTAAACGGAGTTATATAAGAAAATTGCAATGCCAATCTTTAAAATATGTTTCTTTGCTCACTCAGTGAAACAAAAGTCCATCTTACACCAAAGTTGACATATATCCACTTTATCAAAAAAAAATGAACATACGTTTTACTTGATCCTCTCGTAGGTTTGGATCTTTGGTTAAACATTCGTCAATCTTCCTGGAATAAATTGAAATAATTCATGGTAATCAAAATATAGTGCTAACAATAAAATTGTTTGTTGACATAAATAGTTCAGATACTGTCCTCATTGCATTATTGTTCTTGCTCTTACATTTTTTTAATAACACCATATGAGTTAGAAATGGAATTCATGATATAACATGAAATTCGCTATGTATGTACACAGTTTTCAATATATATTTTGTTCAACATGTAGCATATCGATAGTTCAATTATACGAAGCCCGTGGAACCAAAGCGATTGCAAAGTGTCGTTAGTGAATTTTATGTAAAACGGTACATTCCATAATAAGATTATATGGCATTTAATGTTGTTTTTGCTAAGGTTGAACATTTGGTATAAAACTATTTGTCACTCCCACTGTAATTAAGTTTTGTCTAATGGAAATAATTGAATTTAATTGTTCTAAAACATACAGAGAGCCATTTAGACAATGGGTGCTTAGTAAACCCACCCCAGCAGTCATTTAAGGTATGTCAATAACAAATCAATTTACAGTGTTATCCAAAAGTTGTTGGACAAATGAAAGCTTGCGAAATTCTGACCATGCATAGTGTAAATACTTTTACTATAATTAAAGCTTATTATTTATGTGACATAGTTTGAATCATATTTTGATACACTAATTAATGTTGATGTTAGAGTTCGTTTACACATCTTTTGTTTTGTTTCTTTTTTCATGGGTAAATGTGAATAGGTATATAAAGAACTGTTGAAACAAATTCTAGTTCACCTTTTAGAACTTATTTAAACCACAGTCACTCGACAAGATGTTTTGTTTGGGGTAATTGTGTTCACACTTACAGTGGCATAATGTTATACCCCTCAATCTTTGACATTAAAAAAAAACAGTTTTCATGTTAGGATAATTTTGTTCATGATTCCATGGTTCTGATTATATGTATATATAATGTATATATTTGTTTGATGTCATTTAATAAAAATGACCATTTTCAATTCAAAACCATGTTGTCTGTTGATTTTATTCCTTTTATTATCAAACTGAGAAAACTTCTTGTCGAGAAAGGTAGACATAAAACAAGTTTTTGTCCCAGGCCTTTTTTTGAAACCACAGCACGTAATAAATAAATAAAGTCTGTATAGTAATTAGTTTTCAAAGGTTTATATATTATACATGTGTTCATAAATTGCTTGAACTGTTTGTTTTCAATAGTTTTTCCAGAAATTTCATAACTCTTAGTTAGTTATTTCAATAATGTTTAAACACAACTATAATATTTATGTATAATTAAAACAAACATATTAGATCGGGCTATCAAAACAGTACTAATTGAACAGGTATTGATTTGTTAATGAGAGACATTTAGGCCTTGTAGATCCAATTACAGAAAACATTCATACATCTCAATTAAAACTTCCATGATCAAAGTGACATCGATTCTGATACTAATTGATAAAATCATTGCACTTCTGTAAGTGATTCTTTCATGTAAAATTCCAATTATTCCAGAAACAATGAGTTATTTGATCACGTGACTCCTGGGTAGTCGATTATGGTTTTGTTGTTTTCTATTTGTTTTGAGCCTTTGAAGCAACAATCAGATATATATAGAGCCATCCAAAATTACCTTTATATGTCTGTCAATATGTGATTTTTAAACAAATTGCCGATACATGGCCCTGAGAAATTCAAAACACATCTTTAAAAACATGTATAACAATTACAATTGCACTAAGTATCATATCGCCCAATTTCATTTTATAATTATCCTATAGCCTAAATGCACCCATTCTCGTACCCCGGGGTTATCAAGACTCTCGATCTAGCTATATGTAGTATCGAGAATCCAATTAGACTCTGGGTACGAGAATGAAATGCGCCTGAAATAAAATCATTGATATAATTGAAAAAACAACCTTTTAAAAGAGTAAAGGTATTTTTTGGATGGCACTATATGATGTTTATCTACCGTAATTTTAGATTCTATCAATGCTCAGGTAAAGAATCCGCAAATAGTTCCGTCCATGGGTGTACAGCAATACAAAGAGAACGTCTGCTATGACAGGCGCAATAATTTTTAATCCCCTTACAGACATCTAAAAACGAATTATTTCCTATGCGAAGCCAATTTTAAGTCGATGATATTAAAGTGGGATAAGTTGTTCGTTATCTTATACGCGTCTTGAGATGTGCACATCGTCTTTGTTGATTTATTCAGATCAATATTTAGGTCATGGAAATGGCTGTAAATGTATTTGTTTTGAAATCAAGTCAATTCTTCTGCGTACCAAACGGTATAAATAGACATCTCAACCATAATACAATCTTAAATAGTGTTAAGAATCAGTTGTAAAGCATACCCAAAAAGGAAAATAGAATCGAAAAGAAAGAAATAGATTAAAAGTACAGCCGACGACCGGAAACGGAAGTGGACAACTATCGGATGTGACGTAATAACAATTAACCGGAAGTAAGCACAAAACAATTTACTTGTTAGTATAGATTATCGATATGTTCAGCTAAAAGCATCGTTTCCGGTACAAATCGCGATGCAAAGTTAAAATAAAACGAATCGATACTCTAAACAATACGACGACACGCGAGGCTGAGAACAAAAAAGGTAAACAAATGCGTTGACAAAACGGACTATAAAATGCATTTATATTCCCTCATTGACTCAATCTAAAATGAAATGAAAAATCATTCCCTATTGAAAATATGAATAAATGTAATTTAACGACGAACCTTTGATATTCCGATGCCATTTCCTGCTACTCAACACTGGTACGGTCTAAAACCCACAACAGAATAATATTACGGAAATTTAATCTTTATCCAATCGATATAATCGGAGTTTAAACTTATTATGCAACGATTAACTAACAATGAAAGCAATTACGACTTATGGTATTAAATACACAAAGTATTTGCAGTTATAGTGCGTACAAAATAACAAACATGTTTTGTAAACATTAAAAATGAAACAATCCATTTCAGGGTAAGGCAATATTGATGATAAAGGTTGTATAATTCATTTAAAAAAATGCAGAGCGGATAAACCATCACCCCTTGGTCAAACATGGTACTGCACAGTATATGAGGTGAAAGCTAATGGAACTTCGATAATGGCGGACTTAATTTGCATATTATGCAAATTGCTCAAGGATGACAAGATGTCATCACTCAGATTCTTATTCATCACCTTTCAAGATATAGAAACTGCAAAAACAATGTGTGGGAACTCAAATGCATGGTTCACCTAAAATATGGAATTTCACTACAGAATTATGAATGCAAGCGGTTGTGTTTATAAACGCATTCGGTTTACGTAAATGAATTCCTGACGTCCAAATTCTTTATACAATAAATTTAAATGCATCTTAATATGTGAATAAATAAGTAAATGTTTAAAAAGTGAGTTATATTTCATACTCTAAATATAAAAGCAAATTTAGGTTACCTATAAATTGTATTCACATGTCAAAATATGTTTATTTATCAAATATACAATATACATTAAACATTAAAATAAACATGCGTATAAAACATTGTAAACATTTTGTATTTAATAATTCAGAACTCTTACTATGTAAAAAATCTTTTCAAATTGATTCGAATTCTTTTTTTCAAAGTTTTCAAAGATGTAAACAGGAATATAGTTAAAAATAATTGTCACTGTAACGTTTTGGATCCATTCATCAAGCTGTCCATTGTATTCATGTATATATATTCTTTGCGACGAAATTGGTTATGCCAATAAAATAGTTTGACTTTGATTGTATATATCACCATTGAATTTTTTTATTAACTTTCTGAAACGTTCTCGTTACAAAGACATTACTATTTTCGAAACGCCTGTCATCAATTCGACCATTATGTTTTCGTGCTGTAGTAAGAAAAATGTTTAAATGATAAAGATGATAAGATTATTGATAGAAAGGCAACCATTGGCCGATGAGGAACCTGGTCAAGTGTCTTGGAGAGAATCCATGATTGCAAGGTGTAAAGTCAAATTCTGGCCCAAGGATTACGCCATTTTAATCACCAACGTCAGCCCCTGTCGACCGTAAAACATGGGGTAGATCTATTTATATATACCATAGTGTGCACGCTATTATGGTTGACGGAATCATACGAGGTGTTGACGAGGTATACGGATTATATATAGACAGAATAAATGCAAAGCTTAGGCCAAAATCCCTACTTTAGATCTGTCCCTAAATCTCGTTCAGTTTTATTTATACTTTAAGTTTAAATTAAATTTATTAAAGCAATTTAGCACAAAACACTCTTCAAAACACTTCAGATAGAAATCCCCAAAAGCCAATTTACCATAATAAATACACTTGAAAACCATAATACATTTAATTGATTACATATTATTATACATATGATTAATATATTAACTTTATCATTCATAACATCATGTCGATCAATTTGCATGAATTAATTTTTCACATAACTTTATTTGGCAAAAATAATATAAAAAAATGTATAATGACGCATCTTTGTGATGCCGTTTCTGAAAAACGACGTCACGTCCATAAGCCCAAAAGTCGCATTCCACGTCACATATTCTCACCGAAAATATGGGCATATGCTAACTCCTTGGTTGGAAATTAATACTTTATATTAATAAATAAACAAACACATTTTACCTATACAAATGTACCTATACAGAAATGACTTTAAAAAATTCCACGTGACTCTTGTAAAAATCAATTTTAACTCTTGAAAAAATGTTTACTCCAAGAGTCATTGACTCATGGCTTATGAACTCAAATGAGAACCTTGGTCATAAACACAGATTTGTATTAGGGAAGTTCTACCGTAATGTTTATATGTATTTCAGTATGAATTACATTATGATTGTAAATTGTTTAATTTAATCCAATCTACTGGAAACTGGTATATTTTTTCATGTTATTATATTTGAGATGATGCAAACAGTTCACACTAAAACTCTAATTGAATTCAGTACAAAAAGGTCGAATAAAATAAAAGATAAACAACACGGACGTGTTATAATAAATCGTATGAGATTTTTTGTACAAAAAGGTTACCAAGCACTATAAATTCAATTCAAGTAAGTTTCCGCCTTGGTCGCATTTTTTATTTACATAAAAAAAGTTTACTGCAAAAATATCAAATCCATGCCACCGTCATGCAACCAAAAAGATAAATAAAGTGATCAGTAATAGATGTGTAACAGACCTGCCCATTTTTCATACAGTGGTTTCAGTGCTTTGATTCTAATCAGAGGCATTTTGCAGGATTCAATCCCTAATAATTTGAGGACACATGATAACGTGCCAATATTGTCAAATAAAAATTTATGAATGCATTGTTTGTCTTGGACTATCTTTAAAATCAGAAGATTAGATATTGTACTCAATACACAAAGCTTTAATTTTTTTAATTTGAACATTTATAGAACATGACACCTGTAGGTTTATGTATAAAATGACTAATAATCGTAAAATACAGTAGTTTGATTTGAATATAAAAAGCAAACATGTTGTACAACTAATTTTGAAGCAATAACGTGAAATAAAGTACTGTAGGTGACCTCGGGTATACGATGTAATGACCTGTTCAAGCTATTTGGACATATTAATAAAATTACATGAAAGCAGGCAACAATCAAAGACAGACGTCATTACCGTTGAACAATACTCACAAGGCTAACTATTTACTTGTTTGCACCAGGCTTACTCGTCTCCGTCTTAATAATATAGCACAATACAGAACGTGCTAAAATGTTATTTTAAAGTTCAATATATATGAAACTCTTTTAAAGGTACTTGTTCACAGAGTTGGTTTATTTTTTAACGATCATTTCAAAATTCCGTTCAGTGTCTGTAATTGAGTCAAAAAAATAATTCTTGTTATTTTTATGACATACTGACCTATATGTTGCAAGAAAAATACAGTAAGGCCACAACAAATTGATTACATGTTCTATGGATTCGCTCGCACCTTAATTTTGACGGTTTTTACAAAAAAAAAATTTTTATTTCCTCGCTCGCTCATAAAAATTTGGTCAAACCGCTATATAAAGCAAGTGAATAAATACTTTTTTTTCTTCGCTCGCTCGCCCCATTTTTTTTCAGAAAAATCCGTAGAACATATGATCAACTTGTTGTGGCCTAAAAATCACAAAAAATGCACCCAAAGTGTCTATACCGTGACATACGGGGTAGAAATTTACTACATGGAACACTATCATTTGTAGTTGTTAGTCAATTTGCACTGAAATTGTCATATTCAGAACACTACTTTCCTGTTTCCAAAAATATTTCAATACAAATTTGATAGTTTTAGAAAAATTTGATATTTAAGTTGAAATCTGTGGATGAGTACCTTTAAAAATGCTTCAAAAACCATGAACAATAACCTATCTTTGAAATCATGGAATCAAAGAAAAAAACGACGTCATTATCGATTAACAATTATCACGAGGGTAACTGTTAACTTTTTGACAAATTCAAATTCAAATTTAACAACACAAATTCAGGGCATGGTATTACTAATACAGACTTCAAAATCAAAACTAAACTAATTGTTCAAGGCAATTCTAATATATGCTTCGAAAAGAACACAAACATTAAAACACCGTCAACAAGAAATTGTATAGAGAGTAAAATAAATTCTGTGTCATATGCAATCCATATTCATACTAATTGTTTTTTAACCAGTCGTATTTGAAAACCAATCGAAACAAAGACCACCCGTTTTAAACCTGAACTATATTCATACCACGAAGTTAAAAGTAAAATCTAAAAAATACCCCCCCCCCCAAAAAAAAAAAACCAACAACAACAACAAAAGCATAAACACATACCTTTCAAATAAAGTAGACCGACGTCTTTCCTTGCGATTTGTGACATTTAAAGTAGCCATAGTTAATTTATCTTAAATGATATCACACTGTTTAAATCTAATCACATAAAGTCTAAAATTCTACAATATATTGTTGCAAACTTAACAAATACACAAAATACACAAATACTTAAAGGCAATCTTTCAAATCACTAAACAGAATTATTTATCACTTAGCACTTAAGTATCTCCAATATATACTGACGTACAATCCATGAGGTCACTGGAACAGAATGACAGTGTTTGAGAAATTCCGAGGATAAGCACTGGAGTGCTAATTGTACGCGGAATTTCTGAAATAATGTTCGTTAATTTCCGGCAATCGTATTTCCAAGCTTCGTGGATTTCCGGCAGTTGTATTTCTACGCTTCGTGGATTTCCGGTGATGGTAATTTATAATGGTTCGTAGATTTTCGACAAATGTTCTTCATAACAGTTTGTAATTTTTCGACAGTCGTATTTCTATTCTTCCTAGATTTCCAACAAAGTTAATTAATATTTGTTCGTAATTTGCCGGTAATTGTTCGTAATTTTCCGGCAATCGTATAATAACTCGTGTATTTTCGACAAATATTTATGGCAGTCCGAAAATCTTTGCTAATAAAGTCCGTATATATGTTCGTAATATTCCAACTGTCGTATACATGTATATATTTATTTGAAAACGTCCCACAAAAATGTACACTAAGCGGGACTTATTAATTCTCTGACACGCAAAGCCTAAATGAAAACTTAAATTTGAAAATCAAAATCGTTAGTATACAAATTTAAAAATCGTGATAAAAAAAAACTCAAAAGGTATTAACACATCACCACATTGATTGGTGGGGTGGAAATAATATCAATGGTAAATAATCGAAATGGAACAAATATTAATGTTGATTCAGAAACAGCGATAATTAGTAGAGCAATTTTAAAATGAAATCCAATACCGTTGAAGTTCACACGTTAAATCATAAATGCTTTTTTCTATTTTTTGCAAGCGTTTATACTGCTTGATAATTTGTTGTTTTTGGCACTCATCATTCGAACAATTAATTGATATATTATTCCATCTTTAAATTTGAGTTGTTTTACTATCGTAGCTAAGCCAACACATTCCCGGATGAGAGTATGATCGTTGACTCAATATAATCAAGATTAACTGTTAATTTAGTTACAGTTGTATTAGAAATTAAAAATTTCTCTAGCTAGTTTCAAGTCGAAGAACCTTGAAAAAATCGTGAAGAATATAATGACAATGGTTCACAGCGCGACCCAGAACAACGCAAAGCAAAGCGTATAATAAAGTCCATGTACAATTTATTATAAGATATATATCAATTGTTAATTCAAATCAGACCATTGTAAATATAAATACGTAAGATATAATCGTTGGACAATTTATTGAATATACGATCTAATCGTTGGACAATTTATTGAATTTACGTTTTAAGTCCTAGTTTTTCTTTAAAAGATGAGGTCGGCCGATCTACTATGTAAATACAAACAGATATTGTACTATTTCATGTACGTTGTATTTTATTTATTTTTTACTTCAAGTTGTCATTATCTATCGAAAGAAAGTAAACACTACTTAGATTTATACACATGTATTTGTATTTAAAAGATAAAATATTTCAATTCAAACTACGAGTTACAATACTTTTTGAAGTTTTTAGTTCTTCGATTCAGTATTTTTGTTGACTCCAACCGTCCCTACAATTCTCGCCCTTTTTATATAAAAGTGAGCTCAAGGTTGACCGCAATCCCTATATTTAGACCGTTTTGCTATGAAGACCATCGATTTTGGTAGTCCTTAAAGTTGAACTTCACAGTAGTTAGCAAACATATTCCAATTTGAACCTAAGTGAAGAGACAATTTAGTCAACTATTTTAACATAGCTCTAGTAAACATAGGCGGATCCAGGATTTCAAGTTACGGGGGGCAAAGTTCAAGTTACAGGGGACGGAAAGAAAGCAACCAGTCTGGGGGTCCAGGGCCATATTTAGGGGCCCTTATTTGTCCTGGGCAAAGCTGCTGTCCCAAAGCTCATTTCTATGGCATTCAGGCACATTTACAGAACTTAAACTATCCTTTCCCAGGGTATTATACAATAAAAGCATATAAATATACATGTATATAAAATAATTTTTACAGCCGTTGGATCATGTTAAAATCTTACAAATAATTAGAAGGATTTGTCCTTGAAAAAGTGTTCGTTATGTCATTGTATAGTGAACTCCCAGTCTTGTTATTTATTGCACGCGTAGCGTGCGAAATTCTTTTGACATTTATAACTATATTTTCCTATAAATATAATATTTTATGATAGAAAAATAAAATTCTTGGGTAGTTTTAGGGGGGGGGGCGCACGCCGGGTCCGCCCCCTTGGATCCGCCTATGGTAAATGTTCTAAAGTTTAAATTAATGACAACAACCATTCGGACCTACCTCGGCGATCTTCAACGCTTCGTAGATGATCGCCGAGGTTGTTCCAAATGGACAACAACAAACTTGTGAAGTCCATTCCCAAATTCATTGTGAACATAAATGTTTGAAGTTTAAACCTTTAAAATGATTCCAGTGACCCTAAATAATAAAATAGACGTAGAACTAGAAAACGTTCTCACGTTTATATCTTAATTCATCCTATTACAACAAGACTACCTTCCGATCAAGGTAATAAAGGCGAACCAGTTAAAGTCCGAATCAAAATGACGTCACAAAATTGTCAACAACCGTAATTCAAATATTAAGTTCCACCAACAAATGCGTCAGAATTAATAATAAAATCGACATTTAATTCCATATATTGAGCGCGGGTTATTCATGCATGAATTCCCGTTTTAGCTACAATATTCTCGCGTGTTGTAAACCCGTTAATAGCACCGATCAAAATGAACTGACGTTAATAGTTGAATGAAAACTAATTTGTCATCTTTTATTGTCCATAAATTTTGAGTTATTGATTAAATTAACCTAGTATTACTTTTTAGTATAAGGTTAGTATGATTTGAATGGAGATTGAACCGTTCTAACCATTCGAGTCCCTCGGTGATAGCTCCACTTCAGTTCACGAAAGGTCTCGACTGGTTTTCCGAATGCGCCTATCTGCTCGGCAATTTCCGTGACCCGAAAACCCGATCGACTTCAGAGTAATGGACGCGTATTCAGTTTCGGTCATTTTCGTGAACAGTTGGCATAGGCGGTTCTAGCGGGGGTCCGGACCCCTGAAATTTCAAAAATGTACCTTTCCATTAGTGTGTTTTTTTTTACTGTAAAATGCGTGTAATGTTGCTGTGGTTCGAAAGTTTGGACCCCCTAGGAAAAGTTCAGACCCCCTCCCCCTAGAAAAAAATCTTAGATCCGCCCCAGGTTGATAAACTTAGATAAACGATGAGTTGTGTATTTTGAACTTTTGATTGTTCTACTTTTTTTTGCTTTTCGATTTTGTAGTTCAAAATCATTAGATTTTTATCTCTCTTTCAAAATTTCAATAATATTGACACGTTGTGCCGTTAACAGTAGCGTGTTCAGTTACCGCGAACGTTACAGAACGTTACATAACGATACATTCGGAACTCCTCGGCTATTCGCTGCGAATAATCTCGGACATATTTAGACGCTATTTTGAAACTACCGGTGTTGAAGTAAACATATATATGATCGTGTAGGCATTGAGTGATGTTTCGTTTTTAGTCCGTAAATTTTGAAACATCACTCATTGCCTTAACGATCGCATATTTGTGTATTAGATTAGATTATTTGCAGCGAATGGCCGAGGAGTTCCGAATGTATCGTTATGTAACGTTCTGTAACGTTCGAGGTAACTGAACACGCTACAGGAATGTCAAAGACCTTAAGATCCATAAATTATTATGTGAATTTCGATAATTACAAGTTCGACGTTGTAATAAGTTGTAACTGGTTTGACATATTTGTCCTATTTGCCCATACTTGTACAATTAAGATAAAAGAGCATGGACAATCCCCGCCCACAGTCATTATGTCCATAGCTGGTGTTTTGTAATTTGATTTTTGTTTCTTCTTACGCGAGTGATTTACCTTTGGCTTTGCTGATCAGTGTGTTGTGTCGGCATCGGCTTTGAAAATCTTTTGGACTTTTTCTGGGTCTAATGAACTTGTGAGAGTTAAGATGTCAGATGCAATGAGATTTTATTCCCGATACCCCCCCCCCAACAAGAAAACTTTCCGAACTACTTTTAGTAGAAATGTAGGGCATATAAAAATTAGGCCTGTCGGATGGCGACATTAAGGTGAGAACTTGTCGACTTACACTTTTCTACATCAAAGATCATGGTCTGATTTTTATTGGATCTTTGCTAATCTCTGACATTTAAAGACGATTAACAATAAATAGTACATTTGTAATGTTTAATTAGAATGTAATACGGTCACCGAGTCAAGTTTGATTGGTTTGAAAATGTTATGTAATAATCCCGATTATCGTGAATTCAATAATCTTTGATGAATAATGATATTATATTGACAGAATGGCTCCACTAACCTTATATATGTACATGTATATTAAAAGTTCACCAAACTAAATAGTAATTAGAATCTTTAGTCAGTTATTTCCCCTTGCATACTCTTCAAATAGGTAGGCCCAATTAGTTAGATTACTCGGATTTTACCCGTACTTTTCAATGACAATTTGCCAAAATTAATCTTTAATAATTTTTAGTGAATCTTTTAATTTGTTTGAAAATCAAGCAAATTATTGTTAGGGTTAAGAATTATCTAAATTTTATCACTTCTGCTAATATCTTATTCAACAAGAAAGATATTAGATAAATATTTTGTTATCCTAACATAAGACTTCAATGATATGTCCGAGAATTCCAACTGTAAGGACCTACTTACCAATTGGATTGCTTCAGATTTTATCTAGGAAAGATAACTAACTAAAGTCCCTAATTGTATTCAATAGTCAAAGAATATAACATGTTATTTAACTGTCAGTGGAGCATTCATTAACCCCGCTGATTTTTAAACACTTGATGTTTGTTCGATTATTCCCGTTTATTAATACAAATAACTATTCTTTATCTATAGTGAGTCGTGCAGGTCATGGGTTCGATTATAATTTATACTTATTTATTTTAGCGCTATTGTGAAACAAATTCTTAAAACTTAGATTAATCACTTTCGAGTCTGCTTCATGGTCCCCCAGTGCTGAGCCACTCTCGTACGCTGAGGTTATCAAGATTCTCGATCTAACCTCAGGCGCCAAACGGCCAATTCCCATTGTGTGCATCCCCATTTAATATTTTTCAAATTAAAGATTATGGTGTATGTTTTTAAACAGCAATTTAGAAATAATCATTATTTCTAATTGAACTTATATGACTGTAATTTTTCATTCTCGTTCCCAGAGGATATCAATATTCTCAATACTAGCCTCTGGCACCACACATTTTTGTATCGAGAATCTTACTATGGCTCTGGGAACGAGAATGGTGCCGCACAGCCAATTTCAGTAATGAAACGTCATAATTTTGACCGGTAAAAACCAATCAAAATTTCTTTTGTGACATCTGGTGATCATTTGACTAACAGGAATGTAAGAGCCGTGACGGTTCAGTTTCATTGCTCTCTGGCCTGATGGCCCTGGTAGTGATTATAGATACAGTACCCACCAAAAGTTTGGAGACAATTTCACTTTGTAAGCCTACTGAATAGCTTCATCTTAAATTTGATGACTGTTTATTTTAAAATGGCGTTTAGTTTTGCTGTATATTTCTGTCATCACTTATCATTATGAATATATAGACTACAAAAATAGCATGGAAGCTATGATATGGAAAATAAATACAATAAACATGGTTTTGGAGGCTTAAGGATGTCAGATGCTGAATCTCATAAATGAGTTGCATTTTATGAAATTTGTTTTCATTTTATCTCTATCAATACTTAAATATTCGAAAATAATGATTCTACAAAAATAAGCATCAAAATTCAAGAATTGAAGTTAACGTTTTTTGTCTTCAAACTTTTGGTGGATACTGTTGAAGTGATTACTTGGGACCTTTTAGGGTGCCAAAACCTTGATGGTACTGGTTTGAGATCGTATAGTGGCTCAAGTACATTACTAAATTCAATGAAAATAAACAACAAAGATTTAGGTAAATTGATACCATCTTTTATGTAAATATATATTTTTACATACATATACATACACCTGATATTTTAATAGGTAAATTCCATATCAATTAATTTTGATAAACAATTTTAAATTGTGAAGTTTGTAAATGTATTTAGTTATGATTAATAAACTAAGCAAATAAGGGACTTTACCCAGATATTTCCCCTTGTATACTCTTCAAATAGGTAGGTCCTATTAGTTGGATTACTCGGATTTTACCTACTTTTTAATATTTTTTAATTTGTAAATCATTTAATTTGTTTGGAATTCAAGCTAATTATTTTTAGGGTAAAGAACTATCTAAATTGCATCACTTCTGTTAATATCTTAATTAACAAGAAAGATTTTCATTATCCTTACACAGGACTTTAATGATAAAACCCAAGGATTCCAACTGATAGGACCTATTTACCAATTGAATTGCTTTAGATTTTATCAGAGAAAGATAACTGACTAAAGTCCATAATTGGAATGTTAAATTCAGAATATTTATTCATTGGAGTTAACGCTGTGTCAACACAATTTTAGGTCATTTTACGGCATCCAGCTCACCTAACCTAGCTTTCCTGGACCCTTGTCTATAACCAGTACTCACCTACCCTTCCACAAGGCCGGAAACTTCTTATCTAATCAATGGAGGAAAATTGACATTATGGTCTAATTTTCATGGAAGGGTATAATCTCCCCAGGTGAGATTCGAACCCGCACCCCCTCGGGCATGAGATTCCGAAACCCGGCGCGCTTCCAACTGCGCTATCAACCTGGGTTAAAAAATTCAGAACATATAAGCAAGGGTGAATGTTCAACATTTTCAAAATCCTGAAATTTCCAAATTTCATGTTTTTAAGGTTACATTATCATATGGAGAGAACTTTTTCTGTTCCAAAAATCCTGAACTTCAGGATCAGTCCTGAAAACTTTCACCCATGTATAAGTATTTATACAGGTGACCCTGTATTAGAAACCTTCAAGAGTTAGTTAGTCACACATATTTGCTACAGTAATCTAGTTTTTAAACATCATTAAACTTCTATACAACGTGGCATCATAAATAACACAATTACAAAAAGTAACATTATAAATCCTTCTGCTGGTACTGTAAGAAAAAAGAAAACAATACAAAACAGACAATATAACAAGCTTTCTTTTGATGTATAAATGTGTGAATAACTCATTTTAATAACATTTAAAACTCGATTTATTGAGGCCAAACGATGTAAACTAACTCGATGTTTGATTTTGTTCTAAATGACAACTGGGTTCGATTTTTTCTATGAAATGACTAGTTACAGGTTTATTTCCGAGAGCAATTTCAGAGAATATTTAAACTTAAACTTGACACATTATGCATCATTTTAATGCTGATACATAGGAAAAGGTTTAGACAGGTCGATTTTGAATATTTGTTAATAGAAATATACAGGATATAAAGGAATATACAGGCAATTGACTGTGTCAAAAGTATAGAACCATGTTTAGTCTTCAAGAGAAGTAAAACAGTATTATGAACGTAAGAAATCACTTACTAATAACACTTGTCACTTGTAACATTCAACTGAACGAATAAAAACATGTGGCATACACATTGTTGAAAAAGAAAGTAGAATATTACAAATCTATTTATAGATTTTTTATATGTCGTACTTGATGAAATTAAGCATTTTCATTGGTCGCTTCTTGTCTTTTCAACATTCTTAGGCGGTTAGGATATTTTTTTAATAGAATTATACTAATGTTGCACAATGATAAGCTCTATTATCTTCTCATCAGTAAATGCAGGTCAGGGCTATGTCCTGTACACACGGGGGAAACTTACTGTCCCTTGGACCCAAGTCTGCTTGTTAATTCCCCAAACTGGAGTCCTGTTTTGCGTATGTACAAGGTTTATAAACAGTTTATATGTTATGTATACTATTTGTTAATATAGTGTTCAAACATAAAGTTACGGTAATCACATTTTATAATCAAATAAATGCTTATATTCATTCAATGAATCGTCGAGGTGTTCCGATTGATATTTGCATTCACCAATGACGGAGATCGCCGACTTTTACCGACTTTAAAACTATTACCCGTGGTCATCGGGCTAGTGTTATTAATCTATCAATTACTGTGGATCGAGTATCTTTTACTCCACTTTATGCATCTAGTCGATATATTGGAGCAACGAAAGTATACCACCATCGTAGATACCCATTTACACTTGTACATAGGTTCACCAAATTTTGATTGTGGATAGTCCCTGGGTAGCGGATGTGCTCTTCTGATTTTGAGGCTCCAGGGTCAAAGGTCAAGGTCAGTGGAACTTAAAATATGAAAACCTTTGTCCGGATAATAACTCAACAACTACTATACCTAGGTTTCTGATAGGTTTAATAATACATCATCATCCTAATAGATATAAGTGTGCAATTATAAATGATAAGTTATAGTGACGTAAGTAAAATTAAACCATTGCCTTATACAAAACATCATCATTCTTACTGATTTATGTATGTGTAGTGATACATGAGGAATTTTAGTAATATAACTCACATTTTAACATTGTCTTATACAATAATCTCATCCACCCACCAAAACATAATTTCAAATATACACTACTGCTCTGTCACATATGTTATCATACAATTTGTTCAAGTTTCAAGTATAACTACTCTAACTCATACATTTTTACAGTATCACATTCATACATAGTAACAAACAATCTATTCAGTTTCTGATGAAAACATACTGTTATTGGATTGTTTAATCCATCTTGTTGTTTGATAATAACACCCATCTTCTTACCCTCTTCATTATATTGTATCACATTGAAAGAAAGACACCCAGTAACAAATACACAACCATTACCATCAACACATACACCAACTGCATACTTCAAGTCACTGTCACTGACAGTTGATAGATAGTTACCATTTCTATCTAAACAGATAAGTCCTTTTTCTGCATCAGCAACAAACATTTTGTCTCCATTCTCATTAAAAGTTATATGTCTAATTTTAGAAAATAGTCTTGTTCCAGTGTTGTCACAAGTAATAGTATTCATCAAAGTACCATCCATCTTGTATACATACAGAGGAGAATATTTATCTGTCACATATAGCTTGTTATCATTGAAAGCAATACCATAACAACCATGTGGTAATTCAATCAGCCTTGAAGGAGACATTTTCTGATCAATAGATAAAAATTGTATACTGTTAGGTAATCCACATGCCACAGCAACTTGTTTATCACTGATAAAACAAACACCACGAGGACAGCCATCTAACTTACAAGAATCTTCTACAATCATTGTATCTAAATTAATACGTTTTAGTTTTTTGTTCCGGTAGTCAGTAACAAGAAGCCTGTTATCTTGGGTAAGACAACATCCATTAGGTACACATTTCTCAGAGTCACCAGGGACTTTTATGATAATATCTCTCTGTCCTCTGATTCTGTACATATCTAACTTCTTCCTTCTAACACATACGTGGCCAATACCATGTAAACCTTTTACATAATTCATCACAGACTGGTTCGGAGAGAATGACAATGGTGCATCTTGCTGATTTCTCTTTTCCTGTTTGATCATTAATCTATCTGCTTCTTGCAGCTGTTTCTCGGCTTGTTTGCCACAAACAAATCTTTGTGCTCTGTTACCATCTAATTTCTTCAATTTCACTTCTGACAGCATTAACAGCATCAATGTTGTGTTTGTCTTGCAGAATATCATTTTCTAATTCTTGAAACTTTGCATCAATCTCTGATTTGGAATCCTTGGCAGACTTTTTTATGATAGATATCAATGCTTTCTCAAATATTTCAACTTGTTTCTCAGCTTCACGTTTCGCCTCTTTTAATGCATCTAACTTTGTGTCGTTCGAATTTCTCAAAGACGTCATGGAAACCATCGTATCTTTAAAATGTTTGTTTATACGTTTGACATTAACCAACTTAAATAATGAGTCAATCCTATCAGGAACATAATGAATACTGCTCAATGGACATGACCTACAATAGATAAAAGTAAAAAAAAAATGTTTAAATTTAGATAATCCCAGTTTTTAAGCTTAGATAATAGTACACCATATTAGACTATCAGAGGGAAAGAAACAAAACACACTAGTATTTCCTTCCATTTACTTACAAATGGCTGCTTGGAGGAAAATATACACTTTATGATATTGTGACAATAATACGACGTTAACGATATATTTTAAAACATTTATTTCCATTTAACAGGTTTTGGGCAATCATTAATTAATTTAAGCATATTAATCAAATGTGCCACTCTGACCTATATTTTTCTCAACAAATAGGCATAATTGTGGTCTTGCAGTACATATTGTGTTTTTATGGTGAAAATTAGGTTGTTTTTTTTTTTAAATCAAAGGCCTGTCCGTAAGGTCTATTGGTAGCCAATAAGTCAATAATCGAAGTTGATTGTGTTCGATTCCTGCATTAGCTAGGTCATGATATAATTTTTATGGCCATTTGCCTTCCTACCACTGATTTTAAATTGTGTTTAAACAGTTGCTAGTCACTGACAGAAGTATGCGCTTACTTAGTTCTGGTTTCCAAAACATTATTAGCCGCTTTTTTAAATTTTAATTTTCATCAGACCCGTTCATTAACAGTACACACACGGGTTCGCTGAAAACCTTAAGATATAGTGCTGACTAAATGGTTTTAACCAGTTGAATACAGAGATTTTCTCATTACCTAGTCAAGGAACCATTAATATGTTGACAGAAAAAGTGTCCGTGATTTATGAATTATAGAACGTAATGCTACGGTGTTATACACTCTTCCCATAAAAAACAAATAAAACTTACTTGTGATTTGTTGCAATGCAAACAGAACAACCAACATCATCGTGATCTTCACAGTATAACTTTAAAACTTCTCCTTTATGTAAGCTACAACGCTCTGTAGGAAATTCTGGTAGCCCTGTTTTTTCACTTCCCCCTTGGCTCACATCTAGAAGGTTGTGATTCCTCAAAGTAGAAACCAACTTATGTGTGTCAGTGCATGTCTGGCAGCAGTAGCCGGCACATTCCACACAATAGCGAATAGCTTGTATCGTCTTGTTATGATGTTCATCACACGTGGTGCATACAAAATCATAACTTTCTTCCGACATTTTCTCTAGAAAACTTTGACTGTAAGCCATTTTGATTCCTGTCTGATCTTGATCGTCTTTTGCGAAAACGCAGTTTCGTTTTCAACAAAAATCACGGGACTTCCCCCACCCGAAAATCGGGAAATTCCCTACCGCGCTAAAACATAGACGAGTACACAAATCGTCGTAACCGTCGATATAGGGGTGAATCCTAAGACACTGACAGATTAACTGACGAAGGAATTAAACTATTACTTGAGGTTTATATTGACGAACCAAAATATAAAATAAAGGAATACGGTCGTCTCCATTTTTGTACCCAGAAGTTATAAAAAAGCTAGATCGAGATTTTTTATAGCCTCAGAGCACGAGAATGATTCATTTTAATAATGTTTAAAATGGCTAAGACAATGACAATAGAGACAACCCTGTCAGTGTTATTAAGAAAATTTATGAAAATAAAGGGGTAATTTCCTTAAGGTACACAATTTCATAGGTTGGAAGGAATTTTTTTTCAGTATTCTGCCATGAGGGGGGGGGATTAAATTTTGTTTACTTTGGTACTCATCAAATGAATGAAATGCCTTAAAATAATGGTATTGGTAGTTATTCACTTTTGCTGACACTTATTTTCAAGAAGAAAAGTGATAATGTGACTAACAATTGAACGGAGGATTGAGTGTGCGGCCAAGTTCCAGCAAAGGGAGCTTGTTGTCAAGTTTGCCGGAGAAAGGGAGTAACAAGGTAAGGTTTTGCTTAGTATTTTCTTTCTTCTTTCACTTTCATTGTTGTTTTGACCTTAAAAAACCTTCGTAAACAGATATCCAGTAGGGCGTTGTTGTCCAGGATAAGCGATATGCAAGCGGAAATTTGAATTGGTTATTATCAGATTGAACCTGAAACTAAGTGCATTACACATTTGCCTATTTCACCCAAGTTAAACATTTTTTTTCTATTGCAGAATGAGCAGTGAAGAAACCACCCCTGACAGCTGTTCATCGTGCAAAACGGATGGAATTTGCCATCAATCATGCAGACTGGACCAGGGTAGACTGAAGTGATGTACATCTGTGTACAGATGAGTCAAGATTCACTCTCTTCCAGAATGATGGCGGGTTTTACTTTCGCAGGAGAATGAATGAACACATAAACAGAAAGAGAATAATGACATCATGGAACTGATATCTTGGCCCCGAAGAGCCCAGACTTATACCCTATTGAACACTTGTGGTTTAAGTTGAAAACAGCTGTGCGACAGTATCGCTCACGTAACGTTACAGAGCTGGAAGCTAATCTTTAATCGGACAAGTCCAGAACCACTGTGGAGAAGTACCAGAGGCTGGTTAGAGGTATGCCACGCACGATTGTTGTAGAGGGTTACACCAAATACTAACTGTGTTTAAGTGTTATTTGTATTGCCGTCGTGGACAGGCCTTTACGGACCTCTCCTGTAATTTTGATTGAAATTTGATTATTCAATTATATTGAATTTGTTGTTATTGTATTGAAATATAAATAAATGTTAAGCATGTTTTTCCACTATGTAAAATGAAATTACAAAAGCAAAAGTGAAGATCATAAAATACTATATAATGAAATAAATTTTAATGGACTGTATACTTTTTTGTGGTCAGTGTATGAAAAATTTTGTGTATCTACTGCTCTCAAGCTTACAATTGTCATTGTACAAAATTAAAGTGAAATATCTCCCTTATCTAAAATTCTACCAGAGGTTATATTCTTTATGCACATCTTCACAACATGGTCTACTTCTTTACTTCGGTGGCGGAAATGATAAAGAAACAAGTATATTATCATTAATTAATATCAATAGACGTCGTACAGAATGTAACAAATCAACAATTTGCATCAACAGTAGTCGGACAAGCACATCAACAGACGTCGTACACATCATTTTACATCACATCAACAGACATCGTACAGAATTTAATCTTATTTTACTTCAGTTTTCAGTGTTTAGGTTGGATATTGAAGAAAATCATAAAATACCGATCAACAGCGATCGTACAGTTTCGTTTTCGTTTATACACCGTGGTTTAGTTATACCGCAAGGGACGAATGTGTGACCAATTGGCATAGTGAGTCACTCATTATACACAGAGTAAATAGTCAGCAGCTACTGTACGTGCTACGCACCTGTTTATCACAAATAGCCAATGGTGTCATGTGTTTTATCCATTTCTTTATACCGTAAAGGATTTTCATTGGACAAACAGCTATGGTAGAGCCAATTGTATTGGTTAAAATATAGGTCAAAAGTTGGCTTAGACAGCTGCGCCGAAAAACCTTGAGGCGACAAACAAAATAAGTTGAATAATGAAATAATTATGTGATAGAATACGTAATTATTTTACATTAGATTCTTTAGATAAAGTAAAAATGTTGGGCTTATCCGGGATTTGAACCCGGACCTCTCGCACCCCAAGCGAGAATCATACCCCTAGACGAACGAGCCGCAGATAAGAGTACTGAATTTAAACTTTATTTTATCATAAGTCCATGATGTAACATTTCACAACATAAAAATTAAACCATTAGGGAATTCAGTTACCGATAACGTTACAGAACGTTCCGTAACGATACATTCGGAACTCCTCGGCCATTCGCTGCGAATAATCTCGGACATATTTAGACGCTATTTTGAAACTACCCGTGTTGAAGTAAACAAATATACGATCGTTTAGGCATTTAGTGATGTTTTGTATTTAGTCCGTAAATTTTGAAACATCACTCATTGCCTTAACGATCTCATATTTGTGTATTATATTAGATTATTCGCAGCGAATGGCCGAGGAGTTCCGAATGTATCGTTATGTAACGTTCTGTAACGTTTTGTGTAATTGAACACGCTACATATGTATTGTTCGTTTTTTCTCAACTGTTAAAGCTTGATTAATTTCACGGTGACTGAATGCATTGTTTTTGTACTGGCGGTCTTATTTTTATTAAAAATATCTTGACTAAAACATATCATACGACATAAGAAGCTTTAATCAATCATAATACACACTTTCGGAAACTCATGAGTGTATTACGTTAATAATTTTAACATTTTTACGCATTCACCGTGAAATTATCCATGTTTTGACAGTTGAGAAAAAAACGAACAATACAGTTAATGGTTGGACAATTGATTCAATTAAGGTTTAAAACCCTGTTTTTATTCAAAATAAATCTTTTAAAAATATATATAATTTAATTTTGATTGAAAAGACATACAGAGTACAAGTTATGCATAATAAAACTTAAATATAAGAATTAAAAACGTTGGGCTCGTCCGGGATTTGAACCCGGGAGCTCTCGCACCCTAAGCGAAAATCATACCCCTAGACCAACGAGCCGTATACATGAGATTCAGATTCATTCTTATGTGAAATACTTTGTAAAGATATTAATGCAAAACTGTGTGTCTCGGTTCTATATTTAAAGTTAAAACACCACCGGAATGACTCCCCGGTGATTGGCGACTCAACACGATTTTTCCGACAAAATGCGACTCTTCACGGCGTCGCTACGGATGTGGTCCCGGTTGGCCCCGGTGTCCAAAGCGTGACGTGCAGGGGCTATACACCGGGTCAGTGTGAACCAGACGTTAATAAACAGTTCGATAACTATCATAAATCTTAGACTTCACACTCCCGTACTGGAATCCTTTAGGATAGCAATGATTTTCTTTTGCTAACCGAGGTGATAAAGTATTAAAACAAACCAGTAAAAACATTTGAGTATAATGACCACAATGTAAATTGTATTATAAAATCTGAAATACAAAATAGTTTTTAACTTTTTTTCAAATAAGACGAACGAATGAGTAAAAAGTGAAGGACTCATCATGGATTTGAAACTGGGACCTCTGGCAACCAAAGCGAGAATCATACCCCTCGACCATCGAGCCCTAAAAGCATTACCCTGAAAACGTGTTTCCACGAGAACTTGTTAGTGGACTGTATGGCTATGAAAGAAAACGTGGAACCTTGGAATTCTTTTACTCCTCTTATTTGCAGTATACAAAAAAGGCACAACGGAACTATACCCTGATGGGTTTCGAACCTAAGAGGCTAAGACCTCTTGATCTGGATTAAGTTAAAATTGATGATCAAACAAGTGAATGTTATTTGTTCCATCTTGAAATCTTTATCGTACCATGTTTGATATTACAAGTTGGCGGTTTTAAAAGAGGAATAATCCAATTATCTAATTTTAATTACGAATGTTGCATTTGTCTCCCTTTCCTCTTTCTACATGGACATCGTATATGTAAAAAATATCCATAATGTTTTACCAAATTGTTTGTTGGTGTGCCCCGGGTCGGTGGCACAGTTGGTTGCGCGCCGGGATTTGGAATCTCGTGTCCCGAAAGGGGTACGGGTTCGAATCCCACCCGGGGAGGTTATATTCTTCCATGAAAATTTGACAATAATATCGATTTTTCTTCATTGATTAGATATATGGAGAAGTTTCCGGTCTTGTGGGGGAGGGGAGTTTGGTGAGTACTGGTTAACAAAATTGATTAATAGTCACATAGGTTGTTATAAACACGTGTATAACAGTGTACACGCATACGGAAACTCACGATTTTAATGTAAGTGAAATTATTATAATTAGGTAGTTCAAGCTCAGGTTGTTGTTGTTGTTGTTCGTCCATCGTTGTCGATAAGGACCACAGACATCACTAGTTTGTAGTTGACTGGGTTCTGTGTACCCGCAGGTGGCTTGTCAGGCCACCGCGGGCTTGGAAGTATCTTCCACAGATGGGACACCTGTGGTCAGTAGCTGAAGTTGAGGTGCTTGCTGTCCTGGTCTTGCGAAGCGTCCTTTTCCTCCGGCACTCCTCCAGACGGTTTGTCTCTGCAGACACTGATCCTCTGTGTGGCTCCACGCCACGCTGGTCTGCTCTGTGCCAGCTCTTCCCAGGAATCTACGTCAATGCCCAGAGCTTTGAATGACACTTTCAAGCTGTCCTTGAAACGCTTACGCTGTCCACCTGCACGTCTTTTCCCACTTGTCAATTCGCTCAGGTTAATATTTGTCACACTATACAAATATTTTACAACGAATACTTGATATTACGAATTAAGCATACATTTATAAACTTTATACCTTTTCTGCTACTATCCAAAATATTTGAATAAATTCTAAATGCAATGTACACACATGTTATCATTTATATATTATATATTTTATTTTACTCAGGTAAACTATGTTATTGATAGAGAATATTGTATCATGGTGGATATGAGATGTTCAAAATGGTTGTTTGGTCAGCACATGATCTCATACATGTATATGATCTGTGGTCAGCTGTTAGAATAACGTCTGTGGTCAACAGTTTAAAGTTAAGTGCTGTTCTTTTTTACTTTATATAATATATAAACAAATAGCTATTTAATGAAAACTTCTATTTGACATAGAAACATATGGTTACAGTATGTAATGATCACTCGGAAAAAACTTCATTGTTCTCTTAGCATTTGAAATGATTAAGATATATTAAAGCCACTATATGAAGATATATTTATTAACAGTAGACTTGAAAAAACTGTTTTACAATCATGAAGTTATCAAAATATAACATGCATTAAAGACACCATTAACAGTTCAAAACATCCTGCTTTCTAATTTGAGTTTGACTAAGTGTCCAATCCTTAAAAAAGTGGGCTACTTTTATAAGAGCACACTATATTCATTCATATGCTGATATTTAATATACCTGATCAAAAATAGTTTAAAAGCTAATTAAGTAACTCGGAGTAAGTTTTTTCTCTTATAAGACTTTATCTTTAACATACTGTGATCAAAACTATTGTTTTGAGTATTGACAACCGAATTCTTCTTTTGGTTTGAAATACAATAAATAACATGAACATATCTAAGCAAGGTTTGTGTATATTTAAAAATTCTTGTTCATTAGAGGTGTTTGAAATAGAAAAATGTATATTTTCTTTGCAGTCAAAAAAAGTGTTACTTTGATATAGGGGCTTTAACTGTACATGTCAAGTTAAACGGTTTTCACATTTGGTTGAAATCAAACAGATTTAATTCATACGGTATTAATTACTTCAATACCATACATGTTGCTTGAATATTTTATATAATTTAAATATTGCTCAAAATACAACATCTTTTTCTCGATGTAGTTCTACAGTGCTACAAAGGGACATAACACTTGATTATTTTATGGAGTTATTCCCCTTTTCTTAAATGTTGAAGTTTGTTTAAAATGAAACATTAATAGTTCCTTATAAAGATATTTAAATGAAAGTAGGTTGCTTATTCATTGATACTATGTCTACTTAACTTTGAAGGGACGTTAATGGTTGAATGTTTTTGGAGTTATGCCACTTGTATATTTTACAAATATGAATTGGTAATTATTGTTTGACTGATTCATTTCCTTTCAGAAATTAAGTTCTGTCTTAAAATCATTTTTGTTTAAAGATAAGCCTTGCCATGAACAAAACACCCGAAAAGTCGAGCGCGCTGTCCTTGTTCTTTGTTGCTGTAATGACGCACACAAACGCACTCACTCACAAATATTGACTGGCATCAAGTAACCACCACTGTTGTAACTTTTTGTATCGTTGTCGCTGTGTGACACATAGACACTGTAAGGTATTTTCTTACCCATATGATACAAATGAAATCTTTCTGTATCGCTGCATATCACTTATATCCTCTAAAGAAAGTGTCTCGTCATAAAATGCAATTTTTGTTGTTGAAATCCATATTCCATGTATAAAAAATATTTATACTGAATAAATAAGTATTATTCAATCCAAACACCGAAATTCGTAATTTATTCTTATTCATTTCATTCTGTGGCGCTGTATGGCACATGAACTCATTAGCTAAGTTTGTTCAACTCAAAACAACATCAAGGTAAAATCATTTCTCTCTTTGTCACTATTGCACATGGACAGGTAATATAATAATTACGAAACTATGGTTGTAGTTTCTTTCTTTGCCGCTGTATGG
The DNA here is from genome assembly GCA_025267735.1 of Mactra quadrangularis. Lineage (NCBI taxonomy): Eukaryota > Metazoa > Mollusca > Bivalvia > Venerida > Mactridae > Mactra > Mactra quadrangularis. The sequence continues at coordinate 20,757,535 of CM046310.1, read as the reverse complement.
CACATATACTCACTAGGCAAGTATTGTTCAATCCACAATAACATAAGGATAGTAATGGTTTCTTTCTTTGTCACTGTATGACACATAATCTCGAAATATATAATTATACAACATAATTGTGATTGTATTTTCTTTCTTTGTCGCTGTATGACACATAATCTCGAAATATATAATTATAACACATAATTGCGATTGTATTTTCTTTCTTTGTCGCTGTATGGCACATATACTAACTAGACAAGTATTGTTCAATCCACAATAACATAAGGGTAGTAATGGTTTCTTTCTTTGTCGCTGTATGACACATAATCTCGAAATATATAATTAAACGCATAATTGTGGTTGTACTTTCTTTCTTTGTCGCTGTATGGCACATATACTCACTAGGCAAGTATTGTTCAATCCACAATAACATAAGGGTAGTAATGGTTTCTTTCTTTGTCGCTGTATGACACATAATCTCGAGATATATAATTATAACACATAATTGTGATTGTATTTTCTTTCTTTGCCGCTGTATGGCACATATACTCACAAGGTAAGTATTGTTCAACCCAAAACAACATAAAAGTAGTAATGGTTTTTTTTCTTTGTCGCTGTATGACACATAATCGCAAGATATATACTTATTTGAAAAAGCTCATTTAACATAATTGTGATTGTATTTTCTTACTTTGCTGCTGTATGACACATTTACTCGCTAGGTTAGTATTGTTCAACCCATAACAACATAAGGGTAGTAATGTTTTCTTTCTTTGGCGATGTATGATACATTATCTCAAAATGTCATTATGAAAAAAAACTAGTACCGATTTTGAAGGTTATTTCTTTCTTTGTCGCTGTATGGCACATAATCTCATTATACAATAAATGAAAAACTCACAAAAATTGTGGAGGTTATTTCTTTCTTGGTAGCTGTATGACACATAATCTTAATATATAATTAATTTAAAAAAAACCCTAAAAATTGGAATGTTATTTCTATCTTTGCCACTGTAAGGCATGTATATATTCAATATACAATGTACATGTATAATTATTTGAAAAAATCTTATAAAACATAATTGTGGCTTAGGTTTACTTCTTTGCCGCTGTATGGCACGTAATTCTCTACTCAATAGGTAAGTATTGATCAATCCAAAACAACATTACTGTTGTAATAATTTATTTCTTGGTCGCTGTATGACACATAATCTCAAAATGTTATTATTGAAAAACTCACAAAACTTGGGAGGTTATTTCTTTCTGTGCTGCTGTATGGAACATATATACTCACTAAGTAAGTATTGTACAACCCTGAAACAACATAACTATAGTAATCATTTCTTTCTATGTCGCTGTATGACACACTAACTCACGAAATAGGTCAGTGTCTTTCCATTAGAACAGCACATCTTTTGTTTTCTTTGTTTCTGTGTCATTGTATGACACACTGGCCAACTAGGTAAATATTACATAAATACAATTAAAGTCATGTTATTTGTTATTTGTTTCTATCTTATTTACTGTTTCACGCAAATGCTCACATATAACGAATTTGGTCGATTCAAAACAACGCAACTGAAGAAAGTAATATCTGCCTACATGTCGTTATGTGACTTTAATACAACATATGTTATTATTTGCCGACCAAAATCATTCATGTCTTTATTTCTTTGTCACTGTTATGTCTTTTAATTAAGACATTTTTCTACCTCAAAACAGCACAAATTTTAATGCATGCATTTTTTCTCTTAATTAATGCAAGACGACATGCACGCTAATTTAATGATAACCGACTTGAAACAAGACTACTGTAATATTTTCCGTCTTTGTCGCTGTATGACTCAAATGTCCTCTATAAACAATATTGGTTAGCCCAGACACCAAAAACTGGTGTTATTAATTCTTTCCTTATCTCTATATTTGGTTCACTTACGGGCATGTCAACTTTTCTACTATACCCACTAAGTTTGCCAGGAGAAAGAAGTTCACCAGTATATTTGAGGATTAAGACTCCTACAGTTGCTTGCATATTTGATGCATGTTTTAAACTCTGTCGCATAATGAAAGTATCCTGATAGTTAAGACATTCACCTCTTTGTTTGAGATACTGACATGATGATCATAAAGACACACTTCATATAAGTAGTATGGTTACACCAACAGGTCTATGATAATGTTTGTATGATATTCTGTTGAACAAGACTTGTCACACACATGACGGCAAAACTATACCAATGGTATAATAATATAATAATAATAATAATAATAACTTTATTTTCTGAAGGTAACATTTAGACATACAAAGTAAAACTACAACATATGCCTTAATTTCAAATGGCCTTCAACAAAAATTAAATTGCATGTATCAGAATACTACCGTTTGAGCACCAGTTGGTTATTCATAAGGTAACTGATCAAAGACTTCGTGTACAATACAATTGTACTTGCAAGTCAGTTCAAATCAGACCAGACCAGGTCATACAAGGCCATGTCTGGTCTAGCCAGGTCAGGTCATGTTGTTCTAAAATGTTTGTTATAAGGGTGGATGGTTTTGTAAATGATTGACATTGCACAGACTTGTTGACAAATTGCACCAGGAAAGCACCTGTCATTGTTCTGGTCATCTAATGATTATTGTTTATATGTATGTGCTCAGCCCTACTTATGCCGTATAAGTAGGCTTAAATGCATTAAGTTTTATCTTTAGTCATTAATAAGAAGTTTCAAAATTCAAATACAATAACAAAATTCATTTAGGATAAGGTACGGTACTGGTATAGGGTGCCACAATGTACCTCCCACACCAAGATGGATGTGGGGGAGCACATCTTTGAACAATTTTCTGCGGGTGGTCAGTAGGTCTTATGCTTCCTTGTTGCTCCTAACCGAGTAATCGGGAGGTATATTTTTCGCCGGTCAACGATGGCTAAGACATTACTGGAAATTGATATGCAGTCGGTTGACTTGTCTCGTTCATCATTTTTAAGGCTATCTATATCACCATAAATATAAACGAACAACATTGATAATGTCAACTTTATTCTAATGTCAAAACACAAGTAAAACATTTGACTTTTTGAGTGCTCTACTAGATTAAAGCACCTTCTTACAAAATAAACACCATACATTCTGTATCCTTAACTGGTCAGGAAGATATAACTATCATAGCTGTTACAACTCGTTTGCACATTGAATGTGTCCATGGTTATTACTTGGTAATATTAATTAGGTCATCATCAGGTTATTAAAATACTATAAGTAAGTAAATTATTTATTTTCGTGACATGTGTTATGAAAACATTACAAACATGAAAACAACATGAAAAGTATTTACAGATGAACACCCGACCCAGTGGGTCTATATGTCACCATACTATATATTCATGTATTACTGTGCGGTTAAATAAAAATGTCACATCTCAAAATTAAGACCAATCACTCAAACCCATTACTTACTATCATAATACTTGTATCAATAGTATCTTATGTGGAAGCTTCGTATTGATAATGTCATCATGATACGACACCTGACTGTAGTCTTAAGATTGTACAATGTATACTAAAACTCTGACGCTTGTATATACATCTTAAGAGGTAGAATACTTAACGAAAGGATCCCTAGTTGTGTTGACTTATTATCTCTCTTATGTGACTCGATATCTTTGTTTCACCATATGAGCCCCACGTTGCCAATAGATGTCATTTCAGCCAGTCATAGATCAAGAAACTGACCTTCTTAACTTCACAACTGCATTCATAAATTTATCTTCTTGAAAACTCAGGAAATTGATAGAAATTAATGGGCTTATTATATACCAGTATATTTTTCATATCTAGAAATTCTCTGTGCATGGAATTATCTTTATTGAGACAATAAGTTGAATGTCTTTTAGTAATCTATGTAATATTCCTCTCTGATCTTTCATGAATCCTATTAGGGATAAATATAACTATTGCAACCAACTTATTGGTTACATAGATACACAACCATTGCATTCCTCTTATAGTTGGTGTTTTCCAAATAATCTGTACAAAATATTGCGAACAGTTCAGTACATGGCAAAATCAAATAATTATTAAACATGTTCTTGAAAAAAAACTTTCTTCATTAACCACTCTCAATACACTGAAAAACCTTTAAGAACAAACATAATGCATGTTTACTCTTGATGACTTGATGAATATAGTTGTGTGCATGCATCTTTGAAACATATGTAAACTCTTCACGAAAGATGTCCTTTCTAAATGAAAATATCTTAAATGAAATGCGCTCTTTAAAATAATCATACACCTTGAATTAAACATGATGTTTTACTTAAAAACTATCTACAAGAAATATGCTATTTCTCTTCTCTTTCCATAAAACATTCTCTCTATATAACAATACAAGAAAATATTGATGCAAAGCATCAAAGAGCGCAAAAATTAATAACATGAAAGAACTGCTTAAGCTTGTAATTCTCTATAAGTGAGACATTATTTAAAAAACCCCAAATATTGCTTATTAACCGCTAATTAAAGCAATTAAGAATTAGCTTTACGTGGCCACGCAGTAGCTATTACGTGCGCACGGAATAACGTTTACGTGGCCACGTAATAGCTTTACGTGGCCACGTATAGCTTTACGTGCGCACGTTATAATTGACCAATGAGAGTTGTCGAAATTGGCGGCCATTTTCGACAACTCTCATTGGTCAATTATTACGTGCGCACGTAAAGCTATTGCGTGGCCACGTAAAAAATTAAATATTTCTCCATGTCACCTCTATGCCACCGCAGTACGGCGTGTATTTCCTATTAAATAATTTTGATATCAATCATTTGTTTTCATTTAGATTCATTGGTATCAGAAAATGCTAGATTGTTCGTTGTAGGATGTCAAATTACAATAGTTTTACATATGTGCATTATTAGCTCTAAGGCTTGTTTTGTTTATCAAATATAGCTTTTTATCTTCCACAGTGACGGGAGTGGTGTAGTGGTATTACGTTCGAATCTTGCGACTTGGGCTGCTTCTTGTCTGTGGTAGACAGTAGTTCTTACACTTGGCAACAAAATGGAACTTTGTTCTTATTGAGAAAAGTTGTCGTATCCTTGATGTAGAGTTAGCTAGTACTGGTGAAAGATAAATGTCCATGAAAGCTGGTTAAATGAGATGATGCCGTATACGTGTACACGTAGTTTGTGCTGAACCTTGACCCCTATAAACAGTAATTATCTGAACTAATACAGCATCGATTTTGCTATTATTTTGCACATACTAGTCTCTTCTCAATTCTTCCTCATTGAATCACGATTTTTAACGAGTAAGAAAACTTTTCCAGGTGTAATGTAAAAAATTTGCATTTTTTAAATAAAAATCCGACAGGAGGAAATTAAAAATGTTCTTATTATAATTATTAAATTCCGCGAACTCTGTGGCTGTTTATTTCATAAAGCGGATGGCCGTCTTTTTAATTATACTTGAGAAAATGACTGTATTAAAATGTAAAGTACTGTTTAAACTGATGGGACAATTATTATATTAAGTGTCAGGGCTTCGTATTTGGCTATCATTTTGTATCTATCACTAATCTTACCTATTTAACAAAACCTTTTTGGCTTCAAAATGTGCATTGTATGTCTATGGAAAAGAAATTATGGAATTGTAGAATAAATCTGAAATTTTGATATTTGAGAAAGACAATGCTAGTTATGACCACATAGAAAGTTTTACCTTATTCCATCAGATAGTTATTGACATGTATCTGAATCGTATATCATGATACATGTGTATTAGGTGTCCAGGTTCAACGCAAACTTCATAAAGGTCTGTGAAGTTAGCTATCTATTGTCTATTCTCTATTCAAAAGTCTATTCGCACAATAGACAGCTATGTATTGAGAAATCTATTCATTCAGAAGTCTATTCGCATTTACTGTATACATAAATATAGGTAAGTTCAAATATCTGTACAAAAATCTGTTCACAAAATGCCGAAAAGACAGCTGTCTATTCGGAAGTCTATTCAGAAGTCTATTCGAAAAAAAGTCAGTAGTGCAATCAAACAGATTTAAAAGTCTTTTCATGGAATACGTAAAGAGACAAATGTCCATTCAAAAGTCTTTTCAGAAGTTTATTCGCAAAAACATAGTAGTGCAATCTGAATGAGCAAGGTTTCTATTCCAAGAATGCAAGCGACAAATGTCCATTCAAAAGTCTTTTCAGATCTCTATTCGCAAAATCATATATATGCTTTAAGAATGTGTCTGTAGTCTATTATAAAGTTTCCAATAGAGAGCTGTCCATTCAAAAGTCTATTCAGAAGTCTATTTGCAAAATCATATATATGCATTAAGAATGTGTCTAAAGTCTACCATAAGTTGCGAATAGACAGATGTCCATTCAAATGTCTATTCAGAAGTCTATTCGCAAAATCATGTATATGCATTCAGAATGAGTCAGAAGTCTTTTATAGAGTTTCGAATAGAGAGCTGTGCATTCAAAAGTCTATTCAGAAGTCTATTCGCAAAATCATATATATGCATTAAGAATGTGTCTAAAGTCTACCATATAGTTGCGAATAGACAAATGTCCATTCAAATGTCTTTTCAGAAGTCTATTCGCAAAATCATGTGAATGCATTCAGAATGAGTACGAAGTTTTTTAATGAGTTTCGAATAGAGAGATGTCCATTCAAAAGTCTATTCAGAAATCTATTCGCGAAATCTGGTAAATGCTTGCAGAATGAGTCAGAAGTCTTTTATAGAGTTTCGAATAGAGAGCTGTCCATTCAAATGTCTATTCAGAAGTCTATTCCAAAAGACTCAGTAATGTAATCAATCAAACAGATTGAAAGTCTTTTCGCGGAATATGAAAAGAGTCAAATGTCCATTCAAAAGTCTATTCAGAAGTCTATTCGCAAATTATATATATGCATTAAAAATGTGTCTTAAGTGTACTATAAAGTTGCGAATAGACAGATGTCCATTCAAATGTCTTTTCAGAAGTCTATTCGCAAAAATCATGTATATGCATTCAGAATGAGTCAGAAGTCTTTAATAGAGTTTCGAATAGAGAGATGTCCATTCAAAAGTCTATTCAGAAGTCTATTCGCGAAATCTGGTTAATGCGTTCAGAATGAGTCAGAAGTCTATCATACAGTAGCGAATGCACAGCTGTCCATTCAAAAGTCTATTCAGAAGTCTATTCGCAAAATCATACATATGCATTACAAATGTGTCAAAAGTCTATTCAAAGAGTAGCAAATGGATAATTGTCCATTCAAATGTCTATTCAGAAGTCTATTTTCGAAATCATGTTTATGCATTTAGAATGAGTCAGAAGTCTTTTATAGAGTTTCGAATAGATAGCTGTCCATTCAAAAGTCTATTCAGAAGTCTATTCGCAAAATCATATATATGCATTAAATATGTGTCTAAAGTCTACTATAAAGTTGCGTATAGACAAATGTCCATGCAAATGTCTTTTCAGAAGTCTATTCGCAAAATCATGTAAATGCATTCAGAATGAGTAGGAAGTCTTTTAATGAGTTTCGAATAGAGAGATGTCCATTTAAAAGTCTATTCAGAAGTCTATTCGCGAAATCTGGTTAATGCGTTCAGAATGAGTCAGAAGTCTATCATACAGTAGCGAATGCACAGCTGTCCATTCAAATGTCTATTCAGAAGTCTATTCGCAAAATCATACATATGCATTTAAAATGTGTCAAAAGTCTATTCAAAGAGTAGCAAATAGATAGCCGTCCATTCAAATGTCTATTCAGAAGTCTATTTGCGAAATCATGTATATGCATTCAGAATGAGTCAGAAGTCTTTTAAAGAGTTTCGAATAGATAGCTGTCCATTCAAAAGTCTATTCAGAAGTCTATTCGCAAAATCATATATATGCATTAAGAATGTGTCTTAAGTCTACTATAAAGTTGCGAATAGACAGATGTCCATTCAAATGTCTTTTCAGAAGTCTATTTTCGAAATCATGTTTATGCATTTAGAATGAGTCAGAAGTCTTTTATAGAGTTTCGAATAGATAGCTGTCCATTCAAAAGTCTATTCAGAAGTCTATTCGCAAAATCATATATATGCATTAAATATGTGTCTAAAGTCAACTATAAAGTTGCGTATAGACAAATGTCCATGCAAATGTCTTTTCAGAAGTCTATTCGCAAAATCATGTAAATGCATTCAGAATGAGTAGGAAGTCTTTTAATGAGATTCGAACAGATAGCTGTCCATTCAAAAGTCTATTCAGAAGTCTATTCGCAAATTATATATATGCATTTAAAATGTGTCTAAAGTGTACTATAAAGTTGCGAATAGACAGATGTCCATTCAAATGTCTGTTCAGAAGTCTATTCGCAAAATCATGTATATGCATTCAGAATGAGTCAGAAGTCTTAAATAGAGTTTCGAATAGAGAGACGTCCATTCAAAAGTCTATTCAGAAGTCTATTCGCGAAATCATGTATATGCATTCAGAATGAGTCAGAAGTCTTTTATAGAGTTTCGAATAGATAGCTGTCCATTCAAAAGTCTATTCAGAAGTCTATTCGCAAATTATATATATGCATTTAAAATGTGTCTAAAGTGTACTATAAAGTTGCGAATAGACAGATGTCCATTCAAATGTCTTTTCAGAAGTCTATTCGCAAAATCATGTATATGCATTCAGAATGAGTCAGAAGTCTTTAATAGAGTTTCGAATAGAAAGATGTCTATTCAAAAGTCTATTCAGAAGTCTATTCGGGAAATCTGGTTAATGCGTTCAGAATGAGTCAGAAGTCTATCATACAGTAGCGAATGCACAGCTGTCCATTTAAATGTCTATTCAGAAGTCTATTCGCAAAATCATATATAAACATTAAGAATGTCTGAAGTCTATTATAAAGTAGCGAATAGACAGATGTCCATTCAAATGTCTATTCAGAAGTCTATTCGCAAAATTACGTATATACATTCAGAATGAGTTAGAAGTCTTTATAAAGTAGCGAAAGGCAGCTGTCCATTCAAAAGTCTATTCAGAAGTCAATTCGCCAAATCGTATATATGCAGTTAAAATGTGGCAGAAGTCTATTTAAAGAGTAGCAAATAGACAATAATTTTTGCAAATGTCTTTTCAGAATTCTATTCGCAAAATCATACATATGCATTTAAAATGTGTCAAAAGTCTATTCAAAGAGTAGCAAATAGATAGCTGTCCATTCAAATGTCTATTCAGAAGTCTATTTGCGAAATCATGTATATGCATTCAGAATGAGTCAGAAGTCTTTTATAGAGTTTCGAATAGATAGCTGTCCATTCAAAAGTATATTCAGAAGTCTATTCGCAAAATCATATATATGCATTAAGAATATGTCTAAAGTCTACCATAAAGTTGCGAATAGACAGATGTCCATTCAAATGTCTTTTCAGAAGTCTATTTGCAAAATCATGTATATGCATTCAGAATGAATCAGAAGTCTTTCATAGAGTTTCGAATAGAGAGATGTTCATTCAAAAGTCTATTCAGATGTCCATTCGCGAAATCTGGTAAATGCGTTCAGAATGAGTCAGAAGTCTTTTATAGAGTTTGGAATAGACAGATGTCCATTCAAATGTCTATTCAGAAGTCTATTCGCCAAAAAAATCAGTAATGCAATCAAACAGATTGAAAGTCTTTTCGCGGAATATGAAAAGAGGCAAATGTCCATTCAAAAGTCTATTCAGAAGTATATTCGCAAATTATATATGCATTCAAATGTGTCCTAAGTCTATTATAAAGTTAGAATAGACAGCTGCCCATTGAAATGTCTTTTCAGAAGTCTATTTGGAAACTTATGTTAATCGATTCAGAATGTGTCAGGTGTAATTGTGATAGACCTGCCAAGTTTATTGAAGTTTGCGTGCTTTGCCTGAATTAAGTAAGTTTCTTAACTCTCGTAAACATAAATGAATCTCCCGAATATTTCGGCAATTGTAGGTGAAGGTCGAATTCGCCTTTTCATATCGTCGTAATTTTGCCGTTTTTGTAAACCAAATCGAGCCGGTAAATCTGGTTCAAACATGGTCACTGTACCGTAGATTACACAAGTGCAAATTCAAATACGGTAACCAGTGCTGGTTTTATTCGAGGAAGCGCCATTGTTTGAGACATGCTAATATTTCGAAGTTTGTAGGGAGAAACCTTTGAATTTCATATTAAATCGTAAACAAAGTGTTATTATCCACAAGAAAAATAAGCGCCAAAAGTAACTACTTTACATTTACATTTAAGTGATTGAGCCTGTAAAAATGATTATTTTTGTTTTATAAGAAACACAATTTTACGCCATTTTGTTAAGTTCTTTTGTCGGTGCAACAGCGTGACGTCAATCGTGGTGTTTTCTCACAGGTCCGTGCTTGTTGTATATATATATATATATATATATATATATATATATATATATATATAATGTCATTCGGAACTACCTCGGCGATTTTCCACGCAAATACAAATTCGTAGATGATCGCCGAGGTCGTTCCGAATGATATAATGTATTCATCTTGTAACCGAAATGAAAAGGGTAGACAAAAACCAATTAGAAGTATTAATCTCATGCCAACAGTTGTTTTTAAAAGTCCGTAAGACCTGATTACAAAAAAGAAGTAATTCAGCTGCCGAGAGAAGACTTACTACCAGAAGAAAAATAGAAATCTTGCTTTGAATAGAAAAAAGTAGACCTTCTTCAAAGAGCATGTCTATTCACAAACCCAGCAAATAATTCTGACATATTAAAAATGCATATGAATGATTTTGTTAAAGGACTTCTATCAAATAATTTGAATATGTTTATTTATCACTTTTCAAAAAGAAACTTCTGCTACATTCTGAATGCGAACTACTGTTTGCAAATAGGACAGCAGTCTATTCCAAACCCTACCTTTGACTTGTGACACATTCTTTATGCATATAAAAGATTTTGCAAATCGACTTCGGAATAGACATTTGAATGGACAGCTCTCTATTCGCAACTTTTTAATATACTTCAGACACATTCTGGAATATTCTAACTGCATATATATAATTTTGCGAATAGACTTCCGAAAAGACATTTGTATGGACAGCTCCATATTCGCAACTTTATAATAGACTTCAGACTCATTCTGAATGCAAATACATGATGTTACGAAAAGACTTTTGAATAGACATTTGAATGGGCAGCTTTCTATTCGAAACTTTATAATAGACTTCAGTCACATTCTGAATGCATATATATGATTTTGCGAATAGACTTCTGAATAGACATTTGAATGGACATCTGTCTATTTGCAACTTTATAATAGACTTCTGACTCATTTTGAATGCATATATATGATTTTGCGAATAGACTTCTGAATAGACTTTTGAATGGACAGCTCTCTATTCGAAACTCTATAATAGGCTTTAGACTCATTTTGAAGGTATATACATGATTTTGCGAATAGACTTCTGAATAGACATTTGAATAGACATCTGTCTATTCGCAACTTTATCATAGACTTCAGTCACATTCTTAATGCATATATATGAATTTGCGAATAGACTTCTGAATAGACATTTGAATGGACATCTGTCTATTCCCAACTTTATTATAGACTTCAGTCTCATTCTTAAGGCATATATATAATTTTGCGAATAGACTACTGAATAGACTTTTGAATGGACAGCTCTTTATTCGCAACTTTTTAATATACTTCAGACACATTCTGAAGGTATATACATGATTTTGCGAATAGACTTCTGAATAGACTTTTGAATGGACAGCTCTCTATTCGAAACTCTATAAAAGACTTCTGACTAATTCTGAATGCATATACATGATTTTGCGAATAGACTTCTGAATAGACTTCTGAGTAGACATTTGAATGGACATTTGTCTATTCACAACTTTATAATACACTTCAGACACATTTTTAATAATTTTGCGAATAGACTTCTAAATAGACTTTTGAATGGACAGCTCTCTATTCGAAACTCTATAAACGATATCAGACTCATTCTGCAGGCATATACATGATTTTGCGAATAGACCTCTGAATAGACATTTGAATGGACATCTGTCGATTTGCAACTTTATGATAGACTTCTGACTCATTTTGAATGCATATATATGATTTTGCGAATAGACTTCTGAATAGACTTTTGAATGGACAGCTCTCTATTCGAAACTCTATAATAGGCTTTAGACTCATTCTGAAGGTATATACATGATTTTGCGAATAGTCTACTGAATAGACATTTGAAAAGACATCTGTCTATTCACAACTTTATCATAGACTTCAGTCACATTCTTAATGCATATATATGATTTTGCGAATAGACTTCTGAATAGACATTTGAATGGACAGCTCTCTATTCACAACTTTATAATAGACGTCAGTCACATGCTTAATGCATATATATAATTTTGCGAATAGACTTCTGAATAGACTTTTGAATGGACAGCTCTCTATTCGTAACTCTTTATAAAAGACTTCTGACTCATTCTGAACGCATTTACCAGGTTTTGCGAATAGACTTCTGAATAGACTTTTGAATGGGCAGCTTTCTATTCGAAACTCTATAAAAGACTTCTGACTCAATCTGAATGCATATACATAATTTAGCGAATTGACTTCTGAATGGACATTTGAATGGACATCTTTTTATTTGCAACTTCATGATAGACTTCAGACACATTCTCAATGCAAATATATTATTTTTCGAATAGACTTCTGAATAGACATTTGAATGGACAGCTCTCTATTCGAAACTCTATAAAAGACTTCTGACTAATTCTGATTGCATATACATGATTTTGCGAATAGACTTCTGAATAGACTTCTGAATAGACATTTGAATGGACATTTGTCTATTCGCAACTTTATAATACACTTCAGACACATTCTTAATAATTTTGCGAATAGACTTCTAAATAGACTTTTGAATGGACAGCTCTCTATTCAAAACTCTTTAAACGATATCAGACTCATTCTGCAGGCATATACATGATTTTGCGAATAGACCTCTGAATAGACATTTGAATGGACATCTGTCTATTTGCAACTTTACAATAGCCTACAGACACATTCTTAATGCATATATATGATTTTGCGAATAAACTTCTGAATAGACTTTTGAATGGACAGCTCTCTATTCGAAACTCTATAATAGACGTCAGACACATTCTAAATGCGTATTTGCATATGATGTTGCGAATAGACTTCTGAATAGACATTTGAATGGACAGCTGTGTATTTGCTACTGTTTGTTAGTTTGACTCATTCTGAACGCATTCACCAAATTTTGCGAATAGATTTCTGAATAGACTTTTGAATGGACAGCTCTCTATTCGAACTCTATGATAGATTTCTGACCCATTCTGGACGCATTCACCAGATTTTGCGAATAGACTTCTGAGTAGACATTTAAATGGACATCTGTCTATTTGCAACTTTAAAATAGACTACAGACAAATTCTTTATGCATATATATGATTTTGCGAATAGACTTCTGAATAGACTTTTGAATGGACAGCTGTCTATTTGAAAATCTATAATAGAATTCTGACTCATTCCGAATGCATTCACCAGATATTGCAAATAGTCTTTTGAATAGACATTTGAATGGATATCTATCAATTCCCAACTTAATAATAGATTTCAGACACAGTCTTAAGGCACATATATGATTTTGCGAATAGATATCCGAAAAGACATTTGAATGGACATTTGTCCCTGGATTTTTGGGAATAGACATCTTGATCATTAAGATTTCATTACTATGTTTTTGCGAATAAACTTCTGAATAGACTTTTGAAAAGACATTTGTCTCTTTGCGTATTCCACGAAAAGACTTTTAAATCTGTTTGATTGCATTACTGGTTTTTTTCGAATAGACTTCGGAATAGACTTTTGAATGGACATTTGTCTATTTATGTATTCTATGAAAAGACTTTTAAATATGTTTTATTGCACTAGTGATTTTTTTCGAATAGATTTCTGAATAGATTTCCGAATAGACAGCTGTCTTTTCGGTATTTTGTGTACAGATTTTTGTACAGATATTTGAACTTTCCTATATCAATGTATACAGTAAATGCGAATAGATTTCTGCATGAATAGATTTCTCAATACATAGCTGTCCATTGAGCGAATAGACTTTTGAATAGAGAATAGACAATAGATCGCTAACTTCACAGACCTACTTCATAATTATCTAGCCAATCAAAATGAGTACAAAATGCTGTCATTACAATTGAGAGGATTTTTGCCTTTTGAATCTCTTACAATGCACAACTATAAAACATACGGACTTGTTCTGTTAATACTTTTCTATGTCAGTGTATAAAACAACAGTTAATTCTGTCGATTATTTCCACAGGAACATTAAAGCTCTGAAATGTCAATGGTGTTTGTTGTATGAAAGTTTAGTCTGGATCAACTGTGAACATATGCTAGGAAAATTTATATCTAAAGGTAAGTAATAGTTTCTTTAATTTGACTAGGGATTTAGAATCAACATGCCCCTTTCCCTTGTGATTATCCTAAAGACGATTATTATGTAGCTGCACCGTGCTAGGTTTGTGCCTCGTTCTGGTATACAGAAATAAATGTTTTTCACGGCACATTGAGTAGATAATCTTTACCCACTATATAAAAAATGTTGAGACTTTTTTTCAAGAATTCATCATTAGATCATAAGTAACAACACAAACAGCAACACGTTATTATCATTATGACTGTTGTATTCATTATCTGTCACAACGTAAACAATATTGTACCCAACAAAAGTTGGGAGACGTTCCACTAGATGTAAGCCTACTACAGGTCGTGCCCGAGGGGATCGGGTTTGAATCCCACCCAGGGAGGTTATACCCTTCCATGAAAATTTGACAATAATGTCGATTTTCCTCCATTGATTAGATAATATGGAGAAGTTTCCGGCCTTGTGGAAGGGTAGGTGAGTACTGGTTATAGACAATGGTCCAGGAAAGCTAGGTTAAGTGCGCTGGACGCCGTAAAATGACCTAAAATTGTGTTGACACGGCGTTAACTCCAATAAATAAATAAACTACAGGTCGTATTCTATTGCATGCATTTGTACTTTTAACAATGAACTTGCCAACTGAATAGGTGAATAAGCTGATGCATGAACAGCATTTTACGGATTAAAACATACAAGTTTGATATTAAACATTTATTTCAACTTTATATAGTGGTATGTTCATAAAATAAGTGTCAAATAACTAAACTATAAAACTAAAAAGATATTTCACCTCTAAAAATCGGTGTGTAATGAAAGTGACTGCATTTATATACGCAATGTTTACGTGGGCGACCTGTACATAAGTTATATAAAAAATTTGATAACTTGATAATTAATTTGATAAATTTGATAAAAGATAGTTTATTTTGAAAGGTTTTTTTAGTTTTGCTTTTTTGTAATGGTACTATTTGTATTTGAGCCTACCTAAGTAGCTTAAAATTTATGTTATAAAATAGAATTACATTGAATTTGATTATGAAGACTTTTGGATATCATATGCTGGCCCTTATAATTGTCATGCTTTCAAGAAATTTGTTTCATTTAGACATCGACCATATTCAAAATATCAAAAAATAATGGCTTCACCGTAAACAATCTAAAAATTTAAAACTTTAGTAAATTTCCCTTGTCTCCAAACTTTAGATGGGAATTGTATAGCATTATCATTATGACTCTTGTATTCATTTGTCAGGATAGTTAACTTTTTGACTAAATTCTAAGTTTTAATTTTTACGTTCAAAGGGGGGGGGGGGTAATAGCTCACTTTCATTTGGAATAACGTAACAATAACAATTATTGCATAAATTTTATCAACATAGAGGCTTGTAAAAGTTAACAATTTACTGTTTGTGTACTTTAGATTACAGGCTAATGTTCAGAGCGAGAGTATGTCACAATTCAATGCAATGCACTATTAAGGTAAAGAGTTGTACTCATGTCCATACACCAAAAATGTGGAACATTTTCCGCGATTTTGAAGTAAAAAAGGAATCTGCGAAGCACAGATTTTATTGATGTTCTTAACATAAAAGTTAATTCCACTTATTTAAAAAAGCACTTAATTCCGTGCGGAGAAATTGAGTCCATATACGAGTATAACACAACCTGATCTCCAATCATTTACGCTCTCTTTAATCGCAAAATTCAAGAAAGATGTGTTCCACAATCTGGCAGAAGGACATAAGCGCAACGTTTTATCTCTGTAGTATTTAATATTGTATGATACGGCTTGAAGAGAGTAACTTATGTTACAGTCACCAGGGCAGCATATTTTCAAAAATCTTACGATAATTTAACATAACAATATAGAAGGATTTACGACTAAAATAGGTCGTAAGATGCTTGATACATGTAAAACGGCCTGTTCTTTTGATAGGATAGTTGGTCAAAATGCCACACCAATGTTAATGAGTCTTGGTCTTTTTTGTTTCAGGATGTTGTGAACAGCAGTACTCGTCAAGTACAACAAACAGACAGTTGACACCAATCAGTATATGATAGAGGAATCGACACAATGAGTTTTATGTATTATGAAATAATTTGGCCTGGGTTTTTTTCTGACAAGTCGTCTCGGACTTTTTTGTCCTTGAGATGTTTGTCGTCCTAGTAAATTCAAAAATGTGTTTGTTGGTTATCATTGAAATGTTGTATATTGTCGAACAGTATTAAACTTGCACTCGATTTCCGTTTGAAGTTCCTTTATACCCGTCGCTTATATGAAAAGACCAAGATGTTGGTTTTAAATATTTACACGATTTACAATGTGATTGTTGTTTTAAGTCTAAAATTTTTAATCTACGTAAACTTCAAATGTGCATTGAGTGCAAATTCAATATTTTTTTAGTATACCAACTTTTCACGATTATTTATTTCCCTTCGTTGTTGTTATGTGTATTGTCCTTTTTTTTCTCAACTGTCAAAGCTTGAATAATTTCACGGTGACTGAATGCATTGTTTTTGTTCTGGTGGCCTATATTTTATTAAAAATATCTGGACTAAAACTTATCATACGGCATAAGAAGCTTTACTCAATCATAATACACACTTTCGGAAACTCGTGGGTGTATTACGACAATAATTTTAACAAACGCATTCACCGTGAAATTATTCATGTTTTGACAGTTGAGAAAAAACGAACAATATAATAAAGATGGTGGTTTTAGTAAGGTATTGATGCTGTAAATAATGGTGGTTTTAAATCGTTGTTGTTTTTAATGATGATAGTATTGGTGGTTTTTGTTCGTTGTAAGGTGTCGATGCTGTTTTAAATGAAGATGATGGTTTTAGTTTGCTGTTGATGCTGTTTTATAATGTTGGTGATTTTAATTCGTTGTTGTTTTTATAATGGTGCATTTGGTAACGCGCCATGCTGGTGAATTAACCATGTTGTTGTTCTTAATGACGATGCTGGTTCTATTCGTTGTTGTTGCTGTTTATATCGTTTAGAAATTGGTGATGGGTACTGTTCAAAATTATGTTAGTGGTTAGATTAGTACTTGTACAGATTATCATGATGGTATTATTGTTGCTTCTGTTCATAATAATGATTGTGGTTTTGTTACTTTAATGCTTTTGTTTTTAATAATGATTGTGGTTTTGATTTGTTGTTGCTGCTGTTAATAACAACGAGGATGATTGTTGGTTAAGGTATGTTTATTGTAATAATGATTGTTTTGATTTATGGTAGAGTTGAATATGTTGATGCTGTTGTTTATAATGTTAGTGCTAGTTTTGTTGCTGCTGTTGTATTTAAGGTTAATAGTTATAAATTCTTTGTTGCTGCTGTTGTATTTGTTAGTAGTGGTTTTGATTTATTGCGTAGCTCTTATTAATGTTAGTGGTAGTTTTGATTAAATAATTCGTTGCTGCTGTATATAAAGTTAGTGGTAGTTTTGTTCTTTGTTGCTGTTGTATTTAATGTTAGTGGTAGTTTTTATTCGTTGTTGCCGCTGTTGTATTTAATGTTAGTGGTAGTTTTTATTCGTTGTTGCCGCTGTTGTATTTAATGTTAGTGGTAGTTTTAATTCGTTGTTGCCGCTGTTTTATTTAATGTTAGTAGTAGTTTTAATTCGTTGTTGCTTCTGTTGTATTTAATGTTAGTAGTAGTTTTAATTCGTTGTTGCTGCTGTTGTATTTAATGTTAGTGGTAGTTTTTATTCGTTGTTGCCGCAGTTGTATTTAATGTTAATGGTAGTTTTAATTCGTTGTTGCTTCTGTTGTATTTAATGTTAGTGGTAGTTTTTATTCGTTGTTGCCGCAGTTGTATTTAATGTTAGTAGTAGTTTTTATTCGTTGTTGCCGCAGTTGTATTTAATGTTAGTGGTAGTTTTTATTCGTTGTTGCCGCAGTTGTATTTAATGTTAGTGGTAGTTTTAATTCGTTGTTGCTTCTGTTGTATTTAATGTTAGTAGTAGTTTTTATTCGTTGTTGCCGCAGTTGTATTTAATGTTAGTGGTAGTTTTTATTCGTTGTTGCCGCAGTTGTATTTAATGTTAGTGGTAGTTTTAATTCGTTGTTGTTGCTGTTGTATTTAATGTTAGTGGTAGTTTTTATTCGTTGTTGCCGCTGTTGTATTTAATGTTAGTGGTAGTTTTTATTCGTTGTTGCCGCTGTTGTATTTAATGTTAGCGGTAGTTTTAATTCGTTGTTGATGCTGTTGTATTTAATGTTAGCGGTAGTTTTAATTCGTTGTTGATGCTGTTTATAATGTTGGTAATAATTTTGCAGTTTGATAATGATTATGACGATTTTGATTAGGAGTTGCTCATTCTAACGATGACGGTGGCTTTGATTCGTTGTTGCCGCGGTTTATAAACAATGGCTTGATAAGCAGTTGTCGATAGAGTTTAAAGAAATATAAATACATGAATTAAAAGCAAATATGTGTATAAATATTGAAAATAAAAATGCCTGCTGTACATTGCAAATGTACACCTGTAAAAAGCTAAGCACAACCGACATTAACCTCAATTTATACCGGAATCGGTCGCGGTTTATTCTTACCCAAGATGGCGGCGGCATCACTGCAAACATGTGAGTTTGGTGTTTGAAAGCGAAAGTTGTTAAAATTATACTTTTGAACGATTGTTTACGATAACAATTTAACTATTTTCTATAAATAAAGTAAGAACCGAGTATATTTCCTACGGATTTTGCCTTTTGATTCAGTTCCGACATCCAATTTCACTCGTTTGGCAAATTCTGTGGAAGAGTCGGACTTTGATTCTGGCACAGTTCTGACAACCCAATCGAGCACGCCCAAAATAAAAATCTTTTAAACCAGCCGTGATTACTTCTTTCGGCAAATAGCGGGGACTAGGATCGCAGTTAATGTTCATTCAACATTCTCATCGTTGCTGAATTCCCGCATTCAGCTGTAAACCAGTAACTAGACGCATACTTCTGTCAGTGACTTTTATCTACTCTACATGATTTAGAACCAGTAGAAAGACGGAGAGTGGCTGTAGAAATTATCATGATCCACGAAAGTCATTCTTGTACCCCGACGTGATCAATAATCTCGATCTTAGTTACTCCCGCCGTTTACACGCGCTTGGTTGATTTGAATGCAAATTTTATATATACAATATAAATATATTGTATTGTGTAATTAATTTTGTTGCATGACATGTAATGTGTGTATACTATGTTTACTTTCTTTAAATAAAGAACATTACCAAACTCTCCGCAGCGGTTATCTCCCTTTATCAAATCAATAGCTCAACGCGTGACGTAACCGCTGTGAGAAGTTTGGAACATATACAAAAAAGAATCTCGATCTTCGAGAATCTTGATAGCCTCTGGGTACTAGAATGCACAAAAGTAAGTAGGAATCGAAATCATGACGCCTCGATCAGTAGACTTGTGTGCTACCGACTGAGTAAGTCGGGTGGCTCGATTATGCTTGTGATAAGAGTGAGATATAAATTTCAACTCAGTCAGCATACTTTTAAGCTATAGATCAAACTCCTCACAGTGCTTACGTCACGCTTTCCTTTTTAACCACTGCCGACACGTAAATCACGTGACGCTAGAAATATCATGTGACACCAATTTGTTTCGTGTGAAAAATAATTTCGTTATTTATATACATGTAAATTATTCATCTTAACTATTATTTTTTATCTTTAGGTATTTGAACATCGTAAGTAACTACAAGAAGACTCAATTTATTGAACATATTGAAATGATGTTGTTTTTTTATGAAAAGGCCACAACAAGTTGATCATATGTTCTACGGATTTTTCTGAAAAAATGGGGCGAGCGAGCGAAGACAAAAAAATAAAAAAAGTCTTTATTCACTTGCTTTATATAGCGGTTTGACCAAATTTTTATGAGCGATCGAGGAAATAAAAACAATTTTTTTTTGTAAAAAAACTGTCAAAATTAAGGTGCGAGTGAATCCATAGAACATATGATCAATTTATTGTGGCCCAAGATATGTATTCGGCTCTATGATGGACGAATTTACTTGTGGTGGTAGTGGTTATTTATTTAATAATGAAAGGAAATAACCGCTGCAGGGAGTTGGGCTTTACATGTGTTTTAATTTCATATTCTGTCACACAAAACAAAATAACTATAGAATACACGACATGTATATATATTTCGTACAAAAACAAAAACCTGTTTATGTAAACAGTACTGTAAACTAATCCACGACAGAGGATGATCGGGATGACAACAAAATGCAATTTTTATATATTTTTACAAGTGTCCTGTTGGTATAATGCTATTAGGTAGTTTGTGTTAAACCTGGACCCCTAAATACGTATGGAACATATTTCCAGGGTCTATGGGTCAGACATTCCGAAAAGTGTGTTAACATTACTGGACATTCGGTGCAGTGATCTCAGAAGAATCACTGGACTGAATCAGGTTACACTGGACCGGAAGAAATCATCATTTGAAATGTCAATACGTAATGACTTATAATTATCGTTTTCTGGTTGCTATAATCAGTCAACTGAAGACAAACGTTAAAATTAGTTCAATACATACCAATAAATAAGATAAAAGGGCCGATAGTTGTCCTCATTTTAATTTAAAAAATGAAATTTAACTAGACATACGGACTAGTTACGATAGACTTTTTCCTGGACCGAATGGAATTTCCCTGGTCAGGTCTGCCGGACCGGCACTTTTCGGAATGTCTGCATAATATGGGCACGTGATGATCTACACATGTACAGCAACAACTAATTATGTAAACAGACACACGTTTTTTTTCGATATCTATGTTAGACATATAATAGAATGACATGAAATAGCAACTACATTTCTTTCTCAGAATATTCCCAATTAGGCCTTTGAATACATCGTCGATTATCCCACGGTACATATTACTCCGCTATGCTGCGTTATGTACCGTGGGCCATTTTGTTAATCTCGTAATCATAAATAATTAATGAGGCTGTTTCATTGGTTTCGCAAGAAAACCACTGCGGAAAATAAGCCAATGAAATTACGTTTTATATCTAAGGTTTGGTTTACCATTCAAAATGGCGGCCTCCATGATTGATTTTCTAAAGTGGGTGAAGAAAATCCCTGTCATTGTTATTGAAGAGCATTTAATTTCAACATGCGATTTCATTGGAAGAAGTTTGGTCTCCCTTGCCTCATGCATATTCATGAAAACGAGATTTCGCCAGTCAAATTGTCCATGGTACGTATGGAGTGAGTGTAACAGAAGAAAGTGCTGTGGGTGCCGACGATGTTTGAGTATTGAATGAGTGTAAGCGTTTAATCCTTCGCGCAAAAATTAAATCGAGTGGTTATTTACGTCATTGGCATCCAGAAAAACAATTACAACAATTCTCGGGCACACAACGACATTTTCGGACATAGATAAGTAAAAGTTATTCTATGCACTATTTTAATATGTCCAAATTTTCTGTAAGAGTTTAAGGAAAAAAAGAGTTTGTTTGGACTTTGACGGTCACGTGACTACATATATTGTTTTCACTTTTCCGAGGGTGCTTGATTATTTACAGATGTCTGGTCCCCGGTTTCAGATTTTTCCAAGTTTTCATCGTCAGTTTCCAACAGTTGGGATGTGGTGAGCGTCGTTGTCTCTGCAGGATGATTGGAATCTGGCGCTGGTGTCAGCACCCGCTGTTGGACGCTCACGTCTGCTGGTGCTGTTCTTATCACTCGTGGGCGGCCAGAATACACTTTGGGACGATTTCTTGATTCCGCGGGAAATCTGGATTCATCAAACTTATACAACCTTTCGACAATTTGTTGAACTTCTTCAGCGTTGCATTTCTTTATTTTTGACATGCTCTGACGTGGTACTTGCGTCACACAAGCCACGCCTTTCGATTCAGCAGGATGAGTTTGAGGATTATAGTCCGTTAATCGATTAACTATGCCTTGAATTTCTCTTTCTGTGTATTTCTTTTTGTAAACAATTGGTTTGTTGAGTTTTACGAGGTACCCACGTGTGTCTGCTGATTTTTGTGGATCGATTGCATAACGCGGAGAATCACCAATGTCTGAAAACGTACTTCCGGGAATCGTGCTCATTCCATTTCTCACTTCCGGTAAAACCGGAAGTCCACTTTCGCGCGTTATACTTTCTCTTGGTGGACCGTAAAGTGAAGCTTCAGTAAGAAGTGTTGAGGCTTCAGATCGCATGTTTGAATATGCATCGGAATTATCATTGTAGAATCCGTCTGGACATGTGCGATGTCTGACTGGCTGTCGATGTAGTCTCGAAGAAGTCTCGTGTGGCGTGGATCCCTTGAGATTTAACCGACTTCCGGAAAACAATCGTAAAGCAACTCTTTGTCGATGTAAAATTTTTCTTGCCATTTCTATGTTTTGTTGATTGACTGAATTGATCGCTTCTCTAGGTTGTAAACGTTTTGCTAGGTTTCTGTGTAGATTCACTTGCATGCCTGTTTCCGGAATAACTGGAAATACAGACTTGTAATGCAGCGAACTGCGCATGCTCGACCATCCAATTGGTTCCACCATTTTGGAAATTCTTAATGCCTCTTCTCTAGATTTTTAGTGATCGACTGCCTCGAGGAGGCTGTTTTTAACAGATCATGACCTGAAAGCATAAATTATAAATACATGTTATTTAATTGCATATGGTGTTGAAAAAGGATTCAAACACATGTTTTTCAGGAAAAGTTGCTGTCGACAATGTATAGTCATAGAAAAATAAGACTATATTTATAATTTGGGAACCAATCTTTTTGATTTCTAACGAGGAACGCGAACTTTGAATCAACATTTTAATGAAGTCATAGGTTTTGCTAACTACAGTTCGATCGCGTATTACGGAATTAATAAACGAGAATTTATTCATATACATGTATTGTTCGTTTTTTTCTCAACTGTCAAAGCATGAATAATTTCACGGTGAATGAATACACACTCTCTCAATATAACGAGTGTTAGACAAAGAGCACGAAGTCACCGTGAAATTATTCATGCTTTGACAGTTGAGAAAAAACGAACAATACATGTAAATAGTTCTATAAATTAACTAATTTATTAATAATTTTAATTAAAAGAATCATTTTTTTTTTCTTAATTTGTGATAAATATGACTGGATGTATTATGATCATACTTGTAAAAATATATATGCGTCTTGAAAACAGAATAACCGCCTAGCTGTAGCTTAGTCTGTAGCGCACAAGTCTACTGACAGTTGGGTTGTTGGTTCGACTTCCAGACTGGGCTTACTTTCGTGGAGTTTGATCATGAACTAATTTCCTTTTTTGTTAGCATCGTTTATTTACAGTCATAAATATTATAATTATCTAACATTATAGACAAAAGAGGAATTTCACAAAGTCTTATACAATATTAAGTTCACATTAATATTACCCAGTCTGAATGAATATATTTAACATAGATTGATCACATGTATGAACTAATTTCTACGGTCATTCTCCTTTCTACCACTGATTCTAAATCATGTAGAACAGTTGTCAGTCACTGACAGAAGTATTCACATGGTACGCATAGTAACTATTTCATATTATGAAGTTACTAAGCCTTTCCCTGAACCTCGAGTAAGTTGACTAACCACCATGACATGGTATAACCTATACAATGTGTTGTATGTGATTTTTCAACCATTAGATCATTGAAGATTTGGCATCACAATGTTGTTCAAGACAGTATTGTGGGAAAATATTAAAAAGTCCAATGATAAAAAACACATTTTTTTAAATGGGAGAATTCTTTCATGAGTAATATTTCTTATGAGGGAAGGATTTTTTATTTGAGAATGCCAATTCCAATGACAATTTTGAATTTACATGTACATGTACAGTCCATTCGCGTTTGCTCGAAATCGGACAGGACATCAAAAAATGCTTGAGCGAACGCGATCTCGAGTTAACGTATAACAGATCCGCCATCTTGTTTTTTTTGTAATTTTTCCACATCGTGATATTCACTTTAAAGGCGTCGTCTCATTCGGAACAACCTCGGCGATCTTCTACGCATATAAACCTCGAATAACATAAGGTGAAAAAGTAGATCTAGGAATTTTGGTTTCTGCGGTAATAAAGTCTGAACTACACAGAGATACGACTCGTGAGATATTGTACGAATGAAACGATGTGATAAAGCATTAAACAATGTTATTATAAAATGTTGACATAAAAGTGACTATCGCCGGACCTTATAACTTGGTTGTAATCCTTCTACGTCTGATTTCCGAGGTACATCTTCGTAGATGATCACCGATGTTGTTCTGAATGGCGTCGTCTCACGCTGTCACAATATTAGATGTTGATGTAGATTTAAGTTTGAATAAAAGACATGTAAAATTTCAATAGTGTTATTTTTCTTCATTTTAAATGTGTTCTTGTTAAGTGCATTTAACATAACATAAAATTGTTCATTTTGTTAAACTTGATGATGTCAATGTCCTCAATTTTAACCTTTCTTTGTTTTATGTAGAATACATAATTTATACATGCACTTTGGAACTCATTTTGTTTTTGCTATCATCCTTGTTGTGAATAAAACTTTACTTATATGTACGCGATTTTTTGTGAAGAATGTGTAATTTTATCTGGAATTAAAATATAAAAAATACACATTTTATTCAATCTTGCTTTTATTTAACTAACATTTCTCGACGTACTGTCATAAGGTTCGATTTAATATGCTGTACCAGTACAGGTAGGTAAGATGTAAAATTCAGTTAATTACACGTAATGACACGTTTAAATTAAACAAGATTAAACAGATCTTGGCTTCTACATTATCACAGTTTGATTTAATTTGATAAGTTTTCAATGGAGAGTGACACGTCAAACAAAAGGCTATTCATCGGATAATGATACCTGGCCGTGAAAGGTGCGAAAATTTTCAAAAATCAATACTTTGAGCCAGCGCGTAATTTTCAAGTGATTTTATCATTGACGGGACTCGAAATCCAGCTCGAGTTAACGTAAAATACGAGTCAACGTATTTTGAGTTGTCGCATCTTTTTTAAATGAACTTTAGAGTAAATTCGATCGGGACCAAGATACGATCTCGAGCGAAACCGTAATTACGAGCGAACGCGTTTTGAGGGAACGCGAATGGACTGTATATATAAAATTAAACATATAACTTGTTAAAATGTGCGGTTTAAATTCTGCTTCCATATTTATGTTCAGCCGACAACAATTTTGTACGATAATCTCTGATCATTGAAACCATCTTTCAGGCAGGCGATCTCTTTAAAGTACCCATTTACTTCTGGATGGAGTGGAACAACTGTTGGTAAATTTCTTGCTCAAGAAATTAGCAGTGTCCCTAGTGGGATCGAACCCGAGACCTCTCGATCCCTTAGCGCGTCCTGCAACTGGACCACTGCTCCTACTACATGTAATCTATTTTGTTTCGCGAACGTAATTCTGGACTTAGTTCGGGGGGGGGGGTAAAAAGTTTTACTATGGAGGTACCCAGCCTTCAAATAAAAGTTAAAAAATATAGATAAGAAACTAATACTTACCATTCCTTTTTAAAATGTTCTATCCAAGCCAATAAACACAATCTAGATCAGTCGAAATCTATTATTCTATAAAAAAATTAACATCAAAATATTTTATAGATCAAATATAGATCGATATCAGAATTGTTTTATATTTTATTTATACGAACGAGTTATCAAAATTTGATATTAAAAATCTATTGTTCTTTGTCGTGTACCCAATACGAGAAAAATAATACACTACCATACCATGTACATATAGACCGTTTAAATCATGGCGGATTAAGATTAAATAAAACCCGATTAAAGTCGTTTAATCCCATAGGAACCAAAATATTACGCTAACACTATGGCAGAGAATCCATAATTCTCCTTTTACTAATAATTTTAAATACACTTTGATATATATCACAACTGCTTATTATTTTTCTTTTTAAATCCCCACCGAAGTATACTGTTCGTGAAAAGTAAGTATGCAAATATAGGAATACTCATTTTGTCAATTGTTCATTTGTGTTTGTTTTTCCTAAGCTTAACACCACGTCAACAAAAGTTTTAGATTATCATACGGAGACCAGCGGGCCTTACCTTAGCTTTCCTGTATTTTTTTTTCGTCAACCAGAATTCACCAAACCGTACGGTAAACTTCTACATATACTTATTAATGATGGAGAAAATGATACCACTGTCAAATTTTCATTGAAGGATATAAGCGCCCCGGTGGGATTCGAACTCGTACATCCATTTTAGCAATATGCAAGCCGAAATCCTAATTGGTCAGCTATATAATGAGACAACAGAATAACTACAACAAAAACAACCAAACGTGTTGGCGAGTGAGTGTCGGGTTCCGTAAGAAAGTTAAAATGATTTTTGTCATGCGTATCGGTTCGAACTTCGAACTAACGTATTTGCTCGCCATATTTTGTTTATTTGACGTATGGAACACGTCGACTATTTACTGAACAAATACGTTGTGTATGACCAATGAGCTCCGAGTGTTTATCCGGGTTCGCTTGCCAACACCGACTTGCTTATGGAGGGAAGTGTACATTAATTGTATATCACACTATATTTCTGTCTTTAAACAGTGTACCATTTAAATCATGATACTTGGGCTCGTCTAAATCAATAATTTCATACTTACATTGTATTTATAGTAATAATTTACAGAGTGGATTAAATATGTATTTTAATCAATGTAATACCGCTTAACCTGATAGATCAGAGGGCCGTTTAACTAATTACGCTTGTGGAAATACTTTAGTGAAATACCACACTGAACTCTAATAGTAATATCCATTCACGTACCCCGAGGTTATCAAGATCCTCGATCTAAATATTATCGAGAATCCTACTAGACTCTGGGTTCAAGAATGTCTAATATCATGGCCCATGGTCAAACATTCATGGAGAACGGTAACAAGTCGGTACGGACTAAATTGGTATGGATGGTGCTGGTTTTATACGAACCGATCTTGCACTCGGAACTCAATCTGGGGTTGTCCAATAACAGCATGTATATATTTTCAGGTCACGGGAATTGCCGAGTAGTGAACGCTGATCTTTTAACCATTAGGAAATCATCGACGATTTTCTACGCGAATATACATATTTTCGTAGAAAATCACCCAGGTTAATTGTTCCGAATGTCTTTTTACATGTTCGAAAAGACGGTATGATGTGAAACAGCTTCCATATCCTACTATAAGTCACCTCGCAACAACCACCACCTTATACTCACCATTTCAGTGTAAGACAATTTCCAATAAAAAAGGAAATATTTCTGACAGCCAATCCTGTAAGAAAGTCACCATAAGTACAATGTGCTCTCTGGCTGGCGTATACACGTTTCACTGTATATTGTATAATAATCATTTTTAAAAACTTTTGTAGAAAGTTTTATATTAAAATTCTAAACTGCATCGATGAAAAATAGTAAAAATTCAAAACCATTTCAATATTTTAAAATTCATCGTACTTTTATAATTTCTTTAACAAGATGGTTGTTGATTCAATAAGATTTGAATTGTGCAAAAATATTATTTTGACAACTCGGGACAAAAAGTGTAATTATGTTTATTCACTATACAGTTTAGAGTGGTTTTTACTCTGAGACCTTGATTTATAATATTTAAATTACATAACTGGTTATGATTACATGTAGTTCGTTTATGTAAACATGGCGACTACAAACATTTTTCATAAAAACACAAATATTTTGGGGTAAAACGTTACAATAATTCAACATTTTAGTTTGTTGAATTTATTTTTATTGACATATCATCATATGCAATTTACAATATTCATGCGCGCTATAATTCAATTTACCATGATGGTAAACGGTGGGTGTCAAACAGCAGCGTGTTTAGTTACCCTGAACGTTCCAAAACGTTCCGTAACGGAAGTGTCGGAACAACTCAACCTAAAGACAACTCAACCCGAGACAACTCAATCCACTACTAACGGATTAGTTGAGTTATGCACGGGTTGAGTTGTCTACGGGTTGAGTTCTCCCGCACCCGTGACGTTAGCTAACTGTCGTTACTGAACATGCAGCTGATACGTTCAAATTAGTAAAACGATGTATGTGCATTATCAACTTATTGAGTCTGTTAGAATTTCGTAAAAGCGGCATAATTATTTTGAAAAAAAATAATAATTCGTCTCAACATTTCTAACGACGAAAATCTTCCTTTATTGTCATAATAAATAATAAAACCAATGTACTTAACACAGATATTCAAATGTCATAAATACATGTACATTGAAAATTCCGCTTTTGTTAAGATCGGAGTTGGTCCTAGATATTGAAATATTCGACGTTCAATTATTGACAAGCCTTTTGTTTTACTCCATTTATCTTTAAATCATTCAACGGAATAATTTGAACAAATAAGTGTACTTTAAGTGTTATCTAAATGTACGTGTGAGTTATTTTCAATAAACTTGCTGATTAATTAGTGCCAATTAGTTTAGTAATTTCGTATGAGAATATAATTGTTTGATATTGAACAGGTGTCAGTAAAAGTGAGTATTATTATTAAGCTATGCATAATGTAAATTGTAGAAAAATCAGTGTTTCGTTTACGAGTGAAGCAAAAGCTTGCATATAACATATCAATGGTTCCTTTGTTTTGTTCCTTTTTTCTTGCGTAAAATCATGAAACATACGTTTATAGTGCTTTTATTCGCAGTACTTTTCCGTCGATTTGGTAGTACAAATGTACATGTACATGAAAAAAACCCAGGATATCATCAATATAACGTCTAATCATATGACATATCCTATGTGAGGACATATAAGTACATGTATGATCAATCTATTTGATTATGCTAGAAGAAATAGTCATATATTGAACTATTGAGTTATTCAAAAGTAAATAACGGTCTGATGCCTATCAGCGCTATGATTTTAAAGTAATTGAGGCAATATTGTCCTCAGGGGTTCTTAGTAAGTCTGCGCCAATTTCCAACGTAACTCAATCTTTCCATGCCCCTTACATTACACCATCGCTCTTTTTGTATAAACAGATAATGAATAATGCATATATAGTTTATTAAACGCCCGCTTGACTAGTTTAGAATTTTAAACAGGTCCGTAGCAATGCATTCTTGTACTTCGAGGTTATCAAGATTCTCGATCTAACTAGCTAGTACAAATGTATTGAGAATCCTCCTAGACTCTGGGAACGAGAATGTAGCAATGAAGACAGAAGAGTCTCAGGTGAAACCGTGCAAATATTTGACAATCAATCTATCATAAAGAGCAGTTTTTAGAATTTAGCTAGTGGACCGAGGACTGAGTCCTACAAAATTACTATCGGTCCTGTGACTATTAGAGAATGAGTGGTCCGAAGATCCACCAACGTTTTAAACGATAAGTCATGCTTATAGTTTGAATTTTTAAATATTTTTTCTCAAAACTATGAAAATACTCATACGTTGGTTTAAATTACGATGATGATGGGTTTATCCTAATAGAACTTTCAAGAACTGTAAAGTAAGCAATTAATTTCGATATCTCATCACAGTCTTAATAATTGTTTTCATTTGTGGGTTCGTTACTTTGACTTAAATGTCATACATGCAGCCAAGCGTTTGCCTTCTTTGGCGAAGCATTTGACTGGTTCCTTTTTTTCATAGAGAAGGGACATGAGGGCAGACATGAGGTATGGTTACCAAAGCTGTTCATGTTTAGCTAGTAGTTGGCGTACGCTGTTGTTTTTTTGTGTTTGCCTCCGAATGGAGACGAACAAACTGCATGAGTCGTGCATGTGGTCGCACGATCATGGCGCTCGTTTCTGTCTCCTTTATTCCCCCTTCCTAATATTTTATTTTTGCTTTAAAAAGGTGAATTCATGTAATAGTAAATTAAATAAATTTAGATAGTATTTACTTGAGCTTATTTTAATAGTTGTCCTCTAACAAAATTTCTGTAAAGTATTTTATTTGAAAATGGATATAGTTAAGTTCATTCCAATATTTATATAAATTCCCTGCAATTTTCCATTTTTTTAAAAATTTCTTTTCCTAAACGCCTTATAAAGTTTATAACAATCAAAAAACATCATGAGGGTTTAAATGGACAGGAAATGGTGCTAGAGCAGTTTCATATTTATATATTGTATTATTACAAAATGGAGACTGGACAGATATTTCGTCAGTCGAGTAAATTACCTCACTTTAATTTCAAATATGCAAATTTCAAACCAGTGTGATAGTTATTTAAGAAAATAAGTAAATCAAGTTAATGTGAGTGGGAAAACACGGGTACATGAACTGAGACATGAATCAAGCACTTAAAACTTTCGTTCGGTAAATTCTTAAGAAAAAATATTCGTAAGTCAATTTCATACTAATAGACATTTACAACTTAATCTGAAACGGAATATGAAATCTACAATTGTAAAAAGAAAGGGGTCTTCTCAAAATAGTCTGAAATGTGGTTTCATTTATAAGGCCCCTGATAAAGAATCGTTGGGTTTCAACTGATATTAAAATTAAACTTCATTTCAATTTCCAATTTATTTCATATCAGGAAATACACATAATGTAATTATGTATCAATAGTCACTGTCATAACCGAAGTCACGCATTAATCTTGGGAGCTTGTTTTTCATGAAGTCATTGTATAACTCGTGATTTTCACGTATGAGATCCGCTAATCTGCGGCGACGTCTAGGTGGTTCCAGACGTATGTCATCATCTGATGAATCAGGCAGAGCTTCAGATAGTATATCTCTGACATCATCAGTATTTGGTTCAACCACTGCCGGTGCAGGAACAGGGGGTTCATGTCGTGGCTCTTGTTCCTCATCCAATACGGGCGCTTCAACAATGTTATGAGGGGCAACGTGACGTCTTTCCAAATCACGAATTCGTTCTACTTCAGCGCTGAAATAAAATGTACAGAAGTCGTAGCAAATTGCCAAGTTTTTATATCGCTATGATAGTTAATGAATTTAATGTCAATTAGCAATATACACCGAGCCTATTTACGGTGGCTAACAAACCTAATTAATATTTCCTGATCAATTTTATCAGAAGTTCATTACCATTTGTTAGTTTGTTTGTTTGTTTGTTGGGTTTAACGCCGTAGCAACACACTTATAGGTCATATACGGCGGTCAGTCAACCTACTCATTCCTCATGGAAAGGCTAAATATCTGGATTTAGCTGTTAACCAACTACTAAGCACATACCTTTGTCAGTGACTGACAACTGCCCTACATAATTAAAAATCATTGGTAGGAGGGAGAATGGCCGTAGAAATAATTTCATGACCAAGCTCCCACGAACGTTTGCCCTGCCCGGGAATCGAACCCACGACCCCTCGATCAGTAGACTTGCGTGCTACCAACTGAGCTAGCCGGGCGGCTAACTACTTCAATACCATATAGCGTCTTCCTTACAGTGTAAAATGAACATCCTCACCGAAAGTCGAATATGAGAACCATGGACATGGCGTTTGTTTACTTGATAGAGATATTTGGTCATTGATACAGTACCCGACTCAATACTATGTCAGAAACTAATTTCATCAGCACACTAACATGTCTCTCATTAAAGCAAGGAAAACTATGTTTAAATAGTTTAGGATATTTTATGCTATCTGAACACCTATCCATTTAACTAGGCTTTATTCAGTTCGCTCGTGGGTAAAATATAGAGAACATCATTGCGTATATTGAATTCTTAATTGTGGTATAAATTGAATAAATGATACCTTATATCTGCATCCTGAGTAGTATTAGCTGCCATGAGTCTAGCCAACTTTGACGAAAGCCTGTCCTTCAGCTGTCTGTATGAAGCTGTTCTGTACAACTGTATAGACGCTTGAGG
The DNA here is from genome assembly GCA_025267735.1 of Mactra quadrangularis. Taxonomy (NCBI): domain Eukaryota; kingdom Metazoa; phylum Mollusca; class Bivalvia; order Venerida; family Mactridae; genus Mactra; species Mactra quadrangularis. The sequence continues at coordinate 20,725,226 of CM046310.1, read as the reverse complement.
CAACTGCTCAATATTCTGTTTTATTTCATCAATAATATCTTCCCATCTTGTGGGGTGCTGTTGGTATGCTCTGAGCATTAATAATATCTCAGATTTATCCATCCTAACAGCCCTGCGTCGTCTCTGCAGAAGTGTCTCTGTTTCAAAACATAAAAAACAAATGTGTTTACAATGGGATGTAAAACAGACAACATGGTTTGAATTGCTTGGCCTTAATCGATGTGTACGCACGAGAAATATGTGTTATGATAGTGTAATAAAAACTGTTTTCATCACACACTAGTGTTCATGTCTACTATTCTGAGAATATATGAAGGATATAAAATAATTAATATTGGAAGGAGCAATTTAAGGTAATTAGCTTTCAAAATATATTTTAAATCCCGAGATAACCTTATGTACAAAAATAGTCTTACCTGGATTCATGGTCAACTGCACTGTTGTAAAGTATGTGTGTAGAATACCCAATCACCCGTCTATAGGTATGTGTATCGAAATGAACAAAAAGCACGGGTGTATAAAAGGTGACTTGAAGAGGACACTGTCCATTTATTTAAAGTTAACGATTCATAAATCAAATTTTCTATGTTTACGTTCATGACTCATGTCAATGATAATTTGATAACATTTGTTTGACTTAAAATAGTGTTATTTTACTCAATATTTCTTTATCGGGTTAGAAATGGATGACCGAGAAAGGAGAGCTCATTTATTGGCTATACTTCCCACGATTCTCAAACCACCACCAGAACACTTAGAAAATATTAAAGAGTTAATAACGTGTATTACTGCTGTGCTTTTGAAACCACCCGCTCCAGATACTGATATTCGTTTCCGGTTGTTTAGTTCTGACAATAATTTCTATGCTGTAAGAGACGTCTTTACAGACATTTCTAGTAATAGATATCAATTCTATCAAATCACGGGTGAAACACCGGAAACCCTCATTGATCTACAAAATTACCTGAATTTAGAGGAGTTGAGACCTCACAAATTATCATTGCGGAACCGAGTGTTACTGTATATTCTTTGGTTGAGGTCTTATCCTACTTATAATATGTTGGGTGCAATGTTTGGTGTTTCCGTTGCAACAATTGAAAACGAAATACATTCATTAATTCCTATTTTCCACGAGAAACTATATAGTTTTATTAAATGGCCTACTAATGAGGAATGGCAAAGTATGGGTGGTGTTCATGGACGAACTTACCTAATGTTGTCGGCGCCATAGATAGTACTTCACATGAAATATATAGACCTGAAGTGGAGCCACAGGAGGAATACTACCCCGGACACAGATATTATAATGCTATTCATACACAAGTGATTGTGGTCGTACATGGTGTAATTCGGTATGTTGAGAGTGGATTCCTTGGGCATACCAACGACGCCCAACAGTACCACTTGATGAGACGGATAGGGATCGATTTGAATTTTCCAGTTAACTTTCATCTTTTGGGTGACAAAATTTATCCTAATCGTGGTCCAATAATTACACCTTATACCTCTGCACAGATAGCCCGGAAGCATATAAATTTGCGCCGAAAATGTTTAAAATTAAACAGAATAATACGTAAACGGCGTGTACGCGTAGAAAATGCAATTGCTGTTTTAAAATCGTACAAAATTATCGGATCCCTGTGGCGTCATCCAAGGCATTTATTGAGTGTGATTGTAAACACATGTGCTGCACTAATTTGTAGAAAAGGAGAAATCGAAATAAATTTATAAATGTAAGTCTTTGATGTGTTATAATGTTTATGTGACTATATAATTTGTGAACGTGACAAATTGTATTCGAATAAACCATAACTTTGTGTAATGTTGTCTTGGTTTCATAACTGAATGATCGATGGCCGAATTATCCCACACATGTAAAAATCATCGATTTCGAATACTCATTCATAGATATACCTGAGTCATGTATGTTAACTTGATACGCAACTGTAAGGCTTAGTGTGTAGATACCAAAATCATTTTGAGAAAACCCCCATTAAAAAGCGTTTGTAGATTTCATATTCAACTTCGGATTAGGTTGTAAATGTCTAACAGCAGTTCTATGTCAGTTTGATAATAAGCATAACTATGATATGATATTCAAAAGTTTGCAATATTCTACACAATACCATAATATTTGGAATTGATAAGCCAAAAATGAGCGTACGTATTATTAATGTTTCTTGCCTTTGACTTACGAAGATTTTTTTCGTAAGAATTTTTGTGAAAAGCACCACTGTCTTCTACATTTCAGTATACATGTTTTCATATTGAACAAAAGAGATATTGTAGTATAAACATACTTCGAATTTTGCCTATATGTTGACCATGTCATGTGAATGTGTGCTCAAAACACACCCGAAGACTTTCACTAATCATGGATCCTATTAACTGCATGTATACAAAAGACACCCAAATTAAAGAGGCCATGTGTTGCACTTATTTCTTCAGGATTTTTTTCAATCAGGGGAAGTAACTAGTACAACCATTACGGGTAGTTCGGACTTTAGTGCCATCCCGAGAAAATGATTAATAGAAATTTTCAGCATATTTTATAAATTTCAGAATATGGCACCGACTGGTTACTATATGTATCATGTCTTTGTTTGATGATTAGAAAGTAAATTAAAGGTAATCTTGATTATTTTGATCTATCAACCAATATCGTTCAATTTTCGTATTCTTCAAGTGTCCTAGTATTCGGATAGCATTAAATTCGGAATCTACTACTGTTATAAATTCTTTTTGGTTGTCAGTTATTGAGATAATTTATCACGTGATTAGCTTGGACACCTTGGATAGAAGACCTTCTATAAGGTTCCTTTATGTACTGATTAATATCTGTTTGTGGTCTTGGAAATGAGGTTGCTTTATTCTCGTAATAAGCAGTGAAGAAGTGCTTGTTTAATACTGGTTTTCGTACTATATCGGCTAAATTATCTCTATTGCCAGTGCACCTGACTGCATATTCATAATTTGTTAGATGGAACTTTTCATGGCAATTCTCTCTCATAACTCAATATAAAATTAAGTAGCTGTCAGTCCCTGGGGAATGTTTGTGGGACTTGGCATGATGCTCAATCAACATTGCTAATCGGGTAATATTTTTGGAAGTGATGATATTCTGCAGTAATTAATTACCAATTTCCAAAATATTTATGGATCATGTAAAATCTCTGTAACTGCAGCCCAATCAGTGTCAAGGAATCGGGGTTGTTGCTAGGTCAGTACGAGTTGTTGCCAACATTTTTGCCAAATGAAGAAGTTGTCAACCTATTGGAGCCAACAGTGTTTGTTATTGTTTCATTGGGCCACAAGCTGTATCAACACAAATTAGGGTTATATTACAGTGGGTAGACCACCTACATTGTAGTCTAGAAAACAGAATTTCTGTTATCCTAGCCACTTCTAAATGTTATACACAAATTCTTCATACAGATCTTTGAGAAATACTCAGGTTCATTTCCCAGGTGTAGATGCTTTTTATGAACTGTTGTTTTCTATATCTCTGTATTTTCCAGGTTAAAAAGCTGTTGACTGTTTGTGAATGACCATGTCGGGTACAATATATCCATATTTGGAAATTACTGATGAATTTGATTCCTCTAAATGGAATCCATTACATTGTAATGTTTGTAATGAGCAGTATAGAGATCCCTCTATCTTACAGGTATAGTTTTATAATAAGTTGAACACAAAACAAGATAAATAGCATGTTTTTGTATATATGTCAATATGTAGTACCCACATACAAATGAAATATATTCATGTTACTCAATGAAACAATTTCCAGAATTCTTGAACCATTGCATTTAGATTTGCCAAAATTGCCCGGATAGCTTAGCTTAGTCACTAGTGCACATGGCTATTCACCTTCCTACCACTCATTTTAAATCATTTAGGACACTTTGTCAGTCTCTGACTGAAGTATCTGCCTAGTTACTGGTTAACAGCCAAACCCAGAGATTTAGCCTGTTCAGGAGCTGTGAGTAGGTTGGCCGACTGCCATAATATGACTCACACATTGTGTTGCTAAGACTTTCCAAGGCTGACTGGTATGCATGCTAATATTTTGTTTATTGGCTGTTCCTCGAAAAAATGTGTAGTTAATGTGTATGTATTATATATAAAATCCAGTGGTATTGGCACCATAATTTGTGTGCATATCTTTTTTAACAGCTGCATTTATTCTGTGTTTTTCCTGCAACTGTTAGTATTTCTTGGTTTTCTTGTTTGTTAATTTTGTTTTATTTTTATTTTAGTGCTATCATAGTTTCTGTGCTCATTGTTTACAAGACAGGGTTGAAGATGGGAAGGTCAGCTGTCCTCTTTGTGGGTAAGACTTTTGTTCTGTTCTTTGATGAATGGTTCTGAAGTAATTACTAGTATCATGTAGCCTTTGTTTTGCCAAAGATGCACATTTGCCCCAGATGCACTTGTTAAACCAAAAAACATGTGCAAAATCACATTACCAAGTATCAGTACCAAATTTTCACTGCCTTATTGGAATAAACCAGAGGTTAAGAAATAATCTGATATTATGCAAAAGTTATTTTGATCACTTCTAATTTTATCATGTTACTTTGAACTATCAACCCCTTGATAAGCTCTCACCTTTTTTCATGCAATAGAATTAAATTTTTTAACTTTTGATTTTTAAAGATATTGAAATGTACACATTCTCTAAAATCTTGTCATTTCAGATGAAAGAAACAACAACATTTTTTTGTTCAGTACATCATCTATTTGAGAAAATAATAGTCCTTTTATTAAGATTAATGCAAATAAGGTCATCTAGTTTGTTGGTTCAAATAGTAAAACTTTACTGTATTTTTCTTGTATTATTTCAGGAGTATAACTGTAATCAAGGAAGGTAACTCTTTACCTCCACCTGATCCATTGTTAAAGTTCTTAGTAGAATCATCATCAGGGGACACAATCCTCTGTGCTAACTGTGACTCTGTGAGTATAGTCCCTTTTTTCTCTACTGTAAAGCAAGCTTGAAAAATTACATGCTTAAAGTGCAACATGTCTTAGTTAAATGACCTACCAGTAGTTTGCAGCTAAATTTATTTTTTGTGCAGAGAATTTAAAGTTAGCGATCAAAATGTACTTGGTAAATTGGGAATTTTAAAGCAGAGAAAAATGTCTTCTATTTGATATAGTTTATTTATTTTCACTTGTTGATAATATTGCCCTTAACGATATAACATGATAAAACAATCTAAAATCTAAATTAAAGGAATACTCTGTTTCTTTAATGCTTAGTTCTGTGGTCTATTAGAGATATTTAATTAAACAAAAGTATAGTGAAATGACATCATTTTTCTTCTAAAGTGACATTTTGAATAGATTTTATATTTTCACCACAATTCACCCTAAAGCATGAAAGAACTTTACAAAAATGAAGTTTAATCCATAGATGAAGTTTTGAAAACACTGAACAATTAATTTCAAATAATGAAATGAGCAATTTATATGATAATTCTAGGAATATTGAAATCAATAGTATTTCTGAGAACTTTCACCCATATATTTCTATATACTTGTATTTCAGGCTAATGTTGAAATGTTTTACTGTAAGACATGTAATCAACCATTATGTCTATCTTGTCGTGAAGAAACTCATCGTGCTAAAATGTTTTCTAAACATGAAGTTGTCTTACATACTAAACATACCAGAGACATACAAAAAGACTGTAGTAAGTTATATTTTATTAGTTAACTACCCTTAGTAGTGCTAACATATCTCTAACTATATAAGCAGAAAACTTTTGTAAGTTTAATACAGTCTACTTTATGAATGACCTCTATTAAGCGAAATTTCTTTAAGTGAACTAAATGTCAAAATGAAAAGTGATAACGTTGGATGATCAGGTAGATGGGATAGAATTGTCAAAAGTATGTGTAAGTAAAATTGGGAAAGTGTTAAAAGTAGGGAAAACTCAAATCTAGAAATTTATAACTATCTTTATTTTAATTAAACATTTGGGCATGTTGAAAATAATTACTATCTGTGGCTAGTCTATCTGGCGTCTGTGTGTGTGTGCATCTGTCCACCATCAATAATTTCTCAAAATTATTCCTGTCCAGGCCATAAGGCTTGAAGGGTATATATTTGGCAATTGGTATAACCATAGCATCTTCAGCAAAAATTGTTCCAAAAATGCCCCATATAGTCAATAATTTTGAATAAGGAAGTCTTCAAAAATTTTCTTGTCTTAAACCATTAGGCTGAGAGGTAACATAATTAGCATCACCTCAAAGTCATCTTCATAATTGGCCTTTCCATTGGGGTCACAAGTTTTACATAGAGCTATATATAAAGGTTTGTTTGTTTTGATATTTTCAGAAATCCATGGAGAACCTTATATTTTATTTTCTACTGAGAAGAAGATTATGTTATGTATAAATTGTTTCCGTGATATGAAAGTGTAAGTTACCACGTGTATTTTTTTAACCATTTAAGCTTGACTGTACAAAGTATATGGAAAGCTATACTACTGACTCTGGTAAGGGCTTTGCATCCAAGTTTCTGATAAAAGTATATGGAGAGCTATCCTATTCACTTTGGCCTTACAGTCTGCGTCCAAGTTTCTGATAAAAGTATATGGAGAGCTATCCTATTCACTTTGGCCTTACAGTCTGCGTCCAAGTTTCTGATAAAAGTATATGGAGAGCTATCCTATTCACTTTGGCCTTACAGTCTGCATCCAAGTTTCTGATAAAAGTATATGGAGAGCTATCCTATTCACTTTGGTCTTACAGTCTGCGTCCAAGTTTCTGATAAAAGTATATGGAGAGCTATCCTATTCACTTTGGCCTTACAGTCTGCGTCCAGTTGTCTGATAAACGTTTTCGTGCAGTAAATTATGTTTGTTACTAGATTAATACCAATTAAACTTACTGTATGTTTAAAATTGTTGAGAACATTTTATTATATCTTCCTCATTTTAAAGGTTTCTAACTTGAAAATTAAATGTTTGTTACTTATAAATGTTTGTTACAATTCATACTGTTACTTGACTAAAAACAGAACTTTTACTAAAATAACTTTATTTTTTGTTTTACAGTGAAAGTCGCTCACATTGTGTTGATTTGGAGACTGCATATAAACAAGGATGTCAGAAAATAGATGATACAATGCAGGTATGGTTGCCATAGTTACTTGATTGTTTTCATCATTATTACATTATGCATGTTGTTTATGGGCCATAGATTGAAAATTAAGTGTTTATTTTCATTCTGATTTTTAGCTGGATTTTTCAACAAAAAAATTCGGCTAGTAGTTTGGCGAAACACTGGCAGGAGGTCAGGCATCTTGATCTCGTGTCGTTAACTATTGCGATAAAGTTTTTTCATTGCCTTATATGTCTGCCATTTATTGTCAGATCTTTAAGAAATTTCATACAATGATAACATACCATGTGATGAACAGAATTAGAAAGTAAGCACGACTCTGCCTCCCTTTATTATGGATTATTTCCCTTTGTAATTTTTGCATTTAAGTTTTTAAATCAGGCTTTAATGTGGTTTCCACATTACATTTCTTGTAAAATATTGGAAGGATGAGCTCATTGTTTTATTTTTTTTATTGATAATACTGAGATATGCAACTCAACTGTTATTTTTGCAATGATTGTGTTTATGTCTATTTTATATTTTCAGTCAATACGTGACTTACAGAGTTCAGTACGTACAGGTATATTATTATTACGAGCATTATTAGATGAGATCAAAGTTAATGCTGATAATGAAAAACTAGACATAAGTAATCTATATGATGAAATACAACAGAAAATTATAGATACGAAACAAACTTTACTGCAAGAAATTGACAGGTAGAACTTTTTCTTTCAATTCTAGGACTGCTTTTATAAAGAAAAAATCTTTGTGTTTTAAAACCCCTATAGTTCGTTGGCACATTGATTATACTTTTTATTCAATTGAACTTTGAATTGCTATGAAAATATACTATGAATTGAGTTACCCCTGTAGTTGGTATGCATATTGTTTAACCTTTTAATTATTCAATTTAGCTCCTTTTTAAAAAGAAAACTGCTATGGAAATACCCCTACTGTTTTTTGCCACATTGATTAAACTTTTTTACTTAATTTATTTTTTATTTGTAAAGAAAAACTCTGAATATTGAAATACCCCTGTTGTTTGTACATGTATGTCCTTTGGTTAACCTGTTTTATTCAATTTAGCTTCAATATTTAAAAGGAAAAATACTGTGTATATGCCCATAAAGTTTCTTGACCCATATGTGATCTTTTATGCAATTTAGCTCTTCTTTTCAAAAGAAAAATTCTGACCTTTCTGTCCCTTAACACACATCTTACTACTTGGCCCCCACTTACATCATAAAATTGTTGTATTTTTCAGACAATTTGTGGAGAAGGAAGAATTATTCAAGAATCAATTAGTTAGTTTACGTACATTTTTACCTACATTACATGTACATCTTGTGGCTTGTACAGCGTTCTGTAGTTCTACAAATAAATATGAGTTCTTAGGATTTATATATGTAAGTAGAAATAGTTTGTTTTATGTTTTTTTTTTATTCTGGGTTTAACACCTTGTCAACACAATTTAGGTTTTATTGACAGCAATTCTAAATCCTCTGAATCTAGGTGTAAACTTGGTCTTTTGCAAAAAACAAATTTTGTGCAGAGGATTGAGAGTAAACAATTTAAACACACAGACTTATGTGTGGGCATTTTGGGGTTAATAAGAATTGCTTTTATTTTAATTGGCTGGAGCAAGTAATCAGTAAATATATATTTGTTGATCATATAAAAATCACCCTTATCAGATATACCCTGTACATATATTTGGAGTGGGCCTGGCCCATTGGACTGGTAACCATTGGAACGCCAGCTCTGTGTTGGTTTAAAAAAATCGAAAATCTGTGGCCCTGAACTTCATCCTACCAGCTCAGTGCTTGGGGACTAGGAAGCTGACTCAAAAGTGATAAAACTTGTTTTACAATCCAGCTTAAATTAGTTGGTATTAAATGACTGTGGCAAGTAATCGACACAATACTCATGTTTTGACCGTGTAAAGATCAAGTGTCAGTAATCTCTGTATAATTGTAGGAAATGATGAAGAGACTTACAGCTATAATACAAGTACAGCAACCATTACATCCTTCACAGACTAGTGAAATAATTACTGAATATAAAACTAAGCTAGCCAGGTATGTAACCATGTATGCATGGTATGGTTCCTATTCGTATTATGGTACAGGTTAGACTACTATGCTGATTTTTCTGTCTAAATCCACTTCTTAGCAGGAAATACTTCTTTTCCAGTTCCCATGAATATTTATAGCTAAGGGATCTGTCTGATACTACCAGTTTGGTATCCAGTAATAAATCTTGTTTTGGAAAACACCAGATCTAAAGATATTATGTTTTTTGTGACAGTGTGGTTTTTGCTTCAATTTTTCATCTAAGTTTGCTGTTATTACTTCCCATCTAAAAGTTCATTTTATTTATTATTTATTCACATTGTTTTATTTCATATATCAGATGTTTGGAACCTTTGTTGTTTCCACCAAGAAATGGAATGAATGCTCCTGTATCCATGGCAACCAGTGTTTCTGGAGCTTCCAGGTGGGTGTTGACTCCTTGTCAATCTTTGTATAAGTGTGAGTAACCCTGGTCGGTAGTGCAGTTGATAGCACGCTGGGATTTGGAATCTCGTGTCCTGAAGGGGGTTCGGGTTCGAATCCCACTAAGAAGGTTATACCCCTCCATGAAAATTTGACAGTTTTGTCAATTTACCTTCATTTATAACTTATAAGGTATATTGAGAAGCCTTGTGGAAGGGTAGGGGAATACTGGTTATAGACAAGAGTCCAAGAAAGCTAGGTTAGGTGTGCTTGATGCGTAAAATAACCAAAATGTGTTGACATGGTATTAAACCCAGTATATGAAATAAGTAAATGTGAGTTTGTTTAAGGTCGATCTTTGTTTTGGCTGATAGTAAAAAAGAAAACAGAGGTTGGTGTTAAATCAAAATTTAATTCTTTTTCAGAATAAGCATATCTAATTCTTAGACCATGTTCACAGTTTTCAACTGAAATATCAACATTTTTTAACAATAATGTTCTCTAAGCCGGACCTTTTATTTCCTTATGTAGCAGGAGCTATTTTCGGACCCCTTCCCCTCTTGAAATTTCTTTAAAATCGTGCAGTTTTCCCTAAATTTGGAGTTTACCTTGGATTTTTGTTTCCTATCTATGAAATTGCTTTGAAATTTCCCCAAGTGTTCTATATAAAAAAAGGCCCCGGCCCCGGCCCCAAATACTAAAAAAGCCTTGTAAACACCTTTGTTGTAAGATAAGCCTTGCCGTCAACAAAATGCTCTAAAAGTGAATCATGCTGTTTTTTGACAGCTGTTATTTGTAATCATGACAGTCTATTTATTGTTGTTGAATTTAATGCCTAAGCAATACATTGAATAAGTCATATTATGGTGGTCAGGCAACATAGTCACTGTTCTTGGAAACGCCAAATCTCTTGATTCAGTTGTTAACCAGTTACTAGGTGCATACTTCCATCAGTGACTGACAACTGCTTTACATGATTTAGAATCAGTGGTTGGAGGGAGAATGGGTGTATAAATTATTTCATGACTAAACTCCACCAAAGTATGCCCCGTCTGGATATCAAACCCACAACCCCTTGCAACAACTCTACTTAAGATATTCTCTATTGACTTTCAGATTTGAACAGACTCCTACTGTTACAACAATGGCAGCAAGTCTAGCATCAATTAAGAATTCACAGAATGATGATATATCTGTACAATCTAGACAAAACAAGAAGAAAATCAAACTAAAAGTCATGGAGAAACAAGGATTCTTTGCTGATCATTGTAAAAGTTTTGATGGTTCCCACAGAGTAAGTAAACTTGTTTTTTCAGTAAAGTTCCACTTTTAGGACCATCTCAATAGATCAGTCTAACTAGCATAAACTAGTATAATGGTCTTTATAAAGGGATCCTTTTTAGTCTCTTTTTAAACATTTGTGACTTGAAAATTTATATATCCATATGAATTTGAAGTGGATCCGTGGTCCTGACATTTTGTCCTAATATGTATGTTCTTTATGTTAAATCACGCTATATTTCGAGATACAATTTTCAGATACTTACAACTTTTATGTTTATAGTGTAGCATTGAAGTGAACTCAAGTGTGGTTTATATAAATTAAAATAACTTGTTTCACAGTCAAACTAGAATATAATGTCACAAACTAAATGAAACTGAACTTTTTACTATATTTTTACAGGAGTTGATGGCTCATGTTGATACTCTAAAACAATCTGTACAAGAGCTACAAAGGGACATAACTCTGAGACGAAGTTTAACTAAAGAATTAACTGTTAATGATTTAAAGAATAAGATATCCGAGGCTGAAGAAAGACTAGATTGTCATCTATCCACTATGGAGGGTAAACAAAGTGATTTAGAAAAGGTAATAGTCATGTCTTTTATCTAGTAATTTCATTCTAAATGTGTTCATTAAATTAAACATTTCCATTTAGAAAAAAATTCAAATTTTGATCAATATTGTGTCTATTTTGTAAAATTACTTGGATATCAGATTACTGAAGCATGCAGTAGATAAGATAAACCAATACAAACTTATGTTATATTTTTATATCATATCAGATTATGTCTAGACCTCGGACTTATTCCAGTATTGCCGTAAAATGGAAAATGGAAGTGAATGCAGCACTTGGGGCACTAATGTGATTTTATTTGTGCCATTTTGATTTGCATGTGCAGTTTGCCCAACTTCTTTTCCTTAACTAAACGCTGATTATAGGATGATAGATAGGTAGATTTATGGGGAAAGAATGTGGAGTTGATTGGGAGATTAATATAAAACTTAATGACTAGTTTCAGAATGTAGCAAATAAATTTTGAATACCGGTAAACTTTTTTTTCGTATATTTCTAGTATTGGGAAGAATCTCTTGAAATGATTGCTGCAGAACAAGAAGTTTATCAAGGTTTGTATTCATGGTATCAGTTAATATGTACACATCTGTAACCCTTTACCCTTTAATTTGATTTGCTCTGACAAGGAGAAGGCCCCTGTGGCAGTTTGGATTAGAGGGATGAATGTTCAGAGAAAGAGCAATTTGGCTTAAGTGCAATTTGCTCTAAATAAGAAGTAAAAATGTGTTCGACTATAGATATCACCAATTGAGGGCATAGGGGCTCTTAGCTAAGTATTTCTTCTTTTTTGTGGACTCCAATCATACCCCTCAAGGTTCAACATTGAAGGTTGTCTGATTGCAGCTGACAATCTATATTTAAGTTTGGGTACCTTGTTACCGCTAGTTAACATTTTGGTCTGGGCAAGTTTATATTATGCTTGTCTAATAGGGGAACCTATTTTGAAAATTAAACTTATGCCCTTCCCCTGATAGAGTGGTTCCCTCATTAGTGATAACAATGTTTTCTATTACAGCACAGATACAAGATATAGATAGATTAAAGATGGAAGTATGCTCAGTTAAAACAATATTACAAAAGTTAACATCATTTATGTCTTCAATAGCAAATGTAACACAAAGATTAGCTCCAAAGTAAGTTGGTTTTTTGTTCTTATTAAAAAAACATCAACCGGGGTCGATAGGGCAGTTGGTAGGGCGCCAGGATTTGGAATCTTGTGTCCCAAAGGGGGTACGGGTTTGAATTCCACATGGGGAGGTTATACCCTTACATTAAAATTTTACAATTTTGTAAATTTTCCTCCATTGATTAGATAATATGGAGAAGTTTCAGGCCTTGTGGAAGGTTAGGTGAGTACTGGTTATAGACAGGGGTCCAGGAAAGCTAGGTTAGGTGCAATGGATGCCATGAAATGACCTAAATTATGTTGACATGGCGTTAAACCCAGTAAAAAAACCCCAAAAAACCAAGGTAGGTTGTATCATAGCAAACATTGTTTAATTAAGTATGTTTTTAGCTCACCTGAGCACACAGTGCTCCTTTTATGCTGAGAGTGAGTTTTTGTATGTTTTAAAAAGACATTTTTAATTGCAGATCATACATGTATTTTTAGACTATTTGTAGAGCTTCAATTTTCTCGAGCACTAGCCTGATCTATTATGTTATTTAGTAAAGGCAAAAATTGTCAACTAGCCTTACTGTATGAAATAAGTAATCTTGAATAGCCAGAATCAATTTATTTAGGTGAGGACTTGTGGATTAAAGTGATAACTGGCAAAATGTAAATAGACATGATTCAGATCTCAAATTTATAGGGGTTTTTCTGTCCATGTGTGGGCGGTATAAACAAAGTTTGTTACATATTATTGCTGAAAAGCATGAAATATGGACTAAATTCGAAAGTTCTTTGTACACTTTTTTTTATTAAGGCGGTGAAAGTGTGTACCACTGGGGAAAACCCAAATATGTGAATTCCAGATATAGTCTATTGATTTAATGGTTTATATTCACTTTTATTTTAGACTTGGTAAGGCTAACATATTGTCAGAACATGAAAGTAAACATAATGCTATATTACAGAAGATAAATGAGATGCAACCTGATTCACAACAAAGGTATGTTACATACTCTGCCATTTATAAACTTAAAGTATAAATTTTACTTGTGATTTCTTGGGTTTGTTTCCCAGGTATTTTTATACACCTGCAGGAGTCCAGTGGTTGGATAAGTACTTAGGGATCAAGGGTCCCAGGTTCAATCCTAACATGGGACATATCTAATTTCCTTGAGCAAGAAAATTAACCTATTGTTCAAATCCACCCAAGTGTGAATTGGTACTGTGAGGGATCAATGCCTGATTTCAATGATTTCTTTTCTCAAGGGTTATCATACAAAGCTGTAAGGTCAACTGAAAGCAGACTTTAAACCACTCTTTAACTTTTTGACAATTTTATGTAAAGAGAAGCCTGTTTCTTGTTATTATTAATCAAGTCATTATCTAATAATTTTATATTTTACAGAGTGGATGCCATCAGAACAGCAGAAGAAGAGCGTGATTTTAAAACGGCAAATAGAACTAACCCATTGGATGAAGAACTGATCAAAACTAAGGGTTTGCTTAGAGCGCCGTCTGCTCGCAGAGATCCTGGAAAACGATTGTCAGCTGAGATTAAAGAAATGATTTTAGAAACAAGTCTTAAAGTGACTGATGGAATGTCAAAAAAGAGTGAAGAAAGTTCAAGGTCGAATGATGGAAGTTGGAAATTGGTTGAAGGAAGTTCAAAATCAATAAATGAAAGTCCACAATCAGCCATTGGAAGTTCGAAATCAATTGCAGGAAGTCCAAAATCCCCTGATGTAAACTTGAAATTAGTTGACGGAAGTCCGAAGTCAAATGATAGTGATAAATCTGTTTCTAAAATAAGTGACCTTGAAATTAAGGGGTCAAGTGACCTTGACTCAAAAGGGTCTGAGGATTCCGATGTGAGGACTGATGATAGTCCTGGGTCTGATGCTATTGTTGTTTTAGACTATGTGACCCCTAGTGAAGAGATAAATACGGTATTAGATATGAACATTTCAGTCCTTACTGACTCCTTGGATAGCGAGAAATTTGACGTTTTTAATCATCCATTACCTGATGTAATGGTTCATTTGAACAAAGCAAGTGAAAGTAGTACGACCCTTGAAGATAATGAGGGCACGTCAAGCAGTATTGTCAGTATAACAAGCGAATCTGAATCTGATATGGACTGTAGTTTAGATTCCTCTGTTTCTGAGGAAAATGTTCGACCTGGACACGTAAAAGACATGATAGCTAAAGTTGTGGGATTTTCAAAAGGGGCGGAGATTCCAGCCGGAGGTAACATTTCACCTGTAGGGCCTAAATCTCCGGTTTTTGGTGAGAAACCAGCTCTTGACTCTGTGAATGATAAAAGCCCAGCTAAAAAATTTGAAAGCAAAGAATTGGCAACAAAAGCTATTGAAAATAGTAGTGCGAGTAGTAGTACCGAGTATGATCGTGTGAATCGATTTGTCGCTCTGGAAGGTGGGTCTAAATCCGGACTGATGGCTTCGAATGAAAGTACTTCCACTGTTGCTAATAGTAACAACCTTGAGAGGCGACAATCTAATGGCAATGATGAAGAAACGTACGTATCAAAAAGTCTACCTGAACTAGCCCAGGTATTTGAACCTGGTGAAATTAAAAATAAGAAGAGGAAAGGGAAATCCGATAAAAGGAAGGCCCAAGATAAAGATAAAGAGTGATAGTCTGAATGATTTGTCCCCTCTTTTATAAAAAAGGGCTTTATACGGACAAAAAATAAATTTTTGATTTTTACTGAATTAGAGACTATGTCTTTTATTTTGACTAAAATGTTAAAAGGCATTTTCTGCTATTCATAAATTTTAAGATATGTAATAAGCTTACGGCTGTTAGTGATTTTTAGAAATACAATATAACCTCTGCAGAGCGGCTTTCTACTGAACAAATCCTCTGCACAACAACAGCTTTTGATATTTCCCATAGGCATTATTTTATTTGAATTCAACCTCTTCTGAGCAACAACATCTGAACAACAACAAACTTTAATGAGAGGTTGTACTGTATTTTTCACTAAAATGATTTTTGCAATCACAGCCTGCAAAGTTAGTGCTCTTTCTTCAATTTTTTGGTGGCCTTTACAGTAAACATTTTTGCGAGTAAAAGAAAGCCATACTTGTATATGATTTTTTTCTAGTCATTTTTGGTTTGTATCAGATACAAGGAGGGCATTGTTTTTTTAATTACATGTTATATTTTACATATGTTGTTGTGAAATTGCTTTGCTCATGTCTTTCCTGACCTTATTTGTGCCAAATGTTTTTGTGTGTACTTATTAATGTATTTATTTTTTAACTCACCTGAGCACAAAGTGATTATATTTCTAATTGTTGAAGGAAGAGATTACTGGAGAGTTTTCTTTGGATAATGAAAATTCTCAGAAGGACTTTATGGGGGTTCAGGAAGAAAATTTGGTTTTTGCTACATGCAAGGCAGAGCTCTTATCAGTTTATGCATGATAATTTATCTTGCAAACTCACATGGCTTTGTAAAATCATTTTCGTGTTATGTATGTGGATTAACATTGTTCAGCTATGTATCATTAATTTAAAAGTTTCACATGTATGGACTTAATGGCCTTGCACAAGCAAACAACGACCGTTTTAAGTATTTTTTGGTTAAGTGACACAAAAATAGTTCCAATGTGGCGTCTATATATGTCTATTTATGTTTGAAGCCGGCTGGCTAGTTCAGTTGGTAGCACACAAGTCTACTGATCGAGGGGTCATGAGTTCGATTCCCGGGTGCGGCATACTTTCTTGGAGTTTGGTTATGAAATTATTCTTACGGCCATTCTCCCTCCTACCTATGATTTTTAATTATGTAGGGCAGTTGTCAGTCACTTACGAAAGTATGTGCTTAGTAGTTGGTTAACAGCTAAATCCAGAGATTTCCAGGAGGAGTGAGTAGGTTGCTGACCGCTGTTGTATGACCTATAAAATGTGTTAAACCCAACAAAACAAACTACATACGTGTATGTCTGAAGTTATTTTCCTAGTGAATGGCTGAGGAGTTCCGAATGAAAGCTTTATAATGACCCTGTTTTATAAAAAATCCAAGTGTGATATTTTTGTATGCTTACTGTTATTTTTATACTTGAGCCATTGCTAATTATATTTTACTAAAATTTTGATATTATATTTACTGAATCTCATATCATATTTTTTGTTTCTCGTATACTTTTACAAATGTTCCTATTTTCCCCCTAAGGGTTGTGATTTTATTTTGCAATAAATGTTTATCTTGTTTCCCATATCAAATTTTTGTTATATAAATTTCCCCAGATTTTCTTTATTTCATTTGCTTTGTTTTGTAAAAATTATCATGTAAAGCTTTGTAGCCGGCATAGAATTTTGTTCAAAAATAGATTCAGGTACAACATTAACCCTGCTGATTTAGATAATACTTGATAATTGTTTAATAATCCCCGTACAGATATACTGACTTCTATTTATCAATCTTGCTTACTGAATACAGTACTATTATTTAAATCAGTGAAGTTAATGTATGAGCCACTGACAGTTGAATTAAATTTTACAATATTGGCTATTATATTGTTCAATTAGTGCAATTTCCATTTCTTTTGCTGTTGGCTATTGCCATCTCTATAGCTGTTGTTGAACACGGCTTAATTTTCCATGTAGTATATTAGTATAATAAAACACCAGTTTGTAGTTAGCACAATCAACTTATACAGTATTATATCTTACTAAATGTATTTTATCATATTATTCCAATATCATTGCTAAACACAGTTTTCATTTTATTTATTGCACTCATACATATAAAGTCATCAGCCAAATATAGAGCCCATTTCATAAAGAAGTCCCTGGGCAGTGTTCTTTGGTAGGTAGCATTTTGTATTGTGCATAAAGTTTGACCCCGATCTGACCTTTATGCAAGAATATTCATTACATTGAATATGAATGTAGTATTAATGCTCAATACCAATCAGAGTATATCGTCAAAGCTCAAAAGTAATTATTACATAGGGATTAATTTTTGAATATATATTAAAACGTACAATGAGTGTCTAATATACAGTAAATCTATTGTTTATCTTGAATATGTTACATGCCAAAGTGTAGAATAGGCGCAGTATTGATTTTCCTCGGGATTTGTGTAGATAATTATTAGATGCAAATGTGAAGGGTCAGATAGGGGTCAAACTTTATGAACAATACTTCATAGCAAACTATTGCACCCAATTGCTATGTAGCATTACATTGGAATGGGCTCTTTGATATCATATCATATACTCTGTGTATTAACCTCTTAATATATTTTCTAGTGCCCTTTACTCCAACTTTTTAAACTGTTATTTACTTGTAAAACAAATTGCTCCAATAAAAAATGATAGCTTAAATTTATTAATTTGTTTGTTTTATTTGAATCTTTAGTCTGCATCAATACTAAGACCAGCCTGAGGATCCTTGGAAAATGTGGGTGTTCAAGAAAGACATGGTTGGAGTGTGTTAAAGTGGATCTAATAGCATGCAACCATGTAGGCAGTTATCCTCTGAACAGGGCTTTGTGAAGATCAAATGTCAGGCAATCTAGCTGCCTGCTGCAGACCCCAGTGGGATGCCTGCAGTGGATAAAATATTAAATCAGGATTTGACTGATTAATGATATGTTTAAAGACTAGTAAAATATTAGTACATGATCAATTTGATTGTAACCTAAGGTATAGAAAGGTCTTGTACCCCCATGCCTTCAAGCTAGCTTTTATGGTGACATGGTAGAGTGTCCACTTAAGACTCGAGAGGTCGTAGGTTTGAATCTCAGTTTGAACCATGGATTTTTATCGGATCTCAATTGGCGCCCAACGCAAGTAACCTACTAGGAATTGTGTGATTGCAACCCAAGATTGTCTCAAAGACATTCAATTTCCAAGAATTCGAGGGCGAATTCTGAAAAGGAGGGGGTGTATTTTGTAGAGGTATAAAACAGCACTTATACTCCCTTGCCATCAAGCTAGCTTTTATTGTGACGTGGTAGAGTGTATGCTTACAACTCAAAAGGTTGTCGGTTCAAGTCTCAGTTCGGACAACAGATTTTTATTGGGTGACATGATTAAAACCTGATCTTAAATTTTCCACCGGCACATCTATTTTTTTATATCTTGCAACTTCATAATAAGGATCAGGTTCAGCTGACCTTTCTTTTTTATATGGCCCAAGAAACCTTCTGCCGTATTAGGCTATGCTATCTGTCTGTCCATCGTTTGCAAAGTTTTTCCAGCTCATTTACTTAACTTTTAACACCTAGGTAAATCTATCTTGGTTTCATGGATTGCATGACCCTATAGATGATCCCTATTGATTTTTGGGTCAGCAGGTCAAAGGTCGAGGTCACAATGACCATTAACATTAAATCCTAATGGTTAGTCATTGGCCATGGATGATTTTTCAGTCAGTAGGTAGATGGTCAGGGTTACAATGACCATGAATATAAAATCATTGTTTGCTCAATAACTTGGAACCTATATTCTTGTATGGTGAAGTGAACTATTTATTCTGTGCTGATGGTTAAAAGAATTTCCTTTCACGATTAGTTCATTGAATTCATGATTTGTTGGCAAGCTTTAACAATGACATCTTCATATTAGTTTCCACATTTTAAACATTATTATTGTCCAGATAATTATCACACACAATAAAACAATGTTTTCTAAGTACATGGTATTAGGATATTAAAAGTCATCTCTGACCCTCCTCAACTTTTGGATAGTTTTGCCATTACATACCAACCACATTTTGCGATAGAATTCCTGGACTTGTATGAAGATATTATGAAGTAAACCCTGATCATTATCAGTCTTTTGAAAGAAGTTATATCATCACATATGTTTATGCTTTTTTAACCACATTTGCCATGTATGGTATGATATACCCCTATTTTTTGCCTTTTAATTTATACCCACACACAATTCCTTATCATAGTATTTATAATATAAGCAGATCAAATTTAAGGAAGGTTCGTCCTTTGAGTATATTATGCTTCAACTATTGAAGCTCTTGTTATAATATTCATCATCCAATCATTGTGCTTAGTGACTTGTTTACATCTTCTATGCAACTAAAAGGCAATTTTCAAAGGACTATCCAATCACAGCCTGTGAATAATGAACATTGTCACATTAGCTTGCAAAATTGGGTTCTAAATATAGGAATTACCTGGTACTATAAAATAAATAGTAGATGAAAGCTACACATTGATTGGTTAACACCATCTGAACATGACCCACTGTGCCATGTCAGGAGAACCTATGACAGTGGTCTATGGAATATATCTGTTGACGGAGATTGGAACATTATGTACCTTTGGAGACAAAACAGGTTGGCCTTATAAGAACAACAACTGAAAACATTTAAATGACTAAAATTTTTATTTAATGCATTAATTATTATTTTGATGTAGTTAAACTGTAACAAGACATGTATATGATATTTCTGTGAGCATATAAAATATTCTATAAGATAATGTACATACAAGAATGGTTCCAACAACATTATTATGTGTCTACATAATTGATCAAATAAATCCATCCAACATAAAAAATAAACATTCTTATACATTGATTCAATTTTCTCTAGCCTTGGACTTAAGGCCAACCAGTAAAGTGGATGGATTTATTTCATTGTAAATATAAATGAATATTTGATTCTTCTGTATGAACCGTAACATCTCACAGATTAATTATTTATATCTGTATACTTTACAACCCATCAAGTGATTGTTGCGTATTATACAGTATAAGATAAACATTCTATGTTAAAGGAAAACAACAACAACTTATAATTCACCAATTTTAGAGTAAGATCAATTTCTATTTTGCTGTGTGAGCTCAGCTTACACATCTTCAAGAGTAGCATAGTCACAAAATAACATAACATTTTCTAAGCCTACAATTGAAAACAAAATGATCTAATTCCAAAATTGGTGGACATCCTATTCCTTTCATGCATTTTTCAGTGTCCTGTAAGAGATGGTTTTTTAAATAAGCCTAATTATATCCCAATGTCATTTTTCGATGTTTTTTATCATTGAATAACATCACACTTCACAGTTTTGAAAGAAAGAAATACAGATTATTTGCCAATTTCAAAGTACAATCATAATTAATAAAATAATTTTTATTTCACTTATTGAAGTCATAAAACACTGACAGTGTGCTGTAGTTATGAGTGATAACAGTAATGATCTTATTGCGAAATTGAAAATATTTTAACAGTACATATTCATAGAATAAAACTATATTTCAACACATACCATGAAAGAAAGACCATTAAAATCTATAAAAAGTTTATGATCTTAGTGTTTCTAAATGGTACTTTATAATAGGTTAGAGTTTCACATGGAAGATTGTATTTATCTAAACGAGTAGCCTTATTGAATTAAGTCTTTATTTAAAAAAATAATTTCAAGTCACTTGTTCGACTGAACAGTGACCAAATCAATACTATAATAAACTGCCAGTTCTTTCTGACAAGAAATACAATATTGTTTATAGCTTGCTTGATCACTTTGACCTCTCACAAGGGAAATAAAATAGTAAAATAATATACATCAAATGATTTATTTAGCCAAAGAAGTAACTAAATCATACACTTTCTTGTGCAAGTTTGCACAAGATATTATGTAACTGAAAAAAAATCTTAACAAAATTTGACATAACTTAAAAAAACTATACATGTAATTTCTGATTATAAAATAATTACCTTCAATCTTTGTTTGTAGACAGTAATATTTTGGTTGCTCAAACTAAAACATGGTCATCACATGTGACATACAACCAGTCACTGACTATTTTCATAGACTGATACATTTAAGTACTCTGACTTAAAATTGTTAAAACAAAATAAAAGCATGTGATAGCTTGAACATAAGCAAATAATACAAGGAATAATTTTCCCATAGTTAATGATACTGAGTAGAAAATTTGTTTGGCTTGAAGTAACATAATATTTTAATCATAACAGCAATGATAAATAAAATAGAGTTTGAGTCATGACTTAGTACCACTGAACTTGAGTACCTGTTCAAATTCCTATCTTCAACATTTTAAGAACCTTAGTTTCTTTTTTTACATTACATATATTCTTTGGTCATGTAACATAACAAGCTTCACAGACAGATCACATGACCGAATTGATCACATGATCAACACTAACTCATAAAAGACTAACAAGTTCATTGATCACATGACCAAACTGGGTAGATCACATGACCAAACAGAGTAGATCACATGACCAAACAGAGTAGATCACATGACCAAACAGAGTAGATCACATGACCAAAATAAGATTTTTAAGATTTGAGATCACATGACCAAACTATTCCTGGGATCACTTGAACAAACTTGTACAGATCACATGACTTTATTAGTAAGCACATGACTAAAACCCGGAATTTGACCACATGGCCAAAACAAGCTCACAGATCACATGACCAAAGCATGTGGTATAACCACATAGTAAAACAATTTATTACATCAAACAACCAAACAAGCTCATATATCACATAAAGAAACGAATTCTTTAAATCACATGACCAGCCAAAACAAATTCCTTGATCACATAACACAATTCTTGGATTACATGACCAAATGAAACAAATTCTATGACCACATGACCAAATGAAACTAATTCTTTAAATCACATGATAATACAAGCTCAGATGGTCCATCCAGTAAGAATATCCATTCTTTTTTTCAATTTTGAGTCAAAATGAACTAATATCAAGTCATTGACAGCTCAAACAATTAAATTGCACTATCATACACGAAATGCCTTTTAACTCCTTTACTCCCCCACACACTCCTTGGTTAAGATTCATTGTCCTGAACAAATAACATTTCATTTTTTCCAAGTCCAGCTTCCTCAAATGTGATAGGCTCGGGGCATTCTGCCGTAGGCTGACAAGGTAAAGTTTTACGTGGAAAGTTTGTAACTATATGAAAATCATCCGGACATTCTTCATGACAGAATGTGAAGTAATATAAATACTGAAATATAGAAAAAGAAAACATTAATGTACTTGGTCTACTGTCATGTGATTTACAATTACTAAGAAGGTAAACTAACACTTGTTTTTTACCAATCACTCTTTCTAGCAAATAATTAAATGACATCAAATATTGCAATAAAAAGCTAATACAGTTCTATATCTAATTTGTCTTTAAGGTTATCTCTAAATCCTCTGCACAAAAAATTAATCAAGGCATAAACTATGTCATTTGCAAAAATATTTTGTGGAAAGGATTCAGAGTAAATAATTACAATTCTCACGCTTATTAGAGTGTTTTTGGAAACAGAAAAGTAACTATTATATGCACTTTTTGACTTTTACGCCTTTTTGGGCCAGAGCAAGTTATCAACAAAAAAAGTGATAGAAGTCTAAGCTGCTATTTTTATTATCATTAGAGTAACCATCTTTCCTAGACTCTTTTTATGATAATTGATTTACAAGCAGAATGTTGTACAACAGGGAGCCAAAAATTCTCCATCCATTTAAAAAAATCAAAGTTAGTTTCTTTGCCTTCCATATGAAGCCAAAACTCAACCTTCATGTAATGAACAAAAGAAAAATGCTAAAATCTACATTTAAAAGTAATCCAATAATACCAATGGTACCATACCTTTAAAGAATGAGTTCTAAGAAATTTTCTCTCCACTCTTGTACCATGAGGCAACTTTAATACAACACGTATAGCATCATTATGTCCATTCTCTGGCTCAGGTGGTATTTCTAATCTTAATTCATTTTTACGTCTCTCTCTCTCCTACAATATATGTTACATAAATAATTTTACAATAAAACACTCTCTTCAAATACTTTCCCTACTCAAAAAAGCACTTTCCATTCAAAACAAGCTTTCCATTAAAAAGCAGGCACTTAAATTCATGCAAAAGCATTTTTTCAACAAAACAATCAATTTTTACTAAAAAAAACCCAAACACTATACCCATATAAAAGAAATACTCATACTACTAACTGAGCTCATAGGCTACAGACAGTAAAAAAGTAATTTCATTCTATAGTCTAAGTTTCATGCTTATGCACATTCAACAACTTTACAGCTATTACCCCTGGTCATCAGGCTACTGATATCCATCTATCAATCTCCTTGGGGAGTCTTTTACTCCCCTTAACGCAGGTATTAAACCATCCTGGCAGATACCTACTTACATCTGGGAGTAGAGAAGCAATAGCGGGTAAATTTTATGCTCAAATGAAATTAGCAGCGCTTCTGGAAACAGTTGGAACCCGGGACCTCTCGATCCCTAAGCCCACATCCTACCACTAGACTACTGCACCCACTATGTATCAACAGTAAACCTACCTGTAACATTTGTTCATGATCTTGTACTAATTGTCTTTTCCTGGCTTCTTCAGCTTCAGCAAGTTCTCTTTCTTCTCTTTTCTTACGTTCCTGTAATACATTAACATAGACATAAGAGGATATTCCCAAATTTTGGTGTAAAATTAATTTTTATTTATTAACTAAAGGAGCTCAGAAAATATATTTTCAATAGCTGTATACCATGTAGCTATGATAGAAAATACTATTGTCTTAGTTCACAAATTGAAATAAAATTGATGTTATTCCAAAGTTGACATTTTTAGTCCAAAATTTCACAACTAGACAAAGTGTCCTAGTGAGATGAACAGAACTAACACTTATTGTGATTTTGCAGTTAAAATAAAAATGGCATGTAAATGGATGAAAGCTTATTACATTGTCTATAAGTTGTTGAAGAAATAACACATTTTGAAGATAACTGGTCTAAACATAACTTATAATTCTTAAAAATAGTAAATGAAAAGGTAGTATAAAATTCTGTGATAAATATATTATTTTCATTTGTTTTTTAGGGTGCCAAACACAACTTTACAAAAATAGATTTACTACACTCCAAGACTACTTTCTACTCAAATAAAAATGGTACCCACTTTTTCTTGATCTTGTCTTAAAGATTCCAGATAAGCTTCATCTTGTTGTTGTCTTAATGATTGATTAAAACTTCTTTCTTCTCTATCAGCTCTTACAGCAACTAATGATGCTTCATTATCTTGTATTATAGTTTGTAATCTTTCAACTAACTCTTCACTTTCTGTAATAAAGGATGTTATTTTTTTATTGTTAGCAACACATTGAATAGGTCATATACTGGCAGTCAGTCAACCTTCTCTCTGGATTTAGCTGTTTACCAACTACTTGGCACATACTTTCGTCAGGGATTGACAACTGCTCAACATAATTAGGAATCATTGGTAAAAGGGAGAATGACTGTAGAAATAATTTCATGACCAAGCTCCCTGAGAGTATACCCTGACTTGGAATCAAACTCATAACCCCTCGATCAGTAGACTTGCATGCTACCAACTGAGCTAGCCGGATGGCTATAATCAAGGATGTAAAACAGGCATGTTGAAATTTATAATGAACATGAGCGAGTTCATTTTTTTTAAAACCCAAAATCTCTTGATGTAGTGACTCATGTGCCTACTAAACTAAATCTGGGTAGATTGTGGTGTTGGACTTCAGCTTATAAAATTTGTTAGGTTAATGCAGTATATGTTGTGTGTCAGTTGAAAGAGCAAAGCCATAGCTATGTATGCATTTATAAATCTGTGAAATATAATAATTTATTATAGAGAAACTGCGCACTAATTGAACCTTGATGAAAATCTACCGCTTTTACAGTAATATTATACTTTGCATGTACTAATAGTGTTTCTTACTTGAAACCGTGACAAAATTATCTTACCAATTGGTCCTTCTATCCTTGCTACAACAGTCATTCTATTTTGACGTAAAACAATTAATGCTAGAAATGGATAAGTATTTTCTCTAAGTGCTTGACTTACTGAAAATAAAGTAGAAAAGCATTCTTCATATGTTAAAAACCATTTACTTCACCATAGTAGAAAATACAGACACTAAAAACTTTATTTTGAAAGACAATCCGCCAGTAGACAGGTCTGGAAGTTTGACCAACTGAACTTGTAACATGGTCTATGTTTCTGGTTTTATTATTGTTAGTTCTTTTAGAACCTTTCGTGGCAAGTGTGAGGTCGGAGCACCCATGAACCTGGTTTAAACCCCTAGTGACAAATATTTTGCCACTGTTCATTTCAAGGTGGAAACAGCTTAGGTTATTGTATTCATTATTTGTTTGTGGAGCACCTTTTATACAAAAAAAATATAAAAAATTTCTCTCTTTGCGTTTTGGCTGTGTAGTAGGTTCCTGATATATTTGCTTTCACCTTAACAATGCAGCTAAAGTTTTCCACAAAAGATGTCTTCAAATTATTTTCGAGAGTTGGTTGTCCTTCCTTTTATCAGTCCCCCATATTTTGCAGTAACTGAGAGGAGTAAAACAAATAAGTACGATAAAATAAAAAGCCCTACCTCTATAACCTTCCGGACTATTTGTATCACAAGCCCAGAATAACAAAGAAGTATTTACAAAATCTATAACAGTTTCACTGGCCAATGTGTTCCGACAAAATCTCTCTGAATCTTGATGATCTTTACCATGTAGATATACTAATAAAAATTGTAACTCATTTTTAGCATCATTTAATGCCTGGAAAATAATGTTGGTAAATAAGTGGTTAATGCATAACAGAACAAGAGCTGTCAGAGGAGACAGCATGCTCGACTTAGAAAGTGTTTGTCACAGGAGATGTGGTTGATGATAAGGAACATACATATTTTAAAATTTGAAAATATAACCTTAACAAATTCAAAGAAAAAAAATATATATAAAACTATAAGTTCAAGGGGGATAACTCTGAAAAAATGTATAAGGAGTTATGAATCTTGTCACATGAGATGTGGTTGATAATAAGGAACATATATCTAAAGTTTGAAGTCAATACCTGAAGAAATAAAACAGTTGCAGTAAAAACAAACATTTTTTAAAGAAAACTCTAATTTCAAGGGGAGATAATTCTGAAAAAATATATTTGGAATTATGAACCTTGTCACATGAGATGTGGTTGATAATAAGGAACATATATTTAAAGTCAATACCTAAAGAAATAAAACAGTTGCAGTAAAAACAAATATTTATTAAAGAAAACTGTAAGTTCAAGGGGGATAACTTTGAAAATAATGTATACAGAGTTATGAACCTTGTCACATGAGATGTGGTTGATAATAAGGAACATATATTTAAAGTTTGAAATCAATACCTAAAGAAATAAAACAGTTGCAGTAAAAACAAGCATTTTTTAAAGAAAACTCTAAGTTCAAGGGGAGATAATTCTGAAAAAAATGCATTCGGAGTTATGGACAATGTCACATGAGATGTGGTTGATAGAAAGGAACATATATTTAAAGTTTGAAATCAATACCTAAAGAAATAAAACAGTTGCAGTAAAAACAAACATTTTTTTAAAGAAAACTCTAAGTTCAAGGGGAGATAATTCTGAAAAAAATGCATTCGGAGTTATGGACAATGTCACATGAGATGTGGTTGATAGAAAGGAACATATATTTAAAGTTTGAAGTTAATATCTTAAGAAATAACAAAGATACAGAAGAAAGTATTTTACTGCACAAAAACTTTAATCTATGCACAAAAACTTCGATCAGTTCAAGGGGAGATAATTCTTAAAAAAATGTGTTTAGAGTTATGGACCTTGTCACATGAGATGTGGTTGATAGTAAGGAACATATATTTAAAGTTTGAAGTTAATATCTTAAGAAATAACAAAGATATAGAAGAAAGTATTTTACTGCACAAAAACTTTAATCAGAAATGTGGACGCGGATGCCGACGCCGGGGCTAGTAGGAGAGCTCTACATTACTTCGTAAAGTCGAGCTAAAAATCAAATAGAACACATTTTTACCCCTTAAGAGATTTCATTGATCTGAATCATATATAGAGTTAATTTTCTTCAACTTAGAGAAATGTTTTATCTAACTAGAGAAATATTCAGTCTTATCACATAACCTTCTCCAGAAAACTGACTCGGATCAGTAGCTGCTATTGCTTTGTCACAAAACCCCACATTTTTGCCATGTAACAAAGTTGTGTACAGAATAGTGGGCGTGCTCGATTGGGCTGTCAGAACTGTGCCAGAATCAAATTCCCACTCTTCCACAGAATCTGTCAAACGAGTGAAATTGGATGTCTGAACTGAATCAAAAGGCAAAATCCGTAGGAAATATACTAGGTTCTTACTTTATTTATAGAAAATAGTTAAATTGTTATCGTAAAAAATCGTTCAAAAGTATAATGTTAACAACATTCGCTTTCAAACACCTAACTCACATGTTTGCAGTGATGCCGCCGCCATATTGGGTATGAATAAACCGCGACAGATTCCGTTCACACCACCTATTTCGATGGAATGGGTAGAACGCTGCCAGAACACAGTTCCGACGCAATCGATTGGAGTTCTCCCAGTTCTAACAGTCTGAATTTCCAATCGAGCACGCCTAGTATTTCTCAATTCATCATAGTATAAAGGGGAATAACTAAACCATAGACAAACATTTCTCAATTTCAATTTATCAATTAAAGGGGCATAACTATGTCAAGACAGTTGAATTCAAAAACACTATGCCAACAGTATGTACAACTACAAGGTATACAAGAATACATAAAGATATTTCTGTAAAAGCTTTATTGAAATCTGTTGAGAAATAAAGAAAATATTTTGCATAGAAGAATATCTTTGTGAGATAACCACCCACCCTAATCTTCAACCAGCTGATATTCACAAAAGTTAGTGAAACCTGGTTAAATATACAGGGCTGGACACAAATTTTCAAACTAGGTTGCCCGACAGGACAGTCTGCTATATTTTTATGTTGTCTGCACCATATCTTTAATAGCAGTAACAGGTTGCCCGAACCCAAATATAGGTTGTCAGGGGCAATAGGACAACCTTTAATGTTGAGCCATGAATATGTAGACTAACTTACCTGACTATATGAACCTTGATAAAATACAGGATGTTCTGGACCAAATTTATCATTATAATATGTTATAAACCTAGTTACATCTCCTACAGGGTCTGTTACATCTAAAAATATATGTACATTTAATACACAACATGAAGTTAAAGTAAGATAGTACAAACGAAATACAACATGAAGTGACATAAGACACTATAACAAAATAGAGAAAAAACTATAGAGACAATTTTAACAACTGCACAAGAAAACTACTCATTGTATAAATTATGGAATAACAATCCATGTATATTTTTCAATCCAAATAAAATCTCAATAGCCAGTCAGTTTAGCTTCCTATTTTCAAGATAAGTAAACTTAGTCAGATATAACCGTCTGACAGAGACTTCGCAAATAGTAAAACTAATAATAATGTCAATCATCTAAGTTATGAAAATAATTCTTAAAAGATAAAAATGAAAAGTTAAGTTTCCATACTCAAAGATGATCAAAAATGATCAATATGCAAAGGTGAAAATAATAAATCACTGTAGTTAAATGATTAAAAAAAACAACTCACTTCTTCTCGGGTCTGGTCGTAAAAATTGAACTAAAAAATAAAAACAGAAACTAATTAGGCATAAGAGAGACAACATGAATCTAAGATGAGCAAGAATAAAACTTCTTAATTCTACATATATCAAAGCAAATGGAAGTCTATGCCTTACAGTTTTGCAAGCCAAGTCTGGTGAGTAGGGAGGATGCAGTATTTATTCATACCAATATCTCCTAGCGACTTCTTCCTTTTTCTAAATTCGAAAAAGGATACATGAGGACGTCATTTCCAGTCTGACCAAGAAGTCGTGGCGGCAGTTGAGGAGATTCCATGGAAAGGATCCTCACTTCTGGGCTGTGGGCATTTGAAGTGCATAGCCCTGGACGGAAATTTCATTAAAAAAGAAGAGGTAGATCTCAACCGAAAATAGGTTAGGCTGATTATTTATTGACTCGTCCTCGTATCTACAGATATCTGTTACGATTGCATAAAGTAACATTATTCCCCTTAAAACCAGCTTTCTTCACAATTGTTAGGGTAATTTTGGAAGGCACTGTATAATTTAAAATCTTAATACAGACAAACATAGTTGTAAAACTTTTGACTGGTGATTTTCAAGCAGTAAATCATAAAATATACTTACATGCAAATCTAATAAGATCTAATAAAGTTGTATAAAAAAATCTAAAAGGTAGTGTGACTATATAATAACTCCATTGCATTACACCCTGGGGTTGACGTGGTTGTACTGTGAACACTCTGAAATAGAAAACATAACAATTAACTATAACTGTAGAATGTAAATGAAATGTACAATGCAAAACTGACCAGTTAGTGTTTTTAATTTTGATTCATCCCAGTTGAGATTCGGGTAAATTTGTCAGACATATTTCAAGGCCATATCAAACATTTTGTTAAAAAGATGGGATTGAAACATTTATAAATGACAATCAATAATAATATGCAGGAACATAATATTATGGTAAAACAATGATAATGAGGGGCACTGTTCCCCTTTGTACAGATATCGGAACGTGCAAGTTGTCACACGGTACGGACGGTACACGCACGTTATACGAACACAGACTGCACGTTACACGATACACGAACACGATAGATAGCTTGATTTGCGGTAAAATACACGATTCCGAGTCTCGATACACGTTTAACACGATTGTTCGAAATCCTCGGCTTTTTTCGCACAGAGAAAAACGTTTCAACGACGACATGTTAAACGATTAATGCGTCTCAAATGTAGATTGACAACAAAAAGTATTCTTCTGTTTCGTCGTAAATATGTAACTAAACAATATAAGTTTTGTTAAATTTATTGAAAATCGAGTTTACCTGCTCAAATTCTTAAAAACAAAATGTTACAAGTTGGCTTAAATCAAATTTAAATTCACGCACACGATTGTCAACTTCGAAATCACACGATAGACAAAGAAATAAAAATTGAAATATGTTACATTGGTTCATTACACAGTTAAGCTTGATTGTAAAATATAATATTGTATCAATAAATTTATTGAATATCGACATTTTAAGTAGAAATTAAGGTACACGATAGGCGGGAAGTCAATACACGATAGACAAAAAAGAACACGATTGATAATATTTTGTATAAAAATTGAATTAGTACACGGTGTACAACAAAAATACTAACTGTATAATAAAGAATATTATTACTGTCAAAATAATTTAATGTCATTCTTAGTAAGTTTGTTTTAATCGAATTAAAAACCACGAAAAGCCCATCAACTCACACGATTGATAAAAATACACGTTTAAAGTTTTTTTCCTTTGTTTTCTTTAAATCATTCATTGAGAAAAGATGTCATAATTGTATGTGTATATGTTTCAAAAGTTAAACACAGTCTTAGTTTGATTGTAAAAATATAAGCAAGTCATATAGTATAGATTATTTTATCGAATATCGACATTTTTAGTAGAAATAAAGGTACACGATCGGCGAGCAGTCATTACACGATTGACAAAGAAGAACACGATTGAAATTTTTTTATCAAACAAATTATGTAAGTACTTGATGTATAACAAAAATACAAACTGCATAATAAAGAATAACATTACTGTCAAAATTGTTTATGTCATTCTTTGTAAGTTGGCTATATTCAGATTTAAAACCACACACACGATAGAATTAGGGACAAAACGGACCATGAGACGA
This sequence comes from Mactra quadrangularis, assembly GCA_025267735.1. NCBI lineage: Eukaryota > Metazoa > Mollusca > Bivalvia > Venerida > Mactridae > Mactra > Mactra quadrangularis. Next base: position 20,693,981 of record CM046310.1, on the reverse strand, counting down.
AACGGACCATGCCAAAACGGACCAAAGTAGGGACGAAACGGACCATATTTGTGGGACAAAACGGACCATAGTCGGGACAAAACGGACCATTGTCGGGACAAAACGGACCATAAGAAAAATAGATTATATTACTAGACAATAAATATATTGATTTAATGAAATAAAAGTTGAAGAAGTAAAGAGTAAAAATATTGATATTTTTTCATAACAAAACACAACATATCTTTATTTCACCCTTGCAAACAATTACAATAATAGCTATTGAGTAATTGTGGTTTTTTTTCTTTTTTTTTCATGGAAAACTTCTTATCTTAAATAACACCAAACTGATGACAATTATTGACTAGATCTAATATTAATTGAAAAATATGTTTTGTTAGTTTATTTCATTGTATTTTTTTCAATAACATCAAACTTATGACAATTATTGACTTCAAAGTGATATCCTTACATTTCAGGCCCGGATTTACCGGGGGGCACAGGGGGCACGTGCCCCCCCACCTGGCCCCACAGATATTGACTCTCATACAAAGAAAAGGGCACAAAATCGGCACCATCAAAGCAATATCAACTCGATTTTTAGATTAATTTTAATATGCAATCATCCATCCGAGCTATTAAAAAAGATAATGATCTAAATTGATACATTCAAGCATCTCAGGGTACCCAGATCGGGCCTTATCAAGCGTTCAAATCATTGATCGTGCAAGTGTATGGTCCCTCTATACAGACACATAGATACCAATTGTTTATTGTCTATATTACACATACCCCAACAGTATATTTAAGACCGTCACCAGTGAAATTACCATGGTAACTAGCTTACAAGGCCTAAAATTGGTTATTGTGCACTCTCTAATCTTATTTACTACTGGAAATCATCGGCGTTTTCATAGCAAGTTAGACAAAGAAAAGACGAGGACAGCTAGTCAAGTGCATTTTATACGTCACTACTATGACACTCGAACTTAGTTAATTTCGAAAACATGCACGATCGTCTGATGATATTTTATGGTATTAAAATTCCGAATAATTTTTAAAAAGTGACCGAGCCTAAACATAAATTAAGTATTTATGGAGGACATCGGCGTTTTTCATATCAAGTAATAGACTGAGAAAAGCCGAGTATAGTCGAATGAATGTTTGTCATTAAAATGAGTTAATTAAAAGTTAGTTAAAATCGGAAAAAGCGAGCGTTTTATGTTGTTGTTGGTTTTTTGTAGAAAATGTAGGTAAATGAATTAAACTTTCAAGTAACTTTTCAAGAGTGACCTACCCTACAACAAGTTTTCTAACGAAACAGAAGACAAAAATTAATCAGTGGTTAAACATTTTTTTCATCCAATCATACCATTATAGGGTTTGTGTTTCGTTAATTTTTAAATCGTTGCTTTTATTTTATATCATTTTACGTGTTTAAAATACTTGATTTAATGATTTTTTCCAAAGGAATCAAAAAATGTGTTTCTTCGAAGGATTTTCACGTTTTGGATCGTCCCAACAACCATTCTTGTAAATCCACTGAAACGTCCGAAAAACTCACAACAACGCTGAATTTCAACACAATTAACTAAGCCTCTTATTTAAAAAAAACGTATCATAAGCCGGCTTTCTTGGATGTTAAATCGGAGAATTTTCTCATTGCATTCGGTGATTTTATACAAGTTACCAAGTGTATTTTTTATAAATTCTCGGCATTTACATGATGAAATTGCTGATTTTTTTGTTAATCAGGATTTTATCCATTCTCGTTCCTTGAAAACTTCGGGGTACGAGAATGGGATTAAGCCAACAAATTAAATCTAAACGAACAAAACGGGCACATGCATGAAGGATACCTCAATTATAGCGCTCAATATTTTCTAGGTAGTGCCCAAAAGTGCTTAAAATGTAATGATAATTTACCAAATTTTAGCTTCATTTAATCCTTTTAAAGTGTGTTCAAAAGTGCTCAGATTTACACCTTTGACATGCAAAAATTCAAAATTTTTCCACATCTTCCGGAGGGGATACCCCTCCCGTACCCACCCCAACCGTACTCCCCAATAACGACTCCTCTGTATCAGGTCCTGTGATCTAACTCACATGAATGTGTTTTCTTTATTTATGAATATTTATAAAAAGCTAATCAATCACATGAATCTGGATTGTTACGCATTGCATCACTTTTCTACAGCCCTGCATTTGATAATTAATGATATTATTATAAGTATAAGTATGTTTTGTTATATTGTTGATGATGAATTTATAATAAAGTATATAATTATAACAGTTTTTCTCCTTTTTTTTGTTTTTTTTTTATTCTTATCACGAGTCATTATCGTTCCCAGCAGCTATAAGAATTTTAATAACTATCTATAATCATGACAACCTCTGGGTACGAGAATGATCTATGTAACTGTGCGTATAAGTAATTATAATTTATCTGGAACAAGTTTGTCATCATATAATCATTTCCCAGAGTTATAAGTGGCGTGCAGTACATAGGAAAGAACCTGTGCTGGACAATATAAAAGCAACTTCAAATTAAATCACTCTGATTGTACAGCTAATTAGCTCAAGGAAACGGCTTAAAATAGCTTAAGAATAGCTTAAAAACAACGCAAAAACAAATTACACTAAGACATAAACTATATATATGATGTTACTAATCACACACATAATAATTTATAATAATAATGGTTATATTTTTTCTTATGGTCTGTTTTGTCCCGACAATGGTCCGTTTTGTCCCGAGGAGGACACAGTATAGCTTAAAAACAACGCACAAACAACACGAAAACTGTTAATCACTATTGAGGCTATTTTAATTACTATTTACACACGATTTAATTATACTAAGACATAAAAGATATGTATAATGTTATTAATCACACAATTAATAATTTATAATAATAATGATTACATTTCTTCTTATGGTCCGTTTTGTCCCGACAATGGTCCGTTTTGTCCCGACTATGGTCCGTTTTGTCCAACAAATATGGTCCGTTTCGTCCCTACATTGGTCCGTTTTGGCATGGTCCGTTTCGTCTCATGGTCCGTTTTGTCCCGGTACCACACGATAGCCGGCGAAACCCACACGATAGAAAAAGAAATACACGTTTCAAGTTTTTCTCTGTTTTTATTTTCAAGCCATTCGTGGTGAAAAATACTTTGAATTAGTATATTTTTTCAAAACACAGTCTACGCGTGATTAAAAAAATATAAGCATGTCATATTGTATAATGGTCGCCTTTTTAGTAGTATGTATACTAGATACTAACGTTTACATGCAGTGCTTGAGTGAAGACGCGGTATTAAGACAGTACACACACCTCGTGTTAACTTATTATTTTATGCCGACTACAAAATCGATATTTAAATAAAAAGTTTTACATATAAATACGCAAATATGAGGGAATAATATGAATAAACTGTAAAAACTAAATAATTTAATTTACTTTAAGAATTAAAACAATGATGACTTTTTTAATCATATAGAGTCGTGATAAACGAGTTCTTGGCCAAGTGAGATGTCAATTATAACAGTTTGTTTACTAAACGCTTTAGCCACTGACAAACAAAGAAAATGTTTGATGATTAAGATAAATGAAAGCATGTGTTTACATTTTAAATATAATAATATTATAACGATTATTTTAATTTAGTAACAACATTTCGGTTGGGCCGCAATTTAATTGACCGCAGATTGGTCCAGAATGAGCCGCAGTTTATCGACGTACGGCATTTAAACAGGAATTTCCGGTTTAAACAGGAATTTCCGGTTTAAACAAAGTCAACATTTATTCTAAACTCAACTTAATGAATCGCGGTTTTTCTTTTTGTTTACGGATGATGATTAGTCGACAATGCATAAGTATTTAATACATTTATACGTATGTATTTGTCAATATCTCGGGCACACGATACACGGTAATAAAACGCAAAATCACAATATCTCGGACCGATTTTTACCGTGTATTTACACGATGAGCGGTCTACATGTTACACGATTGAAATACACGGTGAATTATACACGCACACGGTATGAATGATACACGCACGATACACGCAAATTTCGGAAACTTGCACGATCCGAGATCTGTAACTCCATAACCGCAAGGACAAGTATATTTTGAAGGGGAAAATGAGTAAAAGGCTGGGCTTTTTTAAAAAGTAAAATTCCTTTGCTTCAGCTGAAAAACACTAATTTCAAGTTCCATGGTGATAGCTTTAAGGAGAGAGGGAGGTAAAACTAAAACATGGAATTGACCACTAAAGGGTTGAAGAATATTTTTGTTTTTACCTTTGGTCAGTAGGATCCAGATTCATAGGAGGTGTACGAGGTTCTGGAGGTGTTTCATTAAATACAGATTGTCTACCTTCCTGTTCATTGAATGTATCTTGTACTGCCACCTGAAACATGAAGTTATTATAATAATAAAGACTTTATTTAATGAGGCTACACATTTGGATAAATCCAACCTGCTAATACCTCTACAGTCAACTCGCATTATCTCGACTACTCTTGTGTCGATATTTCGTTGTCTCGATTGAAAATCAAAAGTCCCGATTTTTTTCCTACTTTATCTATATGAAAAAATCATGTTTGACTCGATCTTTTTTTCTCGACTTTTTCGCTCTCTCGACTATAAATTTGAGTCCCAAATTGTTTTTTTACTATAAAATTGTAATGTTTAAGTCGACTAGACAAAGATATTATCGGTGATCCATTGCGGTGCGAAAAATAACACACGCCCATTGTTTATCGATTAGCGACTGTATAGATAATCTGTTTAAAAGAACGTGTCAAGATTGAATTAACATGTCATTTAAATATACAAACTAATTGACATGACTAAATGAAACCATTGTTAAATAAGTCGAGTGTTAATTGACAGATGTCAAAATTGAGTATAATTTTTTCGTTCTAGTGTATAATTATTCTTGATTTTTTTTTAAATCATCAAATTACAACTATCAAAGTTTGTGCTTACAATCATGTGCTTCATTACAAAAAAACACTGTTTGTGATACTCGTTACTTTTTTGTGTACATAAATGCTTATCACTCGTTATATTTTGTTTAAAGAATATTTTGTCCAATAAAAATACAAATATTTTTTGTTATTTCTATTATTTTATTTCGTCATTTAAGTTGATATAAATGTACGTCATCTTCTTTTCATGATAATTCAATCACTCGACAGACCTGTTGGAAAAACGATGTTTACAACTGTTATGGATCGATAATAGAAAGACACACATTTAAAGATATGCTGACATTCTTGTAGTTCAAGTCTATATTTTTTCGTGACGTAATAGTCAACTTCTCTTCACACACACAACTGGATAATATCAGCAGCTACTCAAAATATCAAAGAGAAGCTGACATGCTGGGGTTGTATGAAATAGTATATGACGTCAAACACATACACGCACAATTTTTCTGACTGACTTCAAATATTCAGAAGACATACGTTTGGTTAGTCTTCACTCTCTGAACAGGTAAAACTGCTACTGAAGACATCGGAATTACCTCCTTTAGAAAATTTCGCTTATATTGTTTGTCTCGAATTTTCGTTATCTCGACTATTTTTCGACGGTCCCTACTAAGTCGAGATAACAAGAGTTGACTGTATTATTGAACATTATCTGAGTCACTGGAAAATAAGGTTATAAGAAAAATGTATGTCCAACAGTCCAGATAAACAAATATTTCACTCAACTCATTTCTCCTTTTTGGTTGGGTTAAAAGCTGTAGCAACACATTGCATAGGTCATATCACAGCAGTTTTTGGACAGGCTAAGTCCCTGGAGTTAGCTGAATCTCTGGGTTTCTGTGTAAACCACTTAGTGACTTACTGGGACTAACAACTTTCCGAAGTGATTAAAAATCAGTGGTAGAAGGGAGAATGGCTTTAGAAGTTATTTCAAGACCAAACTCCGCGAAAGTATGCTCTACCCAGGTATTGAACCCACAACCACTTCATCAGTACACTTGTTTGACACCAACTGTGCTAACTAAATGGCCTAAACATGTATATAACACAAAATTAACATTTATATTACTTAGTTACTGCTTATATAAACCAGTAAATGAATCACAGTAAAGCATAGAGAAGAAATGTTTTTACCTCAATGTCCCAGTTATGTCTGACCAGTGTCCCCCTACATCTGTCTATGTCTTCAATTCCAGTCAAATCCTGAAAATAAGTAATAATATAATTAATTTTCAAAGACTAATTCTAAATTGGCAGGATTTTAACAAATGTAATTGCATATACTCTCAGTCAACCCTATTTAAAAATCTGATGCTTAAATAGTGTAATATCTAGATGAAAAATATGTATCAACACATTACGGTTACGGTACCGTAACTCTAGACCCAGGTTCTAGAGTTACGGAAGTTCCGTAACTGTAGACAACCCTGTCAGGGTTGGCTAGAGTTATGGAAGTCAAATAACATGCGTATGTTTCAACTTTTTAACATCGAAAAACTAGTTTATATTCAATATAACTCTAAATAAACAAATATTTACCGACGTGACTTATTCAATTGTTATTACACCAGCCATTTTGGATATGACTAATACACTTACCGGATGTTTAATATACGGCGAGAGTCGTTGTCGTCTTCAAAGTGTCACATAATAAGTTTACTTGAGTGATAAGTTATAGTGTGATTATAACTTGGACTAAATATGTACGATTCTTAGAGTAATTTTAATTGTGAATAATTTGCGATTGTGTCTAGTAAGAAAGTCGGCGATATTCGAACGTTAAATTGACTTAAATTTCGTGAACAAAAATGGGAATTTAGCTTGATAAAAAAGCTTCGTACTTGGGGGAAAACGTTAAATGAATAGTTAGAGAGGCGATGTTTTTGTAAAAAAAAATCCAGCTTGTCATTCCTAACCAAATTTTTAAAATTTTAACGAAAATATAAACGATCTCGTTAAAAAATACCCATTCATATTCATAACCAAAAGTCAGCAATTCACTAAAAACTAGGCAGTTATCCAGAAATCGCGTTTTTTTTATCTTTTCAATTAAATTCGTTAATTCCACCAAAAAAGCTCAGTATACTTATCGTACAATATACATGTAATTAAAACGCCGTGATTCTTTAGTATGCAAATCTTGGGGAAAATTGCCGAGATTTTTAAATTCAATGAATTGGTCAATGTTTTAGGTAAAGATCGCCGCTTTTAAACGTGACAATGTAAAAATATATCATTTATCAACATTTTTTATCAAATTGAAGACATTCTGCTTTTGATTCTGTCCAAAAATATGATCGATTTTGCATTTCGAAAATCGCCGTTTTTTCTTACAGGACAATTAAAAATTTTTAATGAAAAATACTAAAGAATCGTCAATTTAATAAAAATATATCAATTCTGTCCAAATTAGACATATTCGGTCTGAATTATAATCCAACTCTATATAACAAATCGCTCTTGAAAAGTAAACTAAGTACTCCTCTCATTCTTATTTCCGGACGTTTTTTGGACATTTTAAGCGATTACTTTTTTGTTTTAACATGTATTAAATTGAAATTTTGACACAATATAATTCGGTCCCCGCTCAGTTCATTTATGTATCAAGATAGAGTAATACACACTGTTCTTTTATTCAAAATCGGGTCTTAATCTCGAGAGGAAATCGTCGGTAAAATACGGACGAGCGACATTTAAACCGGACGTTTGAGTCGGCGGGAATTGGAATCAAATTCCTTCTTAAATAAACACAATACACTAAAAATTATTTAGCTAATCGATGAAGTAACAATGTATCGCTTACTGTGCAAAATTTGAGCCAAAAACAACCATCACTTACTTCAAAATCTAACATTTTCTCCTCTAACCCAATTGCGGTGAATGTACATGATAATAAAGTAGACAAGCCAATAATTAAGTACAGTACAGGACAGTTCAAATTTTGAGAGCCAGTGATTAAAACCAGATGTATTCAGTAAATGTACTGATCTATTCGGCTAACTAAACATAATTTCGTTTCACGGTGTTTTCTTTTTGCTCTAACATGCTTTTAATTGAGAGTCATCTCATCATAAATGTGCACGTAGCTCTACTGAACTATAGATCTATAACATACGCAGATCTAAGTATATGTCAAAATCAATTAATGTTTAGACTTTAAATCCATGTGTGAATGATAAGAAATAATTATTGGACCATTGTTATTGTTTATTCTGATTTATTGAAGGTGAACTCCAAGCTAAGCCAAATTCTAAGACTAATTAATCCAAAACACTCCTCCCCACTTTAATTATTGATAAAAATGAAGAAATTAGTTTTTCAAAAATAAACCAAAATTACTGTCAAAACTAACAATAATGTGATCAGTTTACTTTTAAATGTGTTTATTTTGCATAAATAAGAGTTCTTTTATAATATAAAAAGATGTTGCTTAACGGGTGAGCTCAGATCAGGGTAGGACAGCATGTTGCACAATTGCAAAAAAATGAACTTTGTATGATCACTTTGATTTTGTATTGCAATGAAAGTATTGGGTGTCTGGAATATTTCTTTCAAACGGTATTACAATACCTTGTCAGATAAACAAGTTATCATCATTTATCATAAGGCAGGTATCTAAGTATACGGACTCTACAATAGTTACAAAAACAAAGCTTTTTTCACAAAACATTTATTGTTTATGAACTAGGAACAGTTTAAAAATTTGAAACATGATGTAACAAACATGAGTATTACTTGGGAATGAAAAATTATTTCCAAAAATAAAAAATGTATGTCATGATGGTCACACAGCTTTTTTATGAAAATTACACTGAATCTTTTAATTTTTTGTATGCAATATACAACAAAGATAATGTTACAATTCAACAAAAGACAAACAATTTGGCCATTATAGATAGGAAAAATAAAAATCTTCAAGGGCTAAATTGTATCTTGTTTACATAAATTAGAGATTTACATTCAGACCTTAAAAGTATACGGACTCTACCAATCTTGTACATGAAAAGATTTCATAAAAGATTTAGTCTATTATTAATTTTATGTGAGTTATTTCATTTTTTGGGCAAGTCATTTGATTATAGTTTATGAATAAAATACTTTAAGTACTCAACTGTTAATATTTATTGGATTATCCTCAATATAAAGAAAATTAAGTAAACTGACATAACATACATATTAACAATCAAATTGAAACTATCATTTGTGGTTAAAATTAACATATCATGGTGTCATTATCATCCTCAACAATAACAAATTATATAATTATTTAAAAAATCTGCTCTTCTTAAACAAAAAAAGGTCTCAGTCAATTAAACCAACAAAGTAACCTGGTATACGGACGCTACAAATATCAATGAATAACTAGAATGACATTTAATGAACAAAGTTTAGGTCAAAGTTCAACTTTTATAGTTCATAGGTGTTGGTAGATGGCTAAATGACATGAAAATAATAATTGATAATAAGTAAACTACTCATTTTCTCCTCCAGATAGCATTAGATTGAGCAATATTCAAAATTCAAATTGAGTATTTTCCAATTTACCAGGTTTTAAGTTCATAATCTGAAACATTTTATGTAAAACAAATTGACACAAACAAGTACATGTAATTTTAACAAACAATTATAAGTCAGCACTTTCAATTTAATGTTTCCTCCCATAGATTACAATTGCAAGTTCTCAAATAGCCAAACTTTACTGAATTTGATTAAAACCCTTCTGTTGGTGCTTTTAATGCTGAGAACCGGCTGGCTTAGTTAAGCCTATTTGTTTCTCACATCTGTAGATTTCTCTACACGGTTATGAAATGTGTCAAATGTATATCATTTTTGGACAAAACAATTATATTTCAACTTTGTTTTCTATTTCAGACATAAACTATCAAAAACATGCAGATAGTAGTCAAACAATATTGTCAGTTCATATGAATTTGACTTTGAATTAACTTATTTTACTTAATTAACTGGTAAGAAAAGTATTTCCTACCTAGATCTCTGAATTAAAATTCCTATGAGAACAGAGGCATATTGATAAGACTAGATGTATCTGACTATATGTAGGTTTAGGTTATCTTGATACTTGAAACACATTTTATAGACAATACTTTTTGATAATGAAAATCCATTTTCTTCATCAACATTTCACTTAAAAATACACAATTAATGTAAAATCTATTTTTTAAATGATTTCCATGGAAACTGGCTATATGTTAAATTTTTACATATATATTTTTTCAAGTTTTTTTAATAGTTGCTGATATTAAAGCAGTGTTGCTATTTCTTATTTATGTTTTAACTAATTTTATGAAGATATTAAGTTTGAATACTTTAATAGAACAAAATCATAATTTTTAATGCTTTTAACCAAAGTTCATTAATTAGTAACTTTTTTTCAAATATGAGAAGCACAAAAAGTTTTTTAATTAAGTTTAGTAGTACAACCCTTACACTAATTTAATTTATGGTTTAACAATGTCAAAAATGCAGCAAACTAGCTTTACAGCTTATTAGTGATACACTTAGTCATACATTTTGCTTGAAAAATGAAAAATTTGGAGGTAGTGGTATTCAAATAATTGTAAAATTAAATTAACTTCACTAGAATCAATTACTTGCTTTTAAAATAATCTATTAAGTCAGTACATACATTTACAGATGTATTTTGAATGGTGATCACTTACAAGAATAGGGTCTGGAAGTCACAAAATAGTCAATTTTGAGAACAAATCATCATAATCTATCTGAAAATTACTGAGAAAAAAGGAATACCAGTTGCTATGACAATGGTTAAAGATTTTGATCAACCAACATTGTTTTCTATGTTTGGGCATCAAACTAAACATATGCTTATAAATAATGATAAAATGCAGAAATCAAGTTTATGTAGAGTCCGTAGACCTTTTTACTATCTTCATTTATAAGCACATAAACCATCCATTAATTATCTATTTTGTATCCCTATAGTTTTAATTTATATTGAGATGTAAAATAAGTATGCTATAAACATTTTGGTTCATACTATTGGCACTTTAAGCATACATCAAATGTATTTTTTAATGTTTATCGTCTAAACTATGACACATAATTATAAAAATCAAAAATCACTTGAAACAGTTACAAATATAAAGTTAAAACATAATATTTTAGAAAAGATTTATCAAATTAAGTAAAAAGAATTGTTATATAAGTGTTATTAACTAGTTTTATAGGTCCTGAAATAAAAGGTCTACGGACTCTACGGTCTATGGACAAAGTTTTGCGCGGAATATTTTTTCCCCAAGTTTTCTGCAACTGCTGTAAATCATGTTTTTGTTTATTTTTCATCATTATTTTATAGATAATGAAAGAATCATTTGATATAAATGGCAATTGTTACATCTGTATCATGTTGAAAGTTGGTATACGGACTCTACCAAAAAAATCACTACATTTTAGGTTTGATGAAATAAAATGAACCAAATTTTTGACAAAACCACTTATATTTTTTCACAACTACATTGTTGTTTTGTAGTTATCTAATTGAAAAGTGGATGTTTGTCTTGTTTTAAGTACAATTCATCATGTCTTTTTCATAATGGTCAAAATATAGCAAAACATAACGATAAATACATTTATACTATGCTATATAATTGCCACAATTTTTGCCCGATTTAAATACGGTAAAAAGTATTTATTTCATAGAACCTTCATTTTTCCAGAAATCTTAACATTACTTTTACACACTTTCTTGGCTTTGTTACATTTCTTTCTAAAAATTAGTAAAAATTGGCTGCAACATTGAAATTGCTAAAAAATGCTATTTTTTTAAAGGATTATCAAGTACACTGACTTTACCTTTTATCAAGGCATACAATGTTATATACTGCCAGAAAGCTGAAAATCTCAACAATATGATAAAAATAAAATACAAGTGATATTTCTTATCCAGTTTTGTAGCCTGGGTTATAACAAAGCCCTGGTAGTGATTCCTACCCTGATCTGAGCTCACCCGTTAAGCAATTTTGATATTATGTCATGCATTTTCGCGAACCACGCTAGAGCTTAACTTCACATGAAACACTTTTAAATCTACGTTTGCAAATAAAAAAACTTATATTTTTTTTACGTTTCCATTCTTAATTAAGCAAATAATACTTAAGGAAGAGATACATAAACAATTTTGCACCCGTTTTTTCGCGCATGCGCACTTAAAGTAAATCCCCCGCATGACGGAGATTTTCATGTTTGTTTACAACATGAGTTCTGATTAAATTTCAAGCATATTCGTGTTATAGTTCTATTACATTAACCTGTCACAACTTGAATAATTACACGGTCACTGAGTGTGTGATTATTTTACCTCTTTTTAACCATTGAGCCACCAATCCATATTAATTATTGATAATCTAACTATATATGTGGCGATTTTGAATATCGAGGCAGTAACAAGTTCGGAAGGGGTTAAAAATAACAGATTCAGTGACCGTGTAATTATTTAAGTTGTGACAGGTTAATGTAGAACTATAAATTCGCATGAAAATCGTTGTCTTTTATGTTTTTGTAACCAAAGGAGGTATCTAGACACTTAAGATACAAAAAATATTAATTAAATTACGAAACTTGTTTGAAAAACAACTATTTTTAAAGTGTCCGGTTTATTGAACCGTCCGGCGAATACGTATGCACGGAGTATGTGACACTTCGAAGAAGAAAACGTCATTTCGCCGTATATTAAACATACGGTAAGTTTATTAGTCATATCCAAAATGGCGGATGTAATAACAATTGGATAAGTCACGTCGGTAAATATTTGTTTATTTCGACTAATAATGAATATAAACAAGTTTTTCGATGTTAAAAAATGAAACGTACGCATGTTATTTGACTTCCGTAACTCTAGACAACAGTTAAGGAACTTCCGTAACTCTAGAATCTGGGTCTAGAGTTACAGTACCGTAACTCTAGCCACTGCCTTACATCTTTACCAGGGCACGCTTAATTCTTGTCTTCTATAAATAGACTTGGGACGATTTGGATACGCTGTGAAAACACGGCTAAACAGCGATTTCAAGCATAAATGGAAATGCTTATACTTGTGTTTAATACAGCTGCCTTCGTGTTGTTAAATGTATATCATCACATCTAAAAATAAATGTTGGAATCTGGATTTTGACGAACTTCAAAGTTCGGCTCCTACAACAAAATCTAAATTGAAATTTAACCAGCAAACCTGACAGAAATGACAAACATTAAAGTTAAATATCCACTGTCACATAATTCCTAGAATAGATTACCTGAAACTGGATTAATTTATCGGTTTGTTCTGGAGTTAAATCTTCTGCTTCGTCGGCCATTGCTGTGAAAAGTACTTCCGGTAAGGGCGATAATTCGGGTTAAACTAAATGGGGCTGTCTAAATCGCAAGATTTGAGAGAATACCGGCTTCACGAAAAAACACAATTTCGTGAGGCCCAGAGAATACCACGCCCCAATACTTGAGGGAGATACGCCTCCTACATAAGAGGCGGAGTTTACAAAAACTGACATTTTAACACTAAATTCTAAGTGAAGTTATGCCTACAATTCTTGATTTATATTAAAATTTATTTAAAGAACGTGATTGATATTTGGAATCGTTCTAGTGTAAGAGTCGGAAGTTAGTTTTCGAGGCGTAGTGCCGAACTGCAATTTCTCATACAGAGTTGTCGATCCTTACAGTGATCTCATACAGAGTTGTCGATCCTTACAGTGATCGACAACTCTGTATGAGAGATTGGCCGAACTGGCCAGGGTTAAATTTCGTAATAATTGAAACTTTGGAGAATGAATTGCATATTTGAGGAGTACAATATTTACAGTTGCTATATTTGAAAGCTCAACTGCCAATGTTGCGTTTCAATTATTACTTCTAACTGATTCCAAGCGTATTGCCCGAGGTATAGCGAATGTAAATTCTTAGGAGCTAGCACAAACGGATCCAGTTCAACTCAACCCGTGGACAACTCAACCAATGACAACTTAATCCGAAATTGGGACAACTCAAACCGTGGAAAATTTAACCCGTATAATATAGTATGATATGATACCTAATCTAATTAGTTATTTATCATAAAAATATGTATTAATAAAAAGTGTCAAATGTGATGTATTCATATAATTTAAAGATTAAGTACGTATTTTACCGATAATTGAAAATTATTTTGTAATTAATCCTCATAATGCCAGTTGTCAAGGATCCGGCTCCAAGGACCCACTTCGGGTCAGAGTTGTCCGCCCCTGCCAGCCACTTGTATAGCAAAAACAGGCGCCTCATCCTGGTGTCCCGAGGTTTGCACGCGTTTTTTGGTACCTGAATGTAGTTACTTACTTGTTTAAACACATTTTCCCGATGCCCTACGTAGTTAGCAACCTATTTACACAAAAATCATACCTGCGCAGTGAGATGCGCAGTGGCTACAGAGCCCCAAAGTCGCCCCTCATCCTGGTGTCCCGAGATTTGCACGGGTATTCTCGGTACCTAAACGTGGTGGGTTTGGTGTTTAAACACGTTTTTCAGGTGCCCTAGATGGTTAGCAACCTAACTGCAAAAAATCACATTCGCACACCGAGGTGCGCCATGGCAACAGAGCCGCAAAGTATACCGTGCAATATGGCTATATATGGCTATAGAACAGCAAAAACAGGCGCCTCATCCTGGTGTCCCGAGGTTTGCACGCGTTTTTTTGGTACCTGAATGTAGTTACTTACTTGTTTAAACACATTTTCCCGATGCCCTACGTAGTTAGCAACCTATTTACACAAAAATCATACCTGCGCAGTGAGATGCGCAGTGGCTACAGAGCCCCAAAGTCGCCCCTCATCCTGGTGTCCCGAGATTTGCACGGGTATTCTCGGTACCTAAACGTGGTGGGTTTGGTGTTTAAACACGTTTTTCAGGTGCCCTAGATGGTTAGCAACCTAACTGCAAAAAATCACATTCGCACACCGAGGTGCGCCATGGCAACAGAGCCGCAAAGTATACCGTGCAATATGGCTATATATGGCTATAGAACAGCAAAAACAGGCGCCTCATCCTGGTGTCCCGAGGTTTGCACGCGTTTTTTGGTACCTGAATGTAGTTACTTACTTGTTTAAACACATTTTCCCGATGCCCTACGTAGTTAGCAACCTATTTACACAAAAATCATACCTGCGCAGTGAGATGCGCAGTGGCTACAGAGCCCCAAAGTCGCCCCTCATCCTGGTGTCCCGAGATTTGCACGGGTATTCTCGGTACCTAAACGTGGTGGGTTTGGTGTTTAAACACGTTTTTCAGGTGCCCTAGATGGTTAGCAACCTAACTGCAAAAAATCACATTCGCACACCGAGGTGCGCCATGGCAACAGAGCCGCAAAGTATACCGTGCAATATGGCTATATATGGCTATAGAACAGCAAAAACAGGCGCCTCATCCTGGTGTCCCGAGGTTTGCACGCGTTTTTTGGTACCTGAATGTAGTTACTTACTTGTTTAAACACATTTTCCCGATGCCCTACGTAGTTAGCAACCTATTTACACAAAAATCATACCTGCGCAGTGAGATGCGCAGTGGCTACAGAGCCCCAAAGTCGCCCCTCATCCTGGTGTCCCGAGATTTGCACGGGTATTCTCGGTACCTAAACGTGGTGGGTTTGGTGTTTAAACACGTTTTTCAGGTGCCCTAGATGGTTAGCAACCTAACTGCAAAAAATCACATTCGCACACCGAGGTGCGCCATGGCAACAGAGCCGCAAAGTATACCGTGCAATATGGCTATATATGGCTATAGAACAGCAAAAACAGGCGCCTCATCCTGGTGTCCCGAGGTTTGCACGCGTTTTTTGGTACCTGAATGTAGTTACTTACTTGTTTAAACACATTTTCCCGATGCCCTACGTAGTTAGCAACCTATTTACACAAAAATCATACCTGCGCAGTGAGATGCGCAGTGGCTACAGAGCCCCAAAGTCGCCCCTCATCCTGGTGTCCCGAGATTTGCACGGGTATTCTCGGTACCTAAACGTGGTGGGTTTGGTGTTTTAAACACGTTTTTCAGGTGCCCTAGATGGTTAGCAACCTAACTGCAAAAAATCACATTCGCACACCGAGGTGCGCCATGGCAACAGAGCCGCAAAGTATACCGTGCAATATGGCTATATATGGCTATAGAACAGCAAAAACAGGCGCCTCATCCTGGTGTCCCGAGGTTTGCACGCGTTTTTTTGGTACCTGAATGTAGTTACTTACTTGTTTAAACACATTTTCCCGATGCCCTACGTAGTTAGCAACCTATTTACACAAAAATCATACCTGCGCAGTGAGATGCGCAGTGGCTACAGAGCCCCAAAGTCGCCCCTCATCCTGGTGTCCCGAGATTTGCACGGGTATTCTCGGTACCTAAACGTGGTGGGTTTGGTGTTTAAACACGTTTTTCAGGTGCCCTAGATGGTTAGCAACCTAACTGCAAAAAATCACATTCGCACACCGAGGTGCGCCATGGCAACAGAGCCGCAAAGTATACCGTGCAATATGGCTATATATGGCTATAGAACAGCAAAAACAGGCGCCTCATCCTGGTGTCCCGAGGTTTGCACGCGTTTTTTGGTACCTGAATGTAGTTACTTACTTGTTTAAACACATTTTCCCGATGCCCTACGTAGTTAGCAACCTATTTACACAAAAATCATACCTGCGCAGTGAGATGCGCAGTGGCTACAGAGCCCCAAAGTCGCCCCTCATCCTGGTGTCCCGAGATTTGCACGGGTATTCTCGGTACCTAAACGTGGTGGGTTTGGTGTTTAAACACGTTTTTCAGGTGCCCTAGATGGTTAGCAACCTAACTGCAAAAAATCACATTCGCACACCGAGGTGCGCCATGGCAACAGAGCCGCAAAGTATACCGTGCAATATGGCTATATATGGCTATAGAACAGCAAAAACAGGCGCCTCATCCTGGTGTCCCGAGGTTTGCACGCGTTTTTTGGTACCTGAATGTAGTTACTTACTTGTTTAAACACATTTTCCCGATGCCCTACGTAGTTAGCAACCTATTTACACAAAAATCATACCTGCGCAGTGAGATGCGCAGTGGCTACAGAGCCCCAAAGTCGCCCCTCATCCTGGTGTCCCGAGATTTGCACGGGTATTCTCGGTACCTAAACGTGGTGGGTTTGGTGTTTAAACACGTTTTTCAGGTGCCCTAGATGGTTAGCAACCTAACTGCAAAAAATCACATTCGCACACCGAGGTGCGCCATGGCAACAGAGCCGCAAAGTATACCGTGCAATATGGCTATATATGGCTATAGAACAGCAAAAACAGGCGCCTCATCCTGGTGTCCCGAGGTTTGCACGCGTTTTTTTGGTACCTGAATGTAGTTACTTACTTGTTTAAACACATTTTCCCGATGCCCTACGTAGTTAGCAACCTATTTACACAAAAATCATACCTGCGCAGTGAGATGCGCAGTGGCTACAGAGCCCCAAAGTCGCCCCTCATCCTGGTGTCCCGAGATTTGCACGGGTATTCTCGGTACCTAAACGTGGTGGGTTTGGTGTTTAAACACGTTTTTCAGGTGCCCTAGATGGTTAGCAACCTAACTGCAAAAAATCACATTCGCACACCGAGGTGCGCCATGGCAACAGAGCCGCAAAGTATACCGTGCAATATGGCTATATATGGCTATAGAACAGCAAAAACAGGCGCCTCATCCTGGTGTCCCGAGGTTTGCACGCGTTTTTTTGGTACCTGAATGTAGTTACTTACTTGTTTAAACACATTTTCCCGATGCCCTACGTAGTTAGCAACCTATTTACACAAAAATCATACCTGCGCAGTGAGATGCGCAGTGGCTACAGAGCCCCAAAGTCGCCCCTCATCCTGGTGTCCCGAGATTTGCACGGGTATTCTCGGTACCTAAACGTGGTGGGTTTGGTGTTTAAACACGTTTTTCAGGTGCCCTAGATGGTTAGCAACCTAACTGCAAAAAATCACATTCGCACACCGAGGTGCGCCATGGCAACAGAGCCGCAAAGTATACCGTGCAATATGGCTATATATGGCTATAGAACAGCAAAAACAGGCGCCTCATCCTGGTGTCCCGAGGTTTGCACGCGTTTTTTGGTACCTGAATGTAGTTACTTACTTGTTTAAACACATTTTCCCGATGCCCTACGTAGTTAGCAACCTATTTACACAAAAATCATACCTGCGCAGTGAGATGCGCAGTGGCTACAGAGCCCCAAAGTCGCCCCTCATCCTGGTGTCCCGAGATTTGCACGGGTATTCTCGGTACCTAAACGTGGTGGGTTTGGTGTTTAAACACGTTTTTCAGGTGCCCTAGATGGTTAGCAACCTAACTGCAAAAAATCACATTCGCACACCGAGGTGCGCCATGGCAACAGAGCCGCAAAGTATACCGTGCAATATGGCTATATATGGCTATAGAACAGCAAAAACAGGCGCCTCATCCTGGTGTCCCGAGGTTTGCACGCGTTTTTTGGTACCTGAATGTAGTTACTTACTTGTTTAAACACATTTTCCCGATGCCCTACGTAGTTAGCAACCTATTTACACAAAAATCATACCTGCGCAGTGAGATGCGCAGTGGCTACAGAGCCCCAAAGTCGCCCCTCATCCTGGTGTCCCGAGATTTGCACGGGTATTCTCGGTACCTAAACGTGGTGGGTTTGGTGTTTAAACACGTTTTTCAGGTGCCCTAGATGGTTAGCAACCTAACTGCAAAAAATCACATTCGCACACCGAGGTGCGCCATGGCAACAGAGCCGCAAAGTATACCGTGCAATATGGCTATATATGGCTATAGAACAGCAAAAACAGGCGCCTCATCCTGGTGTCCCGAGGTTTGCACGCGTTTTTTGGTACCTGAATGTAGTTACTTACTTGTTTAAACACATTTTCCCGATGCCCTACGTAGTTAGCAACCTATTTACACAAAAATCATACCTGCGCAGTGAGATGCGCAGTGGCTACAGAGCCCCAAAGTCGCCCCTCATCCTGGTGTCCCGAGATTTGCACGGGTATTCTCGGTACCTAAACGTGGTGGGTTTGGTGTTTAAACACGTTTTTCAGGTGCCCTAGATGGTTAGCAACCTAACTGCAAAAAATCACATTCGCACACCGAGGTGCGCCATGGCAACAGAGCCGCAAAGTATACCGTGCAATATGGCTATATATGGCTATAGAACAGCAAAAACAGGCGCCTCATCCTGGTGTCCCGAGGTTTGCACGCGTTTTTTGGTACCTGAATGTAGTTACTTACTTGTTTAAACACATTTTCCCGATGCCCTACGTAGTTAGCAACCTATTTACACAAAAATCATACCTGCGCAGTGAGATGCGCAGTGGCTACAGAGCCCCAAAGTCGCCCCTCATCCTGGTGTCCCGAGATTTGCACGGGTATTCTCGGTACCTAAACGTGGTGGGTTTGGTGTTTAAACACGTTTTTCAGGTGCCCTAGATGGTTAGCAACCTAACTGCAAAAAATCACATTCGCACACCGAGGTGCGCCATGGCAACAGAGCCGCAAAGTATACCGTGCAATATGGCTATATATGGCTATAGAACAGCAAAAACAGGCGCCTCATCCTGGTGTCCCGAGGTTTGCACGCGTTTTTTGGTACCTGAATGTAGTTACTTACTTGTTTAAACACATTTTCCCGATGCCCTACGTAGTTAGCAACCTATTTACACAAAAATCATACCTGCGCAGTGAGATGCGCAGTGGCTACAGAGCCCCAAAGTCGCCCCTCATCCTGGTGTCCCGAGATTTGCACGGGTATTCTCGGTACCTAAACGTGGTGGGTTTGGTGTTTAAACACGTTTTTCAGGTGCCCTAGATGGTTAGCAACCTAACTGCAAAAAATCACATTCGCACACCGAGGTGCGCCATGGCAACAGAGCCGCAAAGTATACCGTGCAATATGGCTATATATGGCTATAGAACAGCAAAAACAGGCGCCTCATCCTGGTGTCCCGAGGTTTGCACGCGTTTTTTGGTACCTGAATGTAGTTACTTACTTGTTTAAACACATTTTCCCGATGCCCTACGTAGTTAGCAACCTATTTACACAAAAATCATACCTGCGCAGTGAGATGCGCAGTGGCTACAGAGCCCCAAAGTCGCCCCTCATCCTGGTGTCCCGAGATTTGCACGGGTATTCTCGGTACCTAAACGTGGTGGGTTTGGTGTTTAAACACGTTTTTCAGGTGCCCTAGATGGTTAGCAACCTAACTGCAAAAAATCACATTCGCACACCGAGGTGCGCCATGGCAACAGAGCCGCAAAGTATACCGTGCAATATGGCTATATATGGCTATAGAACAGCAAAAACAGGCGCCTCATCCTGGTGTCCCGAGGTTTGCACGCGTTTTTTGGTACCTGAATGTAGTTACTTACTTGTTTAAACACATTTTCCCGATGCCCTACGTAGTTAGCAACCTATTTACACAAAAATCATACCTGCGCAGTGAGATGCGCAGTGGCTACAGAGCCCCAAAGTCGCCCCTCATCCTGGTGTCCCGAGATTTGCACGGGTATTCTCGGTACCTAAACGTGGTGGGTTTGGTGTTTAAACACGTTTTTCAGGTGCCCTAGATGGTTAGCAACCTAACTGCAAAAAATCACATTCGCACACCGAGGTGCGCCATGGCAACAGAGCCGCAAAGTATACCGTGCAATATGGCTATATATGGCTATAGAACAGCAAAAACAGGCGCCTCATCCTGGTGTCCCGAGGTTTGCACGCGTTTTTTGGTACCTGAATGTAGTTACTTACTTGTTTAAACACATTTTCCCGATGCCCTACGTAGTTAGCAACCTATTTACACAAAAATCATACCTGCGCAGTGAGATGCGCAGTGGCTACAGAGCCCCAAAGTCGCCCCTCATCCTGGTGTCCCGAGATTTGCACGGGTATTCTCGGTACCTAAACGTGGTGGGTTTGGTGTTTAAACACGTTTTTCAGGTGCCCTAGATGGTTAGCAACCTAACTGCAAAAAATCACATTCGCACACCGAGGTGCGCCATGGCAACAGAGCCGCAAAGTATACCGTGCAATATGGCTATATATGGCTATAGAACAGCAAAAACAGGCGCCTCATCCTGGTGTCCCGAGGTTTGCACGCGTTTTTTGGTACCTGAATGTAGTTACTTACTTGTTTAAACACATTTTCCCGATGCCCTACGTAGTTAGCAACCTATTTACACAAAAATCATACCTGCGCAGTGAGATGCGCAGTGGCTACAGAGCCCCAAAGTCGCCCCTCATCCTGGTGTCCCGAGATTTGCACGGGTATTCTCGGTACCTAAACGTGGTGGGTTTGGTGTTTAAACACGTTTTTCAGGTGCCCTAGATGGTTAGCAACCTAACTGCAAAAAATCACATTCGCACACCGAGGTGCGCCATGGCAACAGAGCCGCAAAGTATACCGTGCAATATGGCTATATATGGCTATAGAACAGCAAAAACAGGCGCCTCATCCTGGTGTCCCGAGGTTTGCACGCGTTTTTTGGTACCTGAATGTAGTTACTTACTTGTTTAAACACATTTTCCCGATGCCCTACGTAGTTAGCAACCTATTTACACAAAAATCATACCTGCGCAGTGAGATGCGCAGTGGCTACAGAGCCCCAAAGTCGCCCCTCATCCTGGTGTCCCGAGATTTGCACGGTATTCTCGGTACCTAAACGTGGTTTGGTGTTTAAACACGTTTTTCAGGTGCCCTAGATGGTTAGCAACCTAACTGCAAAAAATCACATTCGCACACCGAGGTGCGCCATGGCAACAGAGCCGCAAAGTATACCGTGCAATATGGCTATATATGGCTATAGAACAGCAAAAACAGGCGCCTCATCCTGGTGTCCCGAGGTTTGCACGCGTTTTTTGGTACCTGAATGTAGTTACTTACTTGTTTAAACACATTTTCCCGATGCCCTACGTAGTTAGCAACCTATTTACACAAAAATCATACCTGCGCAGTGAGATGCGCAGTGGCTACAGAGCCCCAAAGTCGCCCCTCATCCTGGTGTCCCGAGATTTGCACGGGTATTCTCGGTACCTAAACGTGGTGGGTTTGGTGTTTAAACACGTTTTTCAGGTGCCCTAGATGGTTAGCAACCTAACTGCAAAAAATCACATTCGCACACCGAGGTGCGCCATGGCAACAGAGCCGCAAAGTATACCGTGCAATATGGCTATATATGGCTATAGAACAGCAAAAACAGGCGCCTCATCCTGGTGTCCCGAGGTTTGCACGCGTTTTTTGGTACCTGAATGTAGTTACTTACTTGTTTAAACACATTTTCCCGATGCCCTACGTAGTTAGCAACCTATTTACACAAAAATCATACCTGCGCAGTGAGATGCGCAGTGGCTACAGAGCCCCAAAGTCGCCCCTCATCCTGGTGTCCCGAGATTTGCACGGGTATTCTCGGTACCTAAACGTGGTGGGTTTGGTGTTTAAACACGTTTTTCAGGTGCCCTAGATGGTTAGCAACCTAACTGCAAAAAATCACATTCGCACACCGAGGTGCGCCATGGCAACAGAGCCGCAAAGTATACCGTGCAATATGGCTATATATGGCTATAGAACAGCAAAAACAGGCGCCTCATCCTGGTGTCCCGAGGTTTGCACGCGTTTTTTGGTACCTGAATGTAGTTACTTACTTGTTTAAACACATTTTCCCGATGCCCTACGTAGTTAGCAACCTATTTACACAAAAATCATACCTGCGCAGTGAGATGCGCAG